>CM051256.1:5034995-5591495 GCA_027921565.1 Artemia sinica
CTACTTTAGTGCATCTAGAAATTTGCCCCGCCATCAAAAGTGGAGCCCAGCCTTGGTACCTTTTCTAAAAATATCTTAATATTTTTAATATTTTAATATTAATATTTAAATATATAATTTTATTAATTAATATTTAATATTATTTTTTTAATTTTATTAATTAATTTTATTTTATTATTAATTTTATTAATTAATAATTAATATTTAATATTAATTTAATTTTAATATTTAAATCTTAATATTTTTAATATAATATTTTTAATCTTAAAATCTTAAGACCTATTAAGCTGGAGCCCCTGCTTAAAATCCTTCTGAAGGCCCTGGGTAGACTAATAACAATCTACAGGCCATTGCTTGAAGGACATTCTTCTGCATAAACAAATTTCTCTTTTTTCCTTTCATAGGCAATTATTTTACTAGTTGATTATTTCGTTTTATTTTTTTAATATTCTTTGTACATATAGATTTGTTTTAACTATGTAGGTTTCAAAGTCGAATGTCAGAGGAAAAGCCGAGTGGCATTTATGCAGAATTATGCGTAAAAGAGTGAGTTATATTACAATGCATGGTGTTATTGCCTCTAAATACAACCTGAAATTTATGCATATTATTGCATCTCTTCTATGAAGCATGTGAATTTGACACTTTCCATATCGTTCTTAAGATAGGCTTGCACGGCTGCCTGCTATAAAAAAAAACTAACTTTTATAAGAGTGTATGTCATAATATAGTCGATCTAACAGTTTATATTGTATATTTTCTTATTATGCAGATTAATGAACTAGTTTTCTAAATTCAAGAAATGATCTCGGTGATCTCTTCCTTTCTTTCTTTCTCTTTTTTTTTTTTTTTTTTTTTTTTTTTTTTTTTTTTTTTTTTTTTTTTTTTTTTTTTTTTTTTTTTTTTTTTTTGCAAGCGAGGGAGAGAATATACACATAAGCTGTATTAGTTGTCGTTTTGAAATTGTTTATATTTTGAACCCATGTTTCAATCTACTTTCAGCAAATGTCTACCAATAATGTCTTTTCGACTGTACTGTCCGAGGATACTTACTCTTCTTGTTGAAGACAGGACTTCTATAGACATGGCTTAATCTTGTAGACGGATATTTGACAAAAGTGTATCATTGCAAAGCTTAGGAGGGGACGGGGGTCATATATTTCTCTGCGAGTCCAGATCGTACGTTTCTGGCCAATATTTTCACAGTTTACACGGGAGATCTTTCTGACTAGTTATTGAGGTCCTCCCCCTTCCTCAGGAGCTCCTAATGAAATCGCTTATCATTTTATGTTAATTTTTTTTCTTTTGGCCAAAATGTTTGAAATCTGTTTTTTTTTTTCAATGAATAAAGTTATTTTTATAGATTGAAACACTTGAACGTCAGCTAGAGCAAAGACACGAAATGTGTAAAAATGCAACCGAGTCAAGTGTCAAGTTGGAGAAAGCGCTGAAAATGGCAAATGAAAAAATCACTGACTTAAACATGGTAATTTTGAACAGCGATCAGAGATTGACCGCTAAGCAAGAAGCTGAAACTCAACTCAGAGAGGAGCTTGACATCTTGAGGAAAACCCTTATTGAGCAAGGAAAGGTTCAACAAGAACTAAATGACCAGGTTGGATAACCTTGTTCCTTTTTTCGACATTAAACTGCCAAGGTCTAGTATAATTTAGGGAATGGTATTAAATGGGTGGTCACCTTAAATAAAAATATGACAAGCACTTTGTCCACACATGATGCTTGATTTTTATATTAGCTGGTACTTAATGATTCGTATGTTATGAATTAAAAATACCGAGTTAAAATTATCATTTTTGCTGTATACTAGGCTACATTTCCCAGTGAAAAACCCAAATGTCTTAAAAATGTCAGTTTCAAACAGGCTTCATAATACAAGTTTTGAAAATTGTGTTTTTTGCTGAAATATGAGCCACGCATAGAATTTGGTATACGTAGCGGCAAGGTCTGATATCGAACCCTAGTACGTTAGGCCCCTTCCCCTATTCCATAAGTATAGATATGTTGGACCTCTTTTGACTCGTGGTGGCTATGGGATCTTATAAAGTTGGGTTTGAAATGACTGACTGTCATAAACCAAAGCACATTAAGAAAACAACTCAAATATGGTGTTTTTTTTTTCTGCTATAGTGGGTATTTAAAGGATTTGAAACTCAGCTATAATAGAAATATAGGTGTCCTAAAGCAAAGCACTTGCTATAAAAAAAGATTGATAATTTTTTCATTTCCACTGCAGTTTGTATCGATTAATTCTTTGGTCTTTGTAATTTTTGGTCGGTATAATATGAGAGTCTGGGGCGCAACTCCCCAGCTTAGCCATGTCGATTCTTTTTCAACAAGTGGTCATTCAAGGACCAATGAGAGAAAAGTAATAAAACAAGCATCTTAAACAAAAAGATGCTAAACGCGTTTTTCACGCTAAGTGTTTTTCACTAAAACGCTCATTTAAGGTATAATAAATAAATATAGAACGATTTTATATTCAACTGCCTTACACGGTCATGCCGATCAGCAGTGGTTCTGTCATAAAAAAGCACTAAACATATAAACTATATGAGAATCACAGCCATAGCCATCGTTTTACAAAATTATACATTGATTTGAAATATCACTGATTCAAACTAAACAATCAATCAGAGTCAAACAACGAACAAAAAGAATATTGATCTGAAAAAAGAATAATGAACTAAAAGGTTCTTGAACTTAAGAGTTTTGAAACTACTGGTTACAAATATTGGGCCACAATTTTGATATGAGCATATAGAAACAAAGCAAATTTTTTAGCCTAGATATTTTAGCCTAATAATATTTCAGCCTAGATATTTTCCAAGTGGCGTTATAGAAAAGCTTTTAATCCGTAAAGCTTTTGAGTTATTTGTTACAAGTTACAATTTGTGTATCTTAAAACAAAATGCATTATGGAGCCTATTTATTTAAAAAATGGACTACTATTAATGACCTTATTTAAAGGGTCAAGAAGCAGCTAATTAAAATTACGAAAGGGAAATCTTTATTCGAGGATGTCTATAGAAATTAAAGTATGTAGCTCTCGTGTCGAATATGTTGCGATACATATTGTACATATACATGTTGTATTCAGGACGTACCTGTGCATTTGCTGCTTCGGTTAATCTTTATCATTTTCTGCTCTATTCACCATGCATATGGCAGTCAACCTGAGTGAATTTTCAAAATATATTCTTTATTCCAATCTTTCAATTTGGTATAGCCTTAAGACGAATAGCCTTTACCAAAATCTGTAGAAATGTCACCAAAGATATCTTTCTAAGCACTGATTTCCTTACCTTATCAACGTACTAAAAATTTTAGCTTTGCAGAAAACATCCAACTTTGCTGCTGCTACCATGACAGCCACTAATACTCCTTCCACACGACCACAACTGTACCTACCACTTCAACTTCCAAACATTCACAATTACTGCTAGCACGATTTATTTTAACTCTTTGATGACTAACCCTTAAATCGCTCCCTTTCTATGGTGCCGCAGCCACTGCTTACACGACTGCCTGCTTTTTATAACTAGTCCCTTCATACAATCCATATATGGACTGCTGTCATTAAAAAAAAAATGAACGGAAGTTTGATTAAAAACAGTTTTTCAACAAAATGTGAAGAACAATGTTGCAAGTAAACCGTAAAAAGAATGAAAATAGAATATGAGTGAATAAATGAAACGCAAAACGAGTAGAATTGACGCCAAACGATGGGTTCAAACGAATAGATATACCACAAACAAGTATTACCGCTCGACGCCAACCTGCATAAACACTGGTCTCATTTTTGCTTTACTGAATAGCAGATACACGTTGAACACTATTCTTCTTTTCACTATTACTCGTAAGAATGGTAGGACAGCGCTTGAAATTCCAAGAAAAATTTGTTTTCAAGTGGCAGTCAATTTAGTTTTCGCAAATCAAAAAGCTATACTAATATTTAAAACACATGCCGTGTTGTAAATGCTCTCATTTGAATTTAGGATTAATAGTCGAATGTAATCCTCTTTTTTTTTTAAATCCAATCCCCCATGAATCCTTCAAATCTCTTTACAGACTGTAGTATCATTCATGCTTATTAATATAGCCACAAATGCATACAGGAGGGCAAGATTTGTCAAGAGGACATCCAGCTGAAAAATCTATAATATATTTGAAAAAACATATAGCTGATTTTTTGCTTGACTCCACCCCTCCCTTCCATCCCCAGGAAATATCCTGGGGATATTTCACTGGGGATATATGCTCCATCACTTCAACACCGCCATCGTTCATAGAATAAATAAATAGAAACATTTAAAGATCCAAATAAGGACCATTTTCCCATGGACCACGAAGATACCTCCATCTACTGTTAAAAGCCACTTGACTAAGCCTGAACTGGGACATAGCCAATGGTTCCTCCAAATCCTCATCTGCACCTCCGCCCCTTGTAGGCTGGCCTTTTAGAAAAAAATGTAGGTATGTTTTACGCTATTTGAACCAAAATACCACAAGGAGTTTAAATAGTATGATTGGAGAAACAAAGCTGATCAGAGGTCCTGCTGGCCCTTCCACCGCAAGTTTTTTTTGCACAATATAGGTATGTTGTCCCTTGTTGGAATCTTTTTAAATCTTCATTGAAAAGATTCCAACAAAAAAAAAAAAAAGAAAAAGATTCTTTTTTGAAAACCAAAGTAGAACCATACCCCCATGTGACAACTTTTTAGTAGAGTTATGTGTTTTGCTACTGGTTTAAATTAGCATGGTACGTGAATTTCAATTAGTACAATTGGATGTAAAAATTGGACCTGTGGTCCCTCCCCCATACGTTTTGTTTCCTGTTTTTGCAGAGAGGTAAGTATATTGTACCATGTTTGAGGCAGAATTATAAAATACTCCTGTGGCCCCTTTGACATCCCCAAGCCTGGAAAGCTTCTACTGTTATGTATTGTTTCAGCCGAAATCCTGTTAGGATTTTCAATTTACATGATTTGGGAATTTTGATTCTCCAATCAAGACCCCTTACAGTGTTGCTCCGGTTCTCCCATCACCAAATTCCTAACACAAAATTTGGCGTGTCTCACCTCGTTCGACCTGGAATCATCCAATGCTTTTTCAGCTGAACAATTAGTGATAAAAGTAAGGCATTGACTTCTTCCACAACCCCTCTTCCTATCCTACTCATTTGTATCCCCTCAATAATTGCTGAAATTTTCTCCCCTCCAAATTTTTGTTGAAAGGCAGGCATGTCGCACGTAGTTTGAAGCGAGATAAAGTAAGTATTTTAGATCTAAATTAGTCGAGGTGTAAAGTGAGTACAAAGAGGCATATATTAGCTATAATTTTGTAATTTAATTTGATTTTCTAAAATGCTAATGTAATAATATAAATTTGTAATTTTTAAGTTGGGACTATCCTAATTATAGTGCATTTTAATCTTGACGACGTGCTTAATTTAATTGGCTTTGTTTTAGAAAAGAGGTATTGTTTTTTGCTGCAATATTTTGGTGAATACGATTCCGCGTAAAAATCATCTATTGATGGTTTGTCCGTATAATGAATAATTTTTTTTCTAGGCGCTTTATAATATTTGTTTTAGCCCGCAAGTGCCAAGTTTCGTGGAAAAACGGGGCTGTCCGCAAATTAGGAATGATAAGGCCAAACGCGATAATGATGGCCTTATGAGAAGTAAACACTCCTTCTCTAATGAATGAAAATTATTTCATGTTTTGGAAACTTATGGTTACCTGTATCAAGTTTTAGTCATTTGTGAAATTGTTTTTCTATAATCTTACAAGTCAGGCTGTTTTTACGAGCTAAAAGTATCCTTGATTTATCCCTGTAAATCCTTTGATTTATTTATCACTATCCCTTAAAAAAATCCTTGAATGTATCCCTAACAAGTCCTTGATTTTGATTGAAAGTTTAATATTTATCCTAAACTTTTTTTTAAGGTTTTCAAAATATAAAATTGTACTTTTATTGCTCTTATATTATCTTTATTGTAATTCTTACCTGTTTCTTATTCCTTTGTTGTTATTTTAGATAGAGTTCCTCCGTCAAATTAATGGTGATAGACCTGTGCCAGACGGAGCTGCCTCCAACTTTGGATCTGATAGGAGCGATAGTCCTCAGGTTCGTGCTGCCACAGCTGAACCACCACACCTTTTTCAAGAACTCAAAGATCTGGTAATTTATTTTTATTTTGTCATAGCAATTTTGCTCGATAGCTTCTCCCAAAATAAAGATTTACCCAAGTTGTAATTTGAAGTTCTTCCTTAAGCTGTAACCTATTGTAACACATTGGATTGATGCTCTGCTTGCCAATACGGAGCACCAGGGTTCGATCCCCGCTGCAGCAGGCGGGGCAACAGGCTTACTATTCGTTCCTGTAAAAACACCCAGCATCTGAAACATCGACTCGACGCCCTGTGTGCCAGTAATGGTTCAGGAGAATCTTTATCCTTTTATCCTTTATCCTTGAGCTGTTGGGGATTAATGTAAATACTATATTGATGTATCTCTTCTTATAGGTAATGGGGTTTGACTTCCTCCCTCAAAAAAAAAAAAAAAAAAATTTGTCAAAGATCTCTTCCCCTTTCCTTATGTAATTTGATAGATTCAACACTAACAGAGACGGTTTTTTTTTTTTATCAGCCCATGTCTCTTTTATTTGAGAATTCTTCTATCCCCTCCCTATTCTGAAAAGGTTGCTTGTTAGAATAAGGCTCTAGCAAGGTGGTCAAATCGTGTTTTTCGAGTAATTAATTTTTGATCTAATTTAATCTTTCATAGTAATTTTGGGGATTCTGAGTTTGAATTATTATAGGAATTGTTTCTGCTGGTCTTAAGTTTAATATGGCTCTTTACTTTTCTTAAAAAAAACTTCTTTTTTGGAAAGTTTTTTTCTTTATTGATTTCTGTTTGTTTTTGATTGCCAAAGTTTTGTTTTGTTAAATATGATGAACATTTCTCCAGTTTTTCATGACTGGCGTAAGATTAAACGCATCCGATTCTAATTTAATAGTTCTAATTAGTGGCCTCTGGTTTTTATCAACACCCTCCTGAACACTCCCTAAAAGTTTCAATGAAATACCGTTGGCCGTTCCTGGGTTGTTTCAGATACGCCCTTCTGACAACCAAAATATGGATACTATCTTTTTATTGAATATTCTGACCCTTGGCCGCTCCTAAGACATTGCAGACATACCCATTTGATAGCCTAGATGTACTTAATGCTTTTTTTTATTTAGTTTAACATCCCCTCAGTATTCTCTGAAAGTTCAACCACTGTACAGCATGTTCTGAAAGTTCAACCACTGTTCAGCATGTCCTGAAAGTTTCAACTTAATTCCCTAAGCATTCCTGAGATATTGCTAATATTCCCTTTTGGCAATCAGCATGCACAACGTATGTTTTGATTTCGTTCAGCATCCCCTTACGTTCGCAGAGAGTAGTCACAATTAAATATCAGCACCAGTTGTAAGCAATCAAGGTCGCAAGTTGTCGGAGTCGGAAGTAGTCACTGTCGCAATCAGTCGTTTTTGCAGTCGCAGTAGTAGTAAGAATTATCAAGTTAATACCCTTACCCGCTCCTAATATATTGCACATACGCCTTTTTGATAACTTCGATGCAAATAGTATCTTTTGATTCAGCTCAAAATACTGCTTCAACATTTCCCGAAATTTCATCTCAATACCCCTAGTCTTTTCGGATACACCCAGGATCAAACATTCCCCACTTTTCCAATGATAATTTATAATTCTTGCACCGGAATCTCTGGAGGCATGGTATTCTCGGAGGCATAGCTATTAGAAACTGTGGCTCTTTTGAATAAAATAGCTGTTTGAGATTCCTGTTAGAGTAAAGAGGACCATCTAAAAGGGCGAAAAGAGGGGGGCTGGTTGCCCTCCATTCCCTTTTCAACTTCCCTCTCAATATGATTTGAAATTTCAACTTAATACCCTTAGCTATTCCTCAGGTATTGTTATCATACCCTTTTGACGGTCCCAATGCATATGGTGGGTTTTTGACTTTGTTTTACATCTCCCTCAATATTTTCTTAAGGTTTTTCCTTGATATCGTTAGCCTTTTTGGAGAATCAGGATCAAAAATGCCCCCTTTTCTCAATAACCAACCTTATATATAAACAATGGGCAACATATATATTGATCAAATGTCTTAGTTGAGATTGCAGCTAAAAGGGCATGGGAGGGAGACAGGTTACCCTCAAATAATTCTTCAACATACCTTAAAGTTTAAACTGAAATTTCTCAGCCATTCTGAGATCTTGCAGATGCGCCTTTTTAAAAATCTGGATGTATATAGTAGGTTTAATTAAGCTTGGAGTGTTTGGTTTAATCAAGCATGCCCTTCCACATTCCCCAAAGTCTTGCCTTTTCGAATACTCTCAGAATAATAAATTCCCCCTCTACCTTACGGTAAATGCTGCAATTTTAAAAGGGTAAATCTTATAATTTGCAACCCTTGCCGTGGGGGCTTTGGGGGGCATTGTATCCCCTAAGGCTTAGTTACTAGTTCTTTTGTCTATTTTAAACAAAATCATTTTTCAAAATTTTGATCATCGTTGAGGGAGAGGGTGTCTCAAATGGGCAGGGGGGGGGGGGGTTGGGGTTGTAGCCCTTAGATCACTTTTCAACATGCCCCTCAACATACCTCGTCAGTTCAAACTTCAGCTGTTCCTTAGACGTTACTGATTCGCCCTTTTGACGACTAGCAACGAATCCCAAACGAAAATATTGGACATAAAAATGTGCGGTATGGTTTGAATATATGTGACTGGGATGATTTCATCGAGCTGTAAGTGAAATGTATGGTTAGAAGACAAGCAACAGTGAGAATCCCAACGAATCCCAAGATAAAATAAATCCTATAAAATGGATGATTCTTTGATGCATTAATAGGAATGAGGAATTGAACTCGCTCCAGAATTTCTTAGATTTTGCAAACAGAGATTAGAGAATCAAATATATACAAGCCACGCCATAATTCCTTAACTCAAACGCTTAACTCACACGCTTTTAATTTAAAACAGGTCGTTAATGTCCCTACTACATTTGCACAAAAGGCAATACTACTCTTGATTTAATTTGCACTAATCTTTCGAAGTTTTACAAACCCGTCTCCACTCTGCCCCCTTTAGGGGGTAGTTACCACTTTAGCCTTTTCCTATCTCCGCTGGCTAAAGTTAAACAGTCGTTTTCTATAACTGAAACCGCTTATAGACCTCTCACTGACTCAGGACTTTTCAATTTTGGCTCCTGGATTACTACTGAAAATTGGTCCACTGTGTATCAAACAAATGACGTTGACTACATGGCTTTGTCCCTCCAAAATCTATTGAGGAGTAATTATGAATTCCACTCCCTGAGAAAAAATTTAAAACGTGTTCTACAGATAAGCCTTACGTTACTGAGTCTTTTAAAAAAATTATAAGAAAAAAAATCAATTTTTTCAAAGCAGGTCGCATTACTGAGGCTAATAGTCTAAGGAAGTTCCTAAAGAAAAAATTAAGAAACGCAGCTTCTAATTACTATAATTATAAAGTCAAAGATCTATATTCTAACAAGCCCAAGCAATGGTACAGAAAAATTAAAGAAATATGCGGAAAAAGTCCTTCCGAAATTGATTTTCATCTCCCTGAACCCCCTAATAAGACTGCCAACGATCTGAACTTGTATCTTGCTTCCATCGTGCAAAGTCTCCCCCCTTTCACTGGCTCAAGTCCAACTATTCCTCCCAATACATCCTTCCCCTTTATCTCTCCCTGTGATGTTATAAATAAAATTCTTAAGCTTAGAAAATCAAGTATTTGTCCCTTGGACATCCCAGTTGACTTAATTAAAGCCTTTTCAGACAAAATTGCTGAGCCCTTATCAAATATTTTCAACCACATCACAAAATTTGGTAAATTCCCAAGTTGCTGGAAACAAGGTTTTATAACACCTGTCCCTAAAAAATGCGCCAGTCTGACTTTCGCCAACATTCGCCCCATTGCGCTCACTTCTGTTTTTTCCAAACTTTATGAAGGTTTCCTCTGTGACTGGCTTAAGGATAAAATTTGTCCGCGTATTGACACCCGGCAGTTTGGTAACTTAAAGAAAACTTCCACCACCCATTACCTTGTGCACTTAATGCATACCATCGTAAGTAACCTTGATAAACCAAATGTCTGGCTGAACCTTGTCTTAGTTGATTTCCAAAAAGCTTTTGACCTGGTTGACCACACAACCCTGATTCGTTCACTCCTGGTTAACTTTAAAACTTGATCCTCTGTTAGTAAATATTGTTATATCGTTTCTTTCAAATCGATCCTAAGTTGTTAAATACAAAAAATTTTTCTCTAACCCCCTCCCTATATATTGTGGAATTCCTCAAGGAACCTTATTGGGACCACTTTTATTTCTAGTCATGATTAATGATATTGGTAAGGACTTCCCCCATAGGTGGAAATACGTGGATGACTTGACGATCCTCGAAGTATGTCACAGGAATATTAAAATGACCCCCTTGAAATTCTATCCCACATTTCGGATGAAGCTAAGAACCTAAATATGAAAGTAAATTCCACTAAATCAAATATAATTACGATAAATTTCTTGAAATCTATTCCCGCCTTCCTTGACCCTATCCCCCCAGATATTTCTGTGTCTTCCTTTAAATTACTTGGGGTTACAATTTCCTCTAATTTAAAGTGGGATATCCACGTGAAAGATATTGTCCGTAGAGCTAATGCGTCCATGTCTCTCCTTAAGCTCTTGAATAAATGTAACATCCCCCCATCCCATTCTTTAAGGATTTATACTTCCTTTGTCCGCCCGCATCTTGAATATGCTTGTCCAGTTTGGCATCATGGCATCTCCCGTGATGAATCAGATAAAATTGAATCTATTCAAAAAAGAGCCCTAATAATAATTTTTAAAGAAACTTTGGTACCATATTCACTCCTTCTAAAAAAGGCCAAGCTGGAAACTCTTGAGCACAGGAGAGGAACGCTATGCCTCCGTTTTGCAAAAAAAATGCAATAATAAACCCTCGCACGGAAAACATTTTCCCCAAAAGACACTCCCCATCCAGACAGCGCCTGCCACGTACTGTATCTGAACCCATCCCTATCTTGTCCCCCATCCGTTGTTTAACCTCCAGATATGAAAAAACCTTTGTCCCCTTCATTACTGATCAAATAAACCACTAGTTTTTTTTTTTTTTTTTTTTTTTTTTTTTTTTTTTTTTTTTTTTTTTTTTTTTTTTTTTTTTTTTTTACTGGTGATACCCATGATGGTGTCCGTTTGGCTCTTCCGTTCCCTCCCCTTTTTATATAATCTCTTTTAAAACCTTTTAACATTATTTTTATCTCAATTTTTTTTTTTTGGTTTTGTTTTAATTTGTGCCTTTTTAACTTTCTTACATTTGACACTTTTTTTTTAGACTAATGAATGGCTTTGCCTTTCTGATATTGTTGTTTTTGGCATTGTTTAGCCAGTTTTTTAGTTGTTGTGCTATTTATGTCTTTTTTTATTATATGACCCCGAAATGCGAATTCGGCCCTTCGGGGCTTGTTATAGCCATTTTCTGAAATAAATATCTTATCTTACTCAATTGAAAGTGCATATTGGAAACCTCGTGACTAAAACTAAAAAATTATGAATTTACTTGCTCCCTTTAAACGAGCAACAGTGTGTATGTGTATGTATATATGCATAATTTCTTTCTTGAAGACAATTTTGAATGAATACAAACAGCTAAAGCAAAAGGCGTAGCTAAAGTAAAGGCATGCCTCTCCAAAAACTAACAAACAAGTATGTGTCCAATAAGAGAGTCGTACTTACTCCCGCCATTTACCCGTGCCGCAGCCATTTCAACATTTGCTTCTCAATTACTTGGACTATTTTGTCTTGGCTTTTTTCCTTCTACAATTAGCCATGTCTTGATGCAATCTATTCCAAAATACTTGATAACTTCAATTCAAAATCAACGGACTAGGTGATTTTGAATCGAAGTTATCAAGTATTTTGGAGTAGGTTGCATCAAGACATGGCTAATTGTAGAAAGAGAAAAGCCAAGACAAAATAGTCCAAGTAATTGAAAGGCAAATGTTTAAATATGGCTGCGGCACGGGTAAATGGCGGGAGTAAGTGAGTGTTTGATGTAAAGATGCACGAATCGATGTGATCATCCCTGTTTTGATCATTGTTGTGCGGTTAGAAATGTTGTGATCATCCCTGTATTCTAACCGCAGATTTCTTTGTCAATTTTTGATTTGTGATTCGTTGTGATGCTTGTTGTCATATATCTTAGCCACAAATCTCGTTGCGTTCTATTATCTAAGACGTTTTTTTTTCCATGCCTTTAATTTATGTTTATATATAATCCTGTAACAACTAGGAATATTCCAATCTTTTAAACAAAAATTTTCAATGTTCTAATAATGTTCTAAATTACGCAGTGGCAGGATCATGTTTTTTTCTTCTGTTTAGAGTCATAGTGAGACAAATCAGCAATTTCAGTTGCACTAAGAAATTATGACATAAATTCAATTCATCCTTCCTGTTTTCTTGTGTAATTTTACAAGTGTAATAGATACTAAATGTGAATTACTTTTTCCTGTTTTATGATTCTCAGACTCGCACATGCTAAACTAACAAGTACCTTCATTCCATGTAATTTTGCTTTGTCTTCTAACCTCAAATTCGTTGTTCAACATTTTGTTTGCAATTCAATATGATTTTTGCTGTTTCTTGTTCCGCGCCCTTTTCTTTAGCTTTTCAGTGTCATATGTTATCTTTTGTAATTTTGCATGCGTCATAGATACGGAACACGATACGACCATTCCTGGAGGAAAATGACGTAATTTATGCTCCTGAAATGTGCTCATCAATATAATGTCTTTTATATGAATTTTTTTCAAAATTAAGGCTCTAAACGAATTTTTTTTCAAACTCGTGACCGATCTAAATTGTTTTTTTTTTTCAGGCCAGAAAATCCCAGGGTTCCAATATAAAAAAAAAAAAAAAAAAAAAAAAAAAAAAAAAGGATTTGTTTCCAAGAAAAAAGAATTTATACATAAATGCGTTCACAGTATCCCTATATATATTGTGGGTCATTCTTTGCTTCCCTCTGTTTGCTTTGTTCTTTACGTGTGCCACCTGTGGCCTTTTTGAACGAGTTTCCCTACTTCGCTTGGGCAGATTTCACCAAATGCATTTCTGTTAACAAAGTAAGATTTTTTGTTGTCGTTTAGGTTGAATTTGTTCATGTTGCTACATGTATTTTTCTTCTTTTCTGTTAAAAATTTGAAAATTTTCATTTTATTAAAACCCTTTTTTTTCTTTGAATGTTTCTTTTTTTCTTTCTTTTTATTGCGTTAATAGATAGTGGGCTAATCCAATTCTAAAGAGGTGTTCTTGTTAGTTTAATGAAAATGTTTTTTTTTTTTCTACCTTGTTTTAGGTTAAAGCTTTGATATACATCATATTAGCACTAAGTCCTTTCTTTCTTCCTGAAATTTTCCTGGTTCTCAAAATCCACTTTCTTTTAGATTCAAGTTTTGATGGAGCGAGTAGAGAGAAAAACGCGAGAGCTAGAGGCTCTACAGCTTTCAAATGATTCCGATACAAGTCGGGCTGTTTCGCCCATTACCGAAGATATATCTGTGAAAGACCGTATTGATCATCGGTTCATACCTTCAACAGAAGAATTGAGAGGTCTTTCTCAATATGAGGCTTTACAATTGCAACCATTTGAAGATTTGAATAAGCTTAATGGAAAGCTAGAACAACTGTCTAAGATCGAAGAAATGGCAGTGAAGAGAGTGAAAGATATGGAGATGCAGTTGAGAAGTGCTAAAGATACAGAGAGAAATTTACAAGAAGAATTGAATTCTGTAAAGGAGCAACTAAGAAAAAAGAGTTACGAATTGAAGGAACTGGAAGCAAATGTGGCTAATCTGACTAGCTATAATTTGGTACGTCAAGTTTACTAGCTTATACAGAATGTCTTAATTTATCTTTTATGGGGAGGGGGGTAGTGGGAACATCATCCTTCTTTTAGTGACACTGAAAAGTGGTAGCCACGAATAAGGGCCTGCTTCTACTAATATTAGTCACGGTCTAGCCACTGGCTGTTTTGTCTGTTGTCTACCTATGAGACAGTGTTTTTTTTAATACACTGCCAAGATTGATAGAATGAAGGCAGTAATCGAAGCCAAAACAATGCCTATCGTGGTGGAAGAAAAGATTTCTTAAGGGACAATCTGAAGTGGGAGAAAAATGTTCTTGCTAGTACTGGGTCAAAGGTTCAAACTCTTAGGGTCAAAGGCCTCTGGCAGCTGATGGTTGACAATTGGTTGGTAACTTTAACCCTCCCTCTCTTTAATGGGACGAATGCTGCCTGCCCAAGCTGGTCTGAAGCTGGGGTGGAGTTGTCAGGATGGGGGAAAACATTATTGTACGGCTTGACGCAACCCAGGAAGGTTCTTTTACAAAGGAAAAAAGGATAGGAAAACTTTAAAAATACCATTATCAAGGGGGCATCGACAGCCCAGTGGCATTTGCCACTTGGTACGAGAACAGTGGACCTTTTTGAACTGAATCTTTTCCTCAGCTTTTTGAGTCCACCCACAATGGACCCGGGAGTCTCGCCGTCAAAACTAATCTATAAGAGACGAATTTAATGTTTCACGAAAAGTTAGTATGCCGCAAAGAACAATTTCTTTCCTCTTTTTTGTAATTACTGGAGATGACGAAAGCATGGGGGGGGGGTGTTTTGGGAGTCTTTTGAGCTGAATCATGACTCCGATGATAACGAATCATTTTTCAATAGACTATAACGGACTAATGAAATGGGTCGTTTTTCAGGAGCCTAAAGTATGAAATTCTGCTAATCTGTCATAAATGCAACATGACAACAAATCTTGTTTTTGAATATATTTAAGTAACTGGTAATTTAAATTATTTATTCAAACTATTTAAACTTACTACTACTACTACTACTACTACTACTAACAACTCATCGCAGCACCAAGCCGCCTGAGGCCAACACAGCCACGCACGCTCCTCCTCCACCCCAATCGATCCATAGCCTCTCTTTTTACACCCGCCCACGAAGTTCCCATTTCCTTTAAATCTTTCTTTATGACGTCCTCCCACCCCAGACGGGGACGACCTGCCTTCCGTTTAGCCCTAGATGGTTGGCCGAAAAGAACAATCTTCGGCAATCTGTCATCCTTCATCCGCACAACGTGCCCTAACCACCTCAACCTTTCTTTCATTATAGACCTAGAAAGCGGTATTGAACCACATTTTTCGTATAGCCTATTGTTTGAAATACGGTCAGTCAGCCGGGTACCCAGAACAATCCTTAAGCAATTTCTCTGGAAAACATCTAGCAATTCTTCATCTGCTTTTCGGAGCGTCCATGCTTCAGAGTCATATTTGACCACTGTCATCACTGTAGCTTCTAAGATTCTAATCTTGGTTTGCAGACTTATCTTCCTATTCTTCCAGACTTACTCAATCATAAATACCTAAAAAAAATTGAGTCAATTTTCAAAGGATCTCCATGTGCGCTATGTGTGTTATACCTTTTTTTATGTAGCGGTTACCAGATTAAAAAAAATATGGGTGAAAAATCGGTAAAAAAAAAAATTTGCTGAAAGCAAATGGCACCAAACAGATTCAGGAGGTGTAGCTTTCCCTTTTAAGTTATAATAGTCTTTGGAATCAGCAGATTTTCAATACAATATTTAACTACTCACGAATAAAAGTGTTTTGAAATTTAAATAATGAAATTCAAATTGTTTAGCCTAATTCAAACTATTCAAATTAGTTCGTTTTGTTCAACTGTTTTTTAGCTAATTCAAATTATTTCACAGGAGCTGAAAAGTGAAAGGGACGAGCTCCAAGGTGAATTTTCGTTGAAAGAAAAGGTCATTGCCGGACTAGAAATGCGAATTGCCAGCATGGAACCTGCTGTAAACTCCTTAGGAAGTTTTGAAGAGCTGAAAATGAAGTTGAAAGACACTCACGATAAACAGGAACAGCTCGAATATCTACTTGAAAAAAAGAAAGTCAGGTAAAAATATTTACAGTTGCTACATTCAAATAATTGCCTTAAAATAATATTTGAAGGAAAAGGCGAGGATTAATCACTATCGAAAAAAATGAATGGAATCCATTCATCTGAACCTGTTTTCAAGATATTTTGTTAAACTTTTAAAAAGATCTGGATCTGGACCTGTTGTCAAGATGTTTTATAAAACTTAAAAAGAAAACTAAGAGCTGCATGAAGCAAAATACAAGCAGAAATAAAGTAAAATAATATTTGAAGGATAAGGCGAGGATTATCACTATCGAAAAATGAATGAAATCCAAAACGAATAGAAATTACAATAAAGAATCTTATCAAACTTAAAACCAACAGAAATCACCAAAAACAAGAGTAGGACCAACAGCTAAAACCGTAGCCAGGATTTTTTTTTTTTTTTTTTCGGGGGGGGGGGGGAATAAAAACCATGAGCCTACATGATAGTATATTTAGATTAGCATACGTTCGTCACCTTGAACGAGCTCCAAGGTGAATGTTCGTTGAAAGAAAAGGTTATGGCCGGACTAGAAATGCGAATTGCCAGGAACCTGCTGCAAACTCCTTAGGAAGCTTTGAAGAGCTGAAAATGAAGTTGAAAGACACTCACCACAAACAGGAGCAGCTCCAATATCTACTTGATAAAAAGAAAGTCAGGTAAAAATATTTTACAGTTATATTATGTTTTTTGGCTATTCATTTCAAGCCAAACGGTAATTAGGTCGTTTCCGAATTGATTGGTAACGGTTCATAGGCATTTTCGTATTCGTTTAAATCAAATAGCTTTCGTAGCAAACAATACTGAACGCTAAGTTATGCTATTTTTACAGTCATTTAAGAAAAAAAAATATCACTTAATACACTAACAAAATATGGTACGAAGGAATTTGCAAATCTGTTCGTTTGCCATTTGTAGTCTGTTCTGATCCTGGTGAGTTTGGGGGTCGGTGCGGTTGGAGGAAGAATTGAGCGATGTTTCTCGTTTGACATGAGTGATTTCCCGAATCTCATTATCAAATCGGGTCTTCGGGCGAACAAAGTGGGCAAGCTCATAACCGCAAGGATGGTTATAAGAAAGGCATGGATCATAAGAAAGTTGGAACTTCATTGCAGGCGGCAAAGAGTGATGCTTTAGGTAGATTGAGGTAAAGAGTAACTGTGTGGTGCTGTTTTAGCTCTAGGTGGTTTAGTTCTCTAGGGATTTATTATAATTATCATTGTTCGTAGTTGTAGTATTATCGAATATTTCATAAATGTAAATAAAAGCTATATGAAAACAAACCCCCTCCTTTTCCCCAATACAATTGTGGGCTTTAGCTTAAACTCCGACAATCAAACAGATCGTTACCATCAAAAGAATCAGATTTTAATGCTGATTTCAAATATATAAGTTTCATCAAGTTTAGTCCTACCCATCAAAAGTTACGTGCCTGAGATAATTTGGCTGATTTTCGAAAAAAAGGGAAAGACCCCCTAAAAGTTATAGAACCTTAATGAAAATCACACCATCAGATTCAGCATATCAGAAAACCCTACTGTAGTGGTTTCAAGCTCCAATCTGCAAAAAATGTGGAATTTTGTATTTTTTGCCAGAAGAAAGATCACGGTTATTTATTTTTTTTTGCTTGTTTTTTTTTTTTTCCAGGGGTGATCGTATTGACCCAGTATTCCTAAAATATCGTGGGAGGGCTCATTGGAACGGAAATTAAAAGTAGTAGTGCCCTTTTTAAGTGACCAAAAAAAATGGAGGGCACCTAGGCCCCCTCCCACGCTCATTTTTTTTCCCAAAGTCACCCGATCGAAATTTTGAGATAGCCGTTTTGTTCAGCATGGTCGAAAATATGATAACTATGTGTTTTTAGGATGACTTAATCCCCCATAGTCCCCGGGTGGAGGGCTGAAAGTTATGAACTTTACCCAATGTTAACATATAGTATTGGTTATTGGGAAGTATACAGACGTTTTCGGGGGGGATTTTTTCTGGTAGTGGGGGGGGGGATGGGTCTGGGGTTATGTGGGAGGATCTTTACATGGAGGAAGTTTTTCACGTGGGAAGGAACATTGCTATGAAGGGGGCGCCGGATTTCCCAGCATTATTTAAAAAAAGATCAGAAATTATGTAAAAAAAAACTAGTTTTTCAACTGAAAGTAAGGAGCAACATCAAAACTTAAAACGAACAGGAAATATTACGTATATGATTGGGTTCGCCCCCCCTAGTCAATACCTTGCTCTTTAAGCCAAAGATTTTTTAGTACTTTCATAAGAGCTTTTTATTCTAATTAACGGCCCTTGTGATTAAGGGGTCATTTTTAAAGAATTGGAAGAAAATTCGAACTTTAGCGTAAAGAGTCAGGTATTGAATAGGGGGCGAACCCCCTAATATACATATTGAAAATATATGAATATAGAAGTTCGTTACGTAAGTTAATTCGTAAGTTACGTATATTTATTACTAACAAAAACGTTCGTAAATAGAATTAAACAACGTTCGAGAAAGCCATTTAACCAATAAAAGTAAAATTAATATGCAAATTTGGTGTTGATTATTCATGTACAGTCAGCCAAATCAAAACCTGCATTTATTCAAAAACGTTCAAAAATTAAATAAAAAAAACAAACATGTTTTTGTAACGGAAAGTAAGAACCGACGTTAAACTTAAAACGAACAGAAATTATTCAGTATATGAAAGGGGCTGTCCCTTCCTCAACGCCTCGCTCTTTACGCTAAAGTTTTGACTTTCCCACAACTCTATTTTTTTAAACAATAAAAAACTTTAGCGTAAAGAGCGAGGTGTTGAGGAGGGGACAACCCCTTTCATATACGGAATAATTTCTGTTCGTTTTATGTTTTAACGTCGGTCCTTACTTTCCGTTAAAAAAACTTGTTTTTTTCAAGCCGCTAATCCGGTGCCTATTTTTCGTTTGTTATCGGAAGATTTTTACTCTTTTTTTTACAATAGTGAGCTGATAATCTTGATGAGGGATTTTGAATCTGATTTGAGTTGTTCAAAACTAAGATCATCTTCAGTTCAAAAATTATCAGTTAACAAAATCGCCATTAAGATGCCATAATTTTATAATTTCTCATCATATGTAATTGCTAGTAGTTTTCTAATTGCTTAGGGTATATAATATAAAATTAGGATAATAATAAAGGTAAGCTACACTGACATAAATATGAATAGAACGAATATTTACTTGAATAGAAAGTAGGTCTGGTAAAAATATCCGATATGTCTTTTCAATTATATACTTTTTACATTTCATTGGTAATTCAGCTAAAAGTTTCAAATATCAAAAATTGAAATACAAATTCAAAATACCAAAACGACACTGATACAAGATTTCAATTTTTATAGATTATGACTGAGTAGAAAGATTTCGATTGGGAGTTTCTTTTAAATAAATACATTGATTTTATATAAATCCCGTAAATGAAAGATTTGCACTTTTGTCACTCGAAGCCTGTTCAGCTCTTATTTTTTCAATGTTAGTTTAAATAAACTCAACCGATTATTTATAATTCTTGAGATTTTGCCTTAAGTAACTTTATTGACTCGTAAAATTCACAAGGGTATCTATAAAAGTAGTGTAAGAAATTGTTGGCTGCCATTGAACTGTAAATAATATCTTTTGAAGCCAATTTTGCTAAGTCCATTTTATAGCAGTTGCTTCGCAGTGACAAATGCTCGTTGCAATACGTAATCTGAGAATGTTCCATAAAGATAGAGGATTAGATAGACATAGGGACATGAGCATCAATTTGTTTTAGGGGGGGGGGGGAATTGGAAATGCATAGTTTGAATGAATAAGGTTCTAACCACGTAAATTCTTAATTTTTTTTAATCTTTCAAAAAATTTCTAATGGCTAATTCTCATACTTCTTCTTTCTTCTTCTTCTAATTCACAGCAGGCGGGCTATTCAGTTGGTACTGTTTAGCCCTCTTCTTTTTGCTTCACTCTGTGGGCTACAGAGCTACTGTCTTGGTTGTCTCTTATTTATTAGATATTCTCAGATATCTTTCAGTAGATCTTTTGACTCAAGGAGTTCAAATATAAGATGATAGATATCGATTTCTGTGCTCTGTGTGCAGGTATAGTTTGGCTAGGCTCTTGGCTGATAGTGAGATTTTGTGGTGTTTGAAGCATTTTAACAGTTTACAAAGCAAGGTATGTTGTGCAGACGTCAGCATATTACATTCAATATAGGCAATGGTCAATTGTTTTCATTTATTTCATATTACAATGCCTGCAAAGAGGGGACAGGGGAATGAACCACTTGAATTAGAAAACTTATATTGAGAATGCAAGGAAAATTTAGTCCATTTGTTCCAGAACGAATTCTATGAGAAATTTTAGAAAGATACTTATTGGAAAGGGGGAAAGGATAGGATTAATCTTATTAAAATTAATATCTGATAGCCTCCATCGGTAAATATCTCTAATTGGGATTGGGTCTCCCCCACTTGGCTGGTCAATATTTATAGCATTTTTTTGCTATTTCATCAACCTGATAATTACCACTTATGCCAGAGTGGCTAGGAATGTACTGAAATAAGTTTTTATGCCACTTGAAGCAAGATTATCAATAATACTGAGACAATGATAAGTGTCAATGTCAAACTTATATTGAGGAGCTGAGGCCAGCAACTCAAGGCTTGATTGAGAGTCGGAATATATGACAATATTTTTTGAATTTGCAATCAAAGGTTGGTTTTCCTTAAGGTGTTCTAATGCCATGATTATGGCATTTAAAAGTCAGCAGAGACATTATAGATAAATTATTATATAATCTCTCGCCCATTGCAATTTTCAGGTGAGGAAAGAAAACACCACTTGCAACCTTCTCGGTCATTTTTGACCCATCAACAAATATTTGGAAGTGATTTGTATAGGTAATTGTATTAAGTTCTGCAAATTTTTTCTGGACAAAAGCAATGGGGGTTAAATCTTTATTCCACTTTGAGAATTCATTATTTATTATGGGACTTGACCAATTCCATGGGGGGGGATCGGGGAAAGTGGGTGCAATAGACTTTGCTGGTATGGGGAACTTCTTCTGAATATTGGCATACTCATCTGCAGTGCCTCTATACATGGCTGGATTTCTTAACCAATTATGTAATGTGTGTGAGCTATTTGATTCAATTTTTGTAAGATGTTTTGTCAAGAGAAACCTACGTCTCTCCCTTATTGTTGTTAATCCACTCTCCGTAAGCAGAAACTTGGTGCTTGTGGGTTTCCTAAGACCAAATATGAGACGTATTATATCATTTTTTGTGTGTTTCAATATTTTGCGTCTGGGTCTTTGCACATGCACCATAGACGATGAGCCCATAGTCAATATGGGGTCTTATATGTGATTTATAAAACTGGAGTAAGGTTTTCTCCTTACAGCCCCAGGTGTGGAAAGAAGTCTTTTTAGTATGTTTGTTTTTCTATAGCATTTTTTTATTGTGTTTGAAATGTGGAGGTGGAAATTAAGTTTTTGGTCAAGCATGAGACCTAGGTAATTAATATGATTATCTCTGGAATAGTTGTTTTTTTTATTTAGAGTTAGTTTTGCATTAACATGGTTTCGCTTCCGGTGAAATTGGATTATTTTTGACTTGGTGGGTGCAATGGGTAAATCTGAATGTTGAGAGAATTTTTTCAAACTGGAAAAGTGACTTTTGCAGATTTGACTGTGCTATCTGAAAGGTGTTGCCAGATGACCATAGCACCAGATCATCATCAGCATATTGTAGATTCGTGTGGGGTAGGTTCATGTCCCAGAGATATAGGGCAAATAGGAGGCAACTGAGGACTGCTCCCTGAGGTAGGCTTTTGGTTATTGTCTTTTGGGTGTGAAGAGGCTGAACCAACACAAACGATGAAACTTCGCACTTCTATGAAGGATTTAATAAAAGATACTAGCTTAGGGGGTACTCCAAGGTTTGCAAGTTTGTTTAAAAGGATTTGGTGGTTCACATTGTCATATGCCCCTTCAAAATTTAGGAAAGCTGCAACTAGGATATTATTTTTTGAGAAAGATTCATTTATTGCATTTGTTAGCAAAATGAAAGCATCTGTTGAGGAGTGGTGTTTCCTGAATCCAGTTTGAGTGTGAGGGATCATATTATTTTTTTCAACAAACCAGAGGAGTCTGTGATAGATCATTTTCTCCATTATTTTCCCCATCACAGAGTAATCATTATGGGCCTATAAGACTCAGGGTTATCTTTTGGTTTATTTTTCTTTAGGATCAAGGAGGCACACTTGTGCCTCTATTAAAGAGGCGACCCACCACAATGTTAAGCGATTTCAGGTCCTAGAGGTCGCAGAGAGACGGCGGGTAATTGCATTTTGTGTAGCCCAAGCTCAAACTAAGAAACTTGCAAAATTTCATCCTCCTCCGACTTTATCTTCATGGGGTAAACTGGGCCGGAAGTTTGGACCCTCCCACCACAGCCCCCCTTTAACGTTGTCCGATTGGGCTGAAATTTAGAGGTTAAGCTTTCCTAGGGCCCGGGAGCTTATCCTCGAAATTTCAGCTCAATCCGATCACTCCTTCCCTGTTTTCAAAAAACCAAAATATAGCCACTTAAAATTCATCTCTTTTCTTTTTTCTTAGCCACGCCTACAGGCCACAGTTGGCAACGGATCCGGTTGAATGAGGACTCATTCGAAGCAGAATTCGACCTGTTAGGGCCTTTTGATATTTTCAGACCGAAAAAATTATCCCCCGAATTTACATTTACGAAAAACCTCGTTTTCCCTATATTAGCCCATGTTAATTTTTCCCTCCACAACCCCCCCTTTAACGTTGTCTGATCGGGCTGAAATTTAGAGGATAAGCTTTCCTGGGGCCTGGGAGCTTATCGTCGAAATTTCAGCTCAATCTGATCACTCCTTCCCTGTTTTCCAAAAAACCACATATCAAGATTTTGGGAATTTGCTTGCGTCGAAAATACCTTCTATTTGCTAAAAAACAATTACTATTGTGTTTGTATAGTCCAGCGGCTGAGACTTCAGACTTTCATTCGGAAAAGTCGGGTTCGATTCACCATCAGAGCAACTTTTTTATATACTTTGAAAAGAAACTCAGTTTTTTTTTTTTAAATTATTTGAAAAAAATTACGTTTTTTCTAAAGAGTTAAAGAGGCTGAGTTACAAGGTCGACCCTTAAAACGTACAGGGATTAGGAGGCACAGTTGGGGGGCTGTTAAAGAGGCTGAGTCACAAGTTCGAACCTTAAAACGTACAGGGATTAGGAGGCACCCTGTACGACGTGATTTGAGTATTCAGGAATTAAAAGCCTTAACACAAGAATGTTCAAGAGCGGGGGTTTGGGGGGCGGCAGCCCCCCAACTTTAAAAACTCCTGGACACGATCAGCTAACAGTTTTAGTCAAGCAATAATAAGTAATAAAAATGTACAAAAACGTGCAGAAATTTATTTGAAAAAAACTTACGTTTTCTAAAGAGTTAAAGAGGCTGAGTTACAAGGTCGAACCTTAAAACGTACAGGGATTAGGAGGCACAGTTGGGGGGCTGCCGCCCCCCAAAACCCCGCTTTCGCAGCCTTTAAATAAAAAAAAAAAAATAAACTGAAAGTAAGGAGCGACATTAAATCTTAAAACGAACAGAAATTATTCCGTATATGAAAGAGGCTGTGCCCTCCTCAACGCCTCGCTCTTTACGCTAAAGTTTTTATTGTTTAAAAAAAAGAGTTGGAGAAAGTCCAAACTTTAGCGTAAAGAGCGAGGCGTTTAGGAGGGCACAGCCTCTTTCATATACGGAATAATTTCTGTTTCGTTTTAAGATTTAATGTCGCTCCTTACTTTCAGTTTAAATTTTTTTTTTTTATTTAAGGCTGCGAAAGCGGGGGGTTTGGGGGGCGGCAGCCCCCCAACTGTGCCTCCTAATCCCTGTACGTTTTAAGGTTCGACCTTGTAACTCAGCCTCTTTAACTCTTTAGAAAACGTAGTTTTTTTCAAATAATTAGTAGGAGGGACGAACATTTCCATATATTGGGGAACCTAGAAGATGCCCAATCGTGATTATAACAATTTAGCAGTTCTTGTTTGTATGAAGGTGTGAGATTCTTTATCCATGTAGGGTGTATATGTGTCATAGCTGCCGCAAGTTTTGGTCCTAATATGATGTATTGCATTATTCAATTCCTGGATTGAAAATGGATTAGTTTATGTACTCGGATTCTGGGCGTGGTTGGTAACTTGGGTTCATAGGAATTGTGGACAGTTGCTTTGATTATTTGATGTTAGCTTATTAACAAAAAGAGTTGCAAATAGGTTAGCTTTTTCATTATCATTGTCATAATGGGTATTATTATGTATAAGCTCATACAGGAGTGGGTTGGGGAAGTCTTTTTCCCACAGATGTGGCTTATGACTTTATGTATAATTGGCTCATGTGTTTCTCTGGAGAGATTATTTGCAAAATTATTCCAGTATTTATATTTAGCATCTATTATAGTCCTTTTTAGATTAGATTCTGCTTGTAATTTTTTTAAATATGTAGTAGTGATGGTTTTTTTATGAATTCTGTCCTAGCTGCCTTTTTTATCCTCCATTTATTTAGGCACTCATTTGTCCGCCATGCTTTAGGTATTTGTTTAGGGAATGTTTTCTTAAGTGTTGTCCTGGGGATAGCATGATTAGCTGTATTTATTAGTAAAGATGTCAAGGCTTCAGCATGTGTGTCAACTGTTGTGTTAGAAATGCATGAACTTTGGGTGAAACTTGTAATTTCATCATTTAGCTTATTTTGGAACATAGACCAATTTGCTTTAGTGTTGATATATTTGGAGGTATGAGATAAGTTTCAGCAGGTTCATTTAGGGAGCAAACTATAGCAAAGTGTTCAGTACATAGACTATCAATTTTATTTATGTAAATTTTGTTCAAAAAATGTAATGACACAATTTGTAGGTCAATTGTGGAGAATCTGCCACTTTTGGGGTTGAAATATGTATTCAGGTTTGGAGGGGTAGCAACAGCTAATTCATTATTATTTGAAGTCATATACTCAATGAATTTACCAGCTTTATTTGCTGGTTTATTCCCCCACAAAAGGCTGTGGGCATTGAAATCTCCACAAATAAATGATATTTTTTAACATTTTAGAATTATTTATATAATTAAAAAAAAATCCTTGGCATCTGTAGTTTGGCCATTAGGGTTATAAAAGCTTATTAAGTAGGTTTTTAAATTATTCAGCCAAACAATGATACCAATTACATCAACATCATTTGCAAAATCTGGAAAATTGATGCCACAAAATTTTATATTATTTATAACTAATAAAGCTACCCCACCTCCTTTTCTCTCTGAAGATCTATCCTTTCTGAGGATAGTATATCCCAGAGACTTAATTTGTTGATTTTTTGGGCTAAATGAGTTTCCTGGAGGCAAGCAATATTAATGGAATTATTATTCATAAAAGATATTAGTTCATTTAGCTTATTTTCTGTGAGTGATCTTACATTCCATTGGAGTATTGATATATGTTGTGTTGTTGATTTATTCTTCATATTACTGTGTATCAATGTTCAGCTTTGTTAAAAGTAAAGCAAGATCTTTTTTTGCTTGAATGAGCATATCATCTTGGATGTAGATTTTTGCCAATTCTGCCATGATTTTTGTTTTCTGTAGTTGATGTATGTTCATGGCCTGAACTGCATTACAGTTTAGAATGAATAAGCATATATTTGGGGATTGCATTTTTGGTTGTGCATCCTGTTTGTCGGTTAGGGGATTGATTCCTGGTAGTGTTTCTGGTTTGTTTCTTCTTGGAGGGGGGGCCAGGCTGACCTCATCTCACCGGACAAGGAGGCTTGTTGGCTTGGTGATTCCTTCTGATAGGGATTTGAGCTAGGGGGCTTAGAAGATGGTGTTTTATATGGGGTGTGCTTGATGCATTGGGGGCGTTTGACTTGGGGGTTTCGGTTGGTTTCATTACAGGCTTTATTTGGTATTGTTGGGCAGCATTTGCTTCCATTGCTGCAAAGGGGTATGGGATGGCCTTCTCTGTTGATATTTGGAGTGTTAGAGCTCTTTTCTTGTATGCAGGGCATAATGATTTATTTGTAGATTCATGTGGGCCTTTGCAATTGATGCATGTAGGCTGAGTGTTGTTGCTCTTTAGGATGGAAAGCTTTACAATTACTACACTCTCGGAGAATTTCATTGCATTTGTTTGTCGTGTGTCCCAGTTTGAGACACTTCTGACATTGGATAGGCTTAGGTTTGTATTCCTTGTGTGGTTTGATTTGCCCAAATAGGAATAATTTTTCTGGGATATTAATTTTTTTCCTTCAGTGTGAATAAGAAGGATCTACTAGTTTTTAGGGCCATTAGAGTTAGGTTTGCCAAGTTGGGTAACATCCTCAACTGGGATTGTGTTTCCAGCCCTATCTGAGAGGCCTTCTTTTAACTCCTGAGTGAATATCTCTGGGGGAACATTATAAACTACTATTTTTGTTGGTGATTGTTTTGGGTTCCAATTAGATGCAATAATTGGGTATTCAGAAGGATTTTAGGTTAATTATTGTATCTGCTGATTTCTGATCTTCTACAGTTATTAGCAGAGATCCATCACGGTTAATATTAAGAGAGAACATTGATTTTAGCAATTTAAAAATTGCAACTCTTATTGCAGTGATCATTTTTATTTCAAAGGGGGTAGTAGGAGTAATTTTAAGGTAAATTCCTAAGTTTTTGGAGGGAGGATCTTGGGCAGGGAGAGGGGAAATGGCTTTTGATTGGGGAGATTTTTTTTCCTTTTTTTAGAGCTTCTAGAGAGGACCTCTTGAAACCCATTATCATCATTTATGGTTACATTAGCCCCTACACTTATCATTGTCCTATTCTCCGAATTGGAGCTATCATTTGAACTTTGAGATAGTGTGCTTGACCAGCCAAGATGGGTATCTTTCACTATGGCACTTTCACTGGAATTTGATTTGGGATCTGGTGGGACTTTTTTTTTTGGAGGACTTCTAAACATTGCCTATTGGAAAAAGCTTTAAACAAAAAAAAAAAAACAAAACAAACTAAAAAACAAGAAGGGAAAATAGAATGATATCAAACCGTCTGCACTATACTATGGGGAGGAGAAACACCACAGTATAGCCCCGAGGATGAGTTTGAGCAGGATTGGCTGATTAGAAGCGATTTGAAAAATTGTAATTCTATTAAACACCATCAAAATTCAAAATAACAACTTAATTTGGGAGAGGAAAACTGACAGTATTAGAAGCGATAAAGGCTGATTCACAAGAAAATATATTTTAATTTTCTTATAAGGTTGCTGTTGTTGTCATACTGGTTCCCACAATCAAGGAATTCATCTGCTTCTTCCACATTTACATTTAATTATGTATGATCTCTGTAGCTTTCTTTTTACGTTTTGACGATGATACTTATAACATATATAAATTGTTCTTGCAATTCACCTATTTTTTTTTTATTTTGTGTTTGTTAGTTTGAACAGTCACACACTTAATCTACTGATTTCATGTATTTTACGTGGAACGTAATCTGGGGTCACATTCGTCTGCCGTTTCTGAAATCTCGATAAATTTACTATTTTTGCTACAATTTCCCTATATTTTCCCCGAATTTAATATTTTTTTCAAATTCTTTTCGTTCACATTAAGTTGAGCTTTGAAATTTATTTTTGCGTTCATGCCTGACGTATCTGTTTTGCTTGTTTGTATTTTTTTGTTTTATTTGTTTCTTAAAGGTTTTTTAAAAATATTTTTCAAAATTCTTAGAATTAAAGCAGCGTGTTGTCACCTTGGTTTAAATTCGGTGAAATCTCGATAAATTTACGATTTTCGCTACAATTTCCCTATATTTTCCCCTGAATTTTAATATTTTTTTTCAAATTCTTCTCCTTCACTTTAAGTTGAGCTTTGAAATTTATTTCTGCATACATGCCTGACGTATCTGTTTGCTTGTTTGTATTTCTTGCTTTATTTGTTTCTTACAGGTTTTTTAAAAATATTTTTCAAAATTTTTAGAATCTAAGCAGCGTGTCCTTGGTTAAATTCTCCATTTATTTTCAGATTAAAGATACTACGCGTCAACTTGAAGATTTCCGACAATCACTAAAAACTGCTGAGTCGGAATTAATCAAACTTCGAAAAGAGAAATCGGCTCTAGAATGCGCAAAGCCTTTTGCATCTACGCCCGTCTCAGGGATCTCTTATCCATCTCCTGACCAATCACGTTTAGAGATGAAGCTGGTACAGAAAGAAGCTGAAATTGAAGTTCTGCGGCATGAAGTTAGTAACCTTAAAGCAAAACTGGGAACTGTTGCGAGAAATGATATGGAGGGATCAATTGAAGAGCTTCGAGACTCACGGCATTTGTCCCTGGTTGAAACCACCAACGAGAGATGGTGTCGAGCACACTGTTATTGAAAAGGTAATTTTCAATTTTGAGTTTAAGTTGCTATGCTGAAAACATCCAGTTGGTAGTTTCTATAATCCCTATTTGAAATATTTTTTATAGCCTCAAATATCTGCTTTTATTCAGTCCCCCCCCCACTTTTTTTGGGGTAGTAAGTGACGCTTAAGTAAAAGTTACAATAATTTACTAAATGTGCTGAAATATTGTCTGCTTTTAGGATTCAGGGTATAAAATGGATTTTTTTTTTTTTGAATTAACATAAAAAGCTAACTCTTTAAAATTCCTTTTTTTTCTGTTACTGTTGACTGGGGCTTCCCAATACCTACAGTTAGTTCCCCCGAAATGTTTGAGACATATTGTATGACTTTGAATGACCTTTCATAGTTCTTAAAATCACTTCGCCCTTTGTTTTTAGTATGGAAAGGCAATGGTGTTTTCGACCTTGTTCGCTTCGCTCGAAAAAAGCATGGGCGCAGTTTGAGAATACCCAGGATACCCTATTAATAGATATTAATAGATAGACCTTTATTAATAGATAGACAAGATACTTGGAATTCTGACCGATGTCTTTGGTGCACAGTGTTCTGCTTCTTTTCTGATATTCTAAGTGACCTTACACAAGTTCAGCAACTCCAGGGGAATAGTTTAGATTAATTTTCCCTTTTGTCAGCATCATTAGTATTAGCAGAATATATTTAAAGTTAAAATAGTTGTAAAATAAATAATAATGTAACATAAACGAGAAGAAAAATCATGTTTGTTTAAAGAAATCCTGTTTTTTTTTGTGCATTGGTCATAAAATTTGTTTAAGTTTATTTTTTTTTATTTGTGTCAAACTTCGGCTGATTAAATTAAAATTCTTACTTTTAGTTAGAAGTCAGACGAAAGTTTGTCCATGGATTGATAATATGAATAAATGACTACATCTCTTGCTTTGTTTGGTAATTTGAAATAAAGCCCATGCCTTTTCTTGGCATCTGCACGCGCCCTTTGGGGCCTTTCGTTTTGATAAGAATGGCTTAAATTAATTACAAAATTTGTGCTTACCCTGACTATTGTGACGAAAAAGAGAGACTAATGGTCAATTTTGGAACTAAAACTGAGGATTCTTTTTATTGACTGCTATTTTTATTATATTAAGGGAAAACAGATTTAGTATGACATTGGAAGAATAATGTCATATTGACAATGTCAATATTACATTGTCAATGCAAAAGGTGCATATAGCTGTTGGTTGAATTAAAAAAGTTTTTTTTTTTTTTTTTTTTTTTTTTTTTTTTTTTTTTTTTTTTTCTTTTTTTTTTTTTTCACGCTCAAAAATCTTGGAATTTATCGTGCTTCACGCTCAGAATGCATCAGCAATTATCTGTTAGAAAACATGAGTGTTAGTGAAATTCTTAGTAACAATTTTTATTAACAATTTACTAAGGATATTAGAAAGCGATTTGATGACCTCGGAAAAATCGCTGTAAAACACTAAATTTGTCCACAGTTATTTAACCAATTAAGAAAATTCGCCAGTGTCGATTTTTTTTTTTCTAATTTGACGATCAAATCTTTAAGTTTGTTGAACATTCTGAATTTTTCTGTTAGACCACACCATTTTCTGTGAAATTGTTACTAAAAACTTATAGCTAGGACCGCCAAAAGACTAGACAAAGTAATTTTTTTTTTTTTAGTCTGTCCTAGACGAGTCACTACCTTACCTCAAATCACCTAAAGAGTCTTCGGACCAAATTGAAGTCGACGATGGTAAGTCATGTAATGCCCTTACAGAGCTCCAGCTCAGGTATCAGAGAAAACAGGAACAGTGTGATTATGCTGAAAAAGAGTGTGATCTCTTGAGAGAGACTGTTCACGACATACAAAACGAGCTGCGTGATGCGCTAAGAAAGATAAGGCGACCAAGATAGGCTCGTATCCGCTCTTCAATCGTCAAAAGTAAGATTTTTACTTTTTCATGATGTATTCCAATTTATCCAACTTTTTTTTCTCTTTTATTTACAAATATTATATTTTTATTACAAAGCCAAGTGGCTACTTCTTGTTTTCATTAACGTATCAGCCATTTGGCTACTAGTTTTCATTAACGTTGAGGTTGAATCTTGTACGTGGTTTTGGTAAGTCCACACTGTTTTGTCTAACGCTTGAGGAATTGACTTGAAACTTTCAGGATTGCTTCATTTTTTTTTTTAGAAGAATGAGGGTAAAGAGCAAGACCGTATCCAGAGAGGGTAGGTGTTTGACCCTCCCCCCTCCCCGAAATGCTTGTCCGACCCGTAAAAAAACGTGACAGAAATGCTTATAAACAAATGTTTGATGCGTTTGAAAGTTTTTTCTACCCCCCCCCCCCCCCCCCCCCCCTCCAAGAAAAAGCACCCCGAAAAGAAATCCTGCTAACGGCCCTGGTAAGGAGAGATACTAATGAACAAAAATGTATTGATCGTTGTTGGGCTAGGGAGCGAGTCGAAACAAGAAGGTGACTTCGAATTCCTGCTGAAGAAGGGACTAGAAAATAGCTCAGGCTCTGTAAGAACAAACTCGATAGAGTGTTTGCCTAGACCCCGAACTATTCCGTAATTAAAGAGGTGACTCAATTTTTATGCCTTAACCTGTCTCAAATTTCTGATTTGAGATGAAGTAAAACTGGTTCTTACTTGGTCTTTCACAATTTTTTTAGACAAATATTTTTTGACTGTTACACCCTCTAAGGTGAATATGTCATAGAAACCTAATTTTTTCTTATTGCTATTTGTTCTATTTATTAAAATGATTCATTGTCTGAGCCTCGTTGGTCTAAAGCTTCCATGGATCCATACATTTAAAAGACTGCAATTGTTTTCTTTTTGTAAATGAATTGTTTTAGAAATAAACAGTTCTGGAATAATTTTATCTTTGAGTTTTCCTGAGAAATTCATTCACCGGGTAGGGACGTGGGTGCCGGCAGGGGGTGGCAGGGGGCCAAGCCCCCCCCCCCACCCGGAAATTTGAGACTATAAAGTAATTATAAGGAAAGAGAGCAGAATAGGGAAAAACCATGGAAAAAATGTGTGTTTCCCCCATTGTTGGCTGGCTGCCAATAGATTTTGACCCTTAATAAGGAAAACACAAGTTCTAATTTGTGACTGAGTGCCCCTTTCTTGTTTTCCAGAAACCTTTTTGCTATTTGATTTGGTTCGAGCAACAGAAAAATTAAATTTTTCATAGTAACGAATGGTAAGTAATAACGATCCTTGTCAATAACGAAAGTATAAGAGCCTAAATATTGACTGATATGATGTATCTAATAAAGGGATTTTCAATAAGACCGCTCACTTTCCTGGGGTATTTTCCTCCCCTTTTTTGAAAAACCAGGCAAATTTTCTCAAATTTTTTAGTTTTGGGTGGGTAACAATAAACTAAAATAATTTTATATATTTAGGATCAGCATAAAAAGCCAATACTATCGGTCTAGCAATCGTCAAGAGAATTCCATTTTTAGTTTTGGTGAATATTGAACCATGCCACTTTTTCTTCCAGTTTTTTATCACAAACTATTTGTGATAAGATTGTCCTGTGACAAAATGTTTTTTGAGCCTGTTCATTTTATTTAGTTGAATAGACTAATAAAAATAAAAGAAGGTCAATTTGACAGCTGAATAGTAAGTTTAAATTTAGTTTTTTTCTTTCAGTATTCTGTAATTTTTTTTTTTTTAAATGTCTGAATATATAAGGGATTTAAGTTCGGGACTGAGAATTGTCCTGTTTATGAAAGAGGTACATTTCACATGGCCGGTATAAAATCAAGACGTGATATCTATGCAGGCAGGATGATTTTTGAGTATCTCTACTCTTTCTGTAACTATTCTAAGGAGTAGAAAATTACATAAAGACAAGTCTACATTCTGTTATAATCTACGGAAGCAATAAATCTTCCTGTAATTTTGGTTTGAATCTGATTTTATGTTAAGATTAAATGCATAATAATTAAATATATTATTAATTAAAAAGTGATCCCTTTGCCAGGAATCCTTGTTGTTTAAAATTTACTGTATTCATTTTGCACGTAATTTAATTGCTCTTTTTATTTGAGAGTTTTTTCCTAAAAGTTTTCAAAAATAAACTTATTCCTACAAAAAAATATATCCTGAAGTATATCCCTGTCACCCAACCACCGCTGCTATTTTGGCGTCTCTCCCCCCCCCCCTTTGAAAATGTTCTTCCGGCGCCCCTTGGTGGGGGATTGAGTTGTTGAAATTATTAAAGCAAAAAAAAAGTAAAAAGAAGTAGGCAAATTATATGGCAATTATATTTTAGTATAAGTTGAAGCGTAGATAGATTCGAATATAGTTAGTTTAAATATTTTAAAATAGTTTATACATAAACCGAACTTATTGTGTTGTTATGAGACTTAATCCTGACAAAGGCTTCCATTGTATCCCCCCTCGTTTACCCCCCCCCCCCCCCGGAATATACCTCCGAAAAATACCCCCCCCCCTGCGGAAAATACTCCCCCGTGGAATATACCCTCCCCCCCCCCGGAAAATACCCCCCGTGCTTTTAAAAAGGGACGCCAGAGAAATACGATAAAAATGCCATTTACCAATTCTCTCTCCTGGTAGAATTAATAATGATTAGGATCAATATTCTAGAAATATATTAAAAAGGTTTTGTGTCTAGTTGAGGGGTAGAGGGATTCGTATATTGTTAGTAAAAGAAAAATAGTTTAAACGTAAAACGCAATTATTGTGTTATTATGAAACCAAACCCTGACAAATACTTTCATTGTATATTCATATGTCGTGATTATTTAGTAATTTCTGAATTGTCGACAATCTAGCTTTTTTTAGTATTAAACGTTTTCTTGGATGAGGGACTTTTTATAGCTTTCTACTCGTGGGATCATGATTTGTGTGAGATCTATATATGTGGTTGATAGTGTAAGATTTGTCACATCTGCTACACACTCAGTAAGTCTCTGGTTAATACAAATATTTGTCAAGAAGAGGTTTGTCTGTAGTTAAAGGATAGATAGATTCGAATACAATTAGTTTTTTAAAAAATAGTTTTAACACAAAACGCAATTATTGTGTTACTCATAAGACTAAATTCTGACAAGTATTTTCGTTATATATTCACATATAATGTACGTGTGAATTGGTGACTTTTGAAAGCAGGACTTTTATTAGCTTCCTTGCTCTGGGATCATGATTTATGTGAGATTTGTTTATGTGGTTCGATACTGTAACATTTGTCAAATATGCTGCCCAATCAGTAGGTCTGAGTGAAGCACATTTTTGTTTTGTTTTTGATAGTTAAACCAGAAATGAAGATGAATCCGAATAAAATATGCTCATTGTGTCTTAATGAGGCTAAATCTAAGCAGCAGTTATATATATATATATATATTATATATATATATATTATATATATATATATATATATATATATATATATATATAATTATATATTTCTATATATATATATCTTATATATATATATATATATATATATATATAGCTATATATATAATCTATATATATATATATAATATAGATTATATATATATATATAAATATATATATATATATATATATATATATATATATATATATATATATATATATCTATATATATATATATATATATTATATATAGTATATATATATTATATATATATATATATATATATATATAATAGCATATATCATAATATATATATATATATATATATATATATATATATATATATATATATATATATATATATATATATATATATATATATATATATATATATATATATATATATATATATATATATATATATATATATATATATATATCTATATATATATATATATATATATATAATATATATATATATATATATATATATATATTATATATATATAATATATATATATATATATATATATATATATATATATATATATATATATATATATATATATATATATATATATATATATATATATATATATATATATATATATATACTTCAGACATTTGCATTGATTTGTTTTTATCAATAAACTCATAGTTGTAAAAAATCCCGAAGCGTATAACACTACATTTTGTTCCATTTTTTCTATTTCTAATTCTCGTGAAATTTCAGTATCAAGTGACAGGATTTTAAATAGCAAAAATAACAAACTGATAGGAAGTTGCAAAACATATCCATATACTTTACCCATATTATGGTTGTAATTACGGTTCAAACATTAAAACAAAACATGTAGCAATATTAATTATAAACATGTCGTTGTAAAAGATTGGTGGAATATCATATCATTTAAAATAAATTTGAAAATGTATAAGAAACTAACAAAATTTATAACAATATTAGTAAAAAGAAGCTTTGTTAGAAATAACCACGGTAGTTTTAGATTGCTACAAGTGACATCTGTTTAGATTACTGAACCTTCAAAAAATTTTAAGACCTTCCTGTGAAAAACTGATTTAGTGGTGGATCCAAGAGGCCCCCCCCCCCTCTTGCGTGTATAAAGTTTAAGTTTATGCAGTTTTACGTACCTACTGACATATTATTTTTGGCTGGGCTATAATCTTTTGCTTAATGATACAAGAATATGTCAGAAAAAAATGGTATCGGAACACCTTAAAAAAAAGTCAAAAGAGGACGAAAAGTCCCCACTAAAAACGAAAAAAAAACCCTCGCCTCCATCGCTAAAATAGTGGATTCGTGACTGAGTATATTTTGGCCATATAAAATACCGCTTTTTTCTGTTTATTGTTGTTTCAAATACAATGTTCCTAGCATTTCCTGTGCAGGTACAAACTTTAATTAATCAGTCTGCAATTGCAGCAGCAATTTAAAATCAGCAACTACCGACAGAAGTTGCAGTCTGTAACATCAACTGCAACATCCAATTGCGATTGCTCAACCACTTTTCCCAGAGAATATGTGGCGGTTTTAAACAGTCGCTCTTTTTTATTTTTGTATTAAATTATATTTGTAGGCCGAACATGTAGTTCTGGAGAATCAGTTGGGAGTTTCCTTGTAGTAAAGTTTCATTATTAAGTACTCTATTCGATAAGACTAAGTGTTGTTTTTAATTTTAGAAAACTCTCGTCGAAGAGCTTTCGAAAATCAAGACTGCTTCGAAACCCGGAGCTGATGAAGATCTAAAAGGTCGTCTTAAAACATTGCAAGAAGACTACGACAATCTTATCATTGCCCGGGGATTCTCTGATGTCCGATGTTAACAAGCTCAAATCAGATCTAACCTATTACGAGGAATCTCTCTTAAAGCTGAAAGTGAGCAAAAGGCTTCTCTAAACAAAATAGAAGAACTGGGAGGATTAGTAGGATCACTTCGGCGGGAATTAAAGAGAAGACTATAGCCAAAGAGGAGCTACACAAGAACCTAATTCAGGTTCAGAAGATGGCAAGTGAAGCACAATTGCATTTAGAGGAAGCAAATGAAAAGATGCAGTCGGAACTTGAGCGAGCTTCAGATAAAGTTAATTCGATCAAAGAAGAAAATTTCAAACTTGAGAAAGCTTTGTCAAATATTAGAGAAGCTAATGACAGGACACAAAAAGAGAGAAATGAATTATTTATTGAAAATGATAAGCTTAATAAAGCTGTTGTCAATTTGGAAATTCTTTATCTACTTTAAATGAACAGTTTTCGGCACAAACCACTGAACTAGCTGATTTACGAAAGCAATATTTATCTGTGTATAAACACCAAGAAAGAGTAATGGAAAGATTAAAAGAAGAAGAAAAAGGGTGTGCTACAAGCTCAAATGAAAACAAGTTTTTAAATATGAAATTAAATGAGGTAAATAACAGTGTTGAAACCCTAAAGAAAAGAATTCGTATTTGAATCAAAACCTGCTCAGTGTTCGGCAAACTGTTAAAGACCTCTCTGAAGAAAATGAACGTCTGCAAAGGCAGATAATAGACATGAGGAATGAACTAGATAATGATTTGATGAAAGCATCAGTTGATGATTTATTTGACAAAGTAGAAGACGAATTAGGTCAAACTGTAAGATATGATCAGTCAGTATTAGCCTATGTGCAAAATCTAAATTCACCTAATTTGCTGCCTACACCAGAATGGAGTTGTGATGAAGCTGCCTCTGCAGGTAAGTTTTTTTCTTGCTATTGTTCCTCGCCCTCCTTCCCTCTCGCTCTCTATTTTTCAAATATCAACATTGTTTTTTTTTAACTTTTGACATTGTCTTATAGAAAACCATAGAAAAATCATAAACAAAAAATTGAACAAAATATCTTCTTGAAAAAGTGACAGTTCTATATTCTTACTGATTTATATAAACTGATGATTCATCACTGAAAGGACACACTTGGTGTCTTTTTGCTTCTCAATATTCAGTTTTTTCTGGTATATAATTTCTATGTGTTATTACTGTCTTCCCATAGAGAGAGAGAGAGGGGGGGGGTCTTCCCTCCAAAGATTTTGAATTCGGTATTTGAAAGGAAAAATGAGCATCAACTGCTATCTGTGAGAGAAAAATGAAACGTTGAACATCTAAAAAAATTTAACGTTTCAATTATCTGGAAGAGGAAAATTTATCACCTTCCTTCTCTCTTACTGCCTATTCTTAAATATCGGTATAACATTTAACATTATAACGTTATGAGAGGAAAAAATTTCATCGGTCTCCTTCTCTGATTACCAGTTAAATATGAAAAAAATTTTTCTCCTTCGGTTCATTTAACTTCTCAATTTTATCGGTTCAATGATCTAAAAAAGAAAAATCCATCACCTTCTTTTTTTTCTCAGTCTCGATTCTCAAATATCGATGTAACGTTATATTGTTATAAGACCGTTTAACTTCTAAAATTCAATGTTTCAATGACCTGGAAAAGGAAAATTCATCACCTTCCTTCTTTCTTACTCTCTATTCTCAAATATCGATGTAACGTTATATCGTTATAAGAGGAGAAAATTCGTCGCGTATTTTGTCTTATTACCAATGAAATATTAAGAATTATTGTCTCTTTCATTTCATTGAACAGTTTAATGATATGGAGACGAAAAATTCATCCTTCTCCTTCTCTCAATTCCGATGAAATATGTAAATTTATCGTCTCGTTTTTTTTATTTAACGTTTAAATTTAACGTTTCTGTGTTCTGGAAGAAAATAATTTACCACTTTCCTTCTCGGTTACTCTCTATTCTCAAATGTTAGTACTATATAAAGTTTGTAATGTTTAGATTATCCCGTAAGAAACTATGAAAGAAAAGAAAATAAAATAAAATCTACCTAATTTTTATTAAACAAAATTTAATAAAATAACATTAAATAAAATAAATGACAAAAACTCAGCTCTATGTTGTTTCTAATTTGTATGAACGGATGTATCATCACTGAACGGACAGACATAATGTTCCATTCAATCACAATATTCTATTCTTATTTTTTGTTTCTGCTATGTAATTTGGCTTTGTTGTTATCATGCCGTCCAAGAGAGGGATGGGGCTCCTCCTTCTGCTGATTTTCAAATTTTTTGGGGTATAAAAGAAATGGAAGGAGTTCATATTCATGCCAGTAAGACAAATCAGTGTTGACCCTTTGAAAAATTTTACAATGATGTGGAATAGGTAAATTACTTCCCCACCTTGTTTATGCTCCTTTATTCTTCAAACTTCTTTCATCAAACTTCCGTTCTATCATTTCTCAAACAAAATTCCATCAAGCAACCTTCATCATGCTACCCCACGGGACAAAAAAAGTTCTACGAAACCAAGACAACAAATGTAAAAAAGGAATTTTATATCAACATTATTTAAATGAGAACTATTTTTAGTCCATGGTCCTTCTTAAAAAAAAAAAAAAAGTTATAACAAAAATTCCTCGGAATTTGTGGTCCTCTGTTCCCAGTATGTAAATTCAGCATAGCAGATTGGTATTGTTCAGGATAAAATCACCCCCTTGCCGTCAGTTAATGGAGTAAAATGATAAAGTGCTGAAAGAAAACATTGATTGTTGACCCTGTTGATGGCTGTTGATCCCTCCTGGGCATATCCTAAATATACGTCAAATCTTAAATTTGGTTTCTTGAATCTTTGGATTGTTTAATAGTCTCAAAATAAAAAATAGGGAACTCTGTGCGAGATATTTCTGTTTAACAATTGTTTGTGGGACACTGAATGTACGTTTTAGATAATGCAAGTGTACAAAAAAACAAGGAAGGGAAATTTTAAAGGAATATAAACTTTTGACTATAGGAAAGAAACCTATACCCTCACATGTAGTTTACCTATTTTACGTAATTTTACGTATTTTACCGGTATTTTAAATATTTTACTGACATATTTACGACGCCTTGCAATGTTCAGAGCACAGAAGCGCGAAGAGGCTTGCAGAAAAAAAGTATTGAATGTGATTTTGTTTTCGTGTATACTATAGCTGTGTTCCGCGGTTTAAAGGTCGTCTGTCTGATTTAGGTCTCTTGTTGTCAGAACGATAAAGTGTATAATCGTAAAGGTAATTATAATTTTAAAATGGTTAAATATTAGTTGAAATAAAATTACATTAGTTTTGTGAACTGTTAAAGACAGAAAGGGTTACAAGCAGGATTGTCATATAACAAGCAAGAAAAAAATTAAATAGCCGAGAAAAATGAGGGTAATATGAGCCAGCGGACAAAAATGAAGCGAAAAGGATAGAGGCCGATATTTCGTCAGGGACTTCCGCCCAGCCGTCTTCAATGCTCAAAAAAAGAAGGAAACAAACCTTTTGAAGTAATCTTAACAGAGCAGAAGAAAGACTGAAACAACAAACCAAGCCAGAATAAATGAAAGACTATTCACCAATTAGATTGGCAAGAATTATCTGCTTAGTGATTGACTTAGCTTCTACTGGCCTAATTTTTTCATTAAAAGTGTGGTATGATGATCTCAGTTTAAGCTGACGAAAATTTTATTTAAATTCTTTAATTTTAAGTTATTGTAAATTGGGTTTATAGTAAATAGGTACTTGTGTTTAGAAACCGGTAAGTGCGCGAGAGGTGGAGTTTTCGTTAATGCTGATGAAATAAAACAAAATGGGATGAAAATATAATAGTTCAGAAACTAATTTGGACTATATATTTGCACATGGGGGGGGGGGTTAAAGCATAAATATATTAAATACGTAACCTAACCTAACCCAACCTATGTACCTTTTAGTCCCCTTAAGCCCCCAAAACCTAGAGTTTAAATATAATTTCCGGAGTGAGAAACCCTTTGTTTGTACCTCACTAGTTAGCGGAAAACTGTTTATCAATGTTATGTTTGACACTTCCCGATGCTGTCTTTTATCGCGCACTTACCGGTTTCTACAAAAGTTACCTAGTAATATCTCCAGTATCTCTATTTAAAGCAAGCTCTCTATTTTTGGATTTTTTAAAACTTCAATTACCTTTTTAAAAGAATGTGGGAAGCCATTTGCTTTCAAATATTAAAGTTGCCTCATGAAAAAGAACTACATGGTCTGGATTTTCAACAATGTGGAGGGCCAAAGCATATTCAATATCCCCATTTTTATTTTAAATTCCACATCTCCGAGAAATCTTGTACTCATGCCGTCTTTTCCACGGAGCTGGCGTTTACCCTTTTCCCCGGAAAATACCCCCATGGAATATTCCCCCCTCCCTCTCTCCCACGGAAAATTCCTCCCTATTTCCCCCTTGGATTATTCCGGATTTTCATTATAAGGGAAATTGAAAATTCTACTCTCCTTTTTAAGTCACCGCAATCGTATTGTATTACCTAAGGGAGTGACGATGGGAGGGTGGAGGTTGAAATCGATATAATCCTTAGGGCCGTATCCATGACTCTTGTTTATTTTTCTGGGAGGGGGGGGGCTTCAGAACAGGAACGGTCATCTGAACCAGAATCTAAGTCTGAAAAGGAGGAGCTAGATTTGCAAGCAAATACTGTTGATTACAGTCTTAACGACTGTGAAAGTGTCTGAATGTTCGGCTATTGTGACCTGTTGTGCTTAGTTAATCAAAGTCATTAAAGTGTTGCAAACTTCTTTTTTACTTGTATTTGGTACTTTTATAAATAAATGAAAAATAACATGTATATATGAGAATGTGGCTGAATGCGGTTATTTAAACATGCAAGGATGTTAGGGTAGCATTTCTTAGGTTTAAATGTAGAAAAATGACTAATACCCTCAGCAATTGGAAGGTGCCTGATTTCGAATATCCATTTTGTACACACACACACATATATATATATATATATATATATATATATATATATATATATATATATATATATATATATATTATATATATTATATATATATATATATATATATATATATTATATATATATATATATATATATATATATATATATATATATATATTTATGTACAAAATGGATATTCGAAATCAGGCACTGTCCAATTGCTGAGGGTTTACCCTAGGCACAAGATTACCAAAGGGATAAACTAGACAGTTAATTAAATGATGAAACTCTAGATGAAGGGGCAATACCTTTTTTAAGCCCAGGAAAATCAGAATCATTAAAAAATTTCATTAAAAGCTGTAAGTGAGGCTTAAAAAGAAATGTTCAAACTGGTCCTGTAGCTACAGGGCAACTCTACAACACCATTTTTACCTTGTATTTCCTATGGAGTAGCTTATTTTACCAATTTTTCTTACCGAGTTTTTTATTTTTCGGTAATTTTTACAACACTACTCACAAGAGATTGATGCATCATTAACGGGAACTGTCTCATCTGATCGAGGTATCCAACAGTGGTCTCTGAGAGTAATTTTTAAAGATAGTGAAGGTTCTCACTCCATGCCGTTCTTCTCTCGGGATAGAAGAACGGCATGACGGTGCTTTGAAATCAAAACGTTTACAAACTTTTAATTAAACTTTACACACCGAGGACTTTCTATATTTACTCCCATCATGGTTCTTAAGTAATTAGAGCTGACTTCTTTGGGAGAATTTTGTTGAGCGTCCTTTTCATAGGGTGTCCAGAGCTTCAAGGTTTTTTTCCCATAGATTTTCTGTTACTTTTTAGGATTGCGGAAGTAGCGTAACTTAGCGTTCATTTTTGAGAGCTGTTTAATAAAACGAATACGATTTTTATGTTCTCAGGGATAGAAGAATGACATGACGGTGCTTTGAAATCAAAACGTTTACAAACTCTTCACCAAACATGTATTTTTACATGATTCGTTCTTCCCTATACTATCACCTCTCATATGGCATCGTAAACATTTTCTCTTTTTCCCCTCTATTGCTTCAATCCCGAAATACCAAGCAAGTTAATTCCTTATTTTACAAAAAGACAAAAAAAGAGCAGGAAAAAGGGCCTGATTGAAATCTTCTTGCTTCCCCATGCCTTCCAATGTTGTTGTTTTGTTCGTATAATTTATTATTATTATATGCTAGTTTTACTTTTTTTTTCTAATCTCTATCTTACACAACTTCATGCAGCTTACGTGTGTTCTTTCATGTAAAACTAGAATTTGGCTCAATGAGATTATTGTATACACTTTTCCCAGTAAATGTATTTTTAATCTAAATCGTAACCGGTTAATGAAGAGTAATGAAGAGTAACCGGTTAATGAAGAGTTACCGGTTAATGAAGAGTAATGAAGAGTAACTGGTTAAGAGAATCAAGTAATACTAGTGCTCCTTAAAATATTCTTCTTGTTTTAGAAAGGGGAAACCAGGTAGAAAGCATCTGTGATATAGAAAGCCCCGTTATGAAAGATGGTGAATTGGCCAAGAAGATACATAGTGAAGGAATGAAGGTTTGAGTTTCAGTATACTCATAGCCGTTTCTAGGGACGGGGTAAACCGTGGCATTTGCTCTGGGTGCCGTGGCTTGGAGGGTGCTGTGGCTTGGGAATTGTCCACTTAGATCCAACTTTTCAGTTTGATTTGGCTTTTTTTGCTTATATTTGAGCTAACAGGGGAGTGCTGTAATGAATTTTTCCCCGGGCGCCTTTTTTTGCTTATATTTTGAGCTAACCTGTAATGAATTTTTCCCCGGGCGCCACCAAGTCCCTAGGAAAGTCTCTGAGTATACTATATTTTCTATTCTTGCCTTATTTATACACCATCTTCTTTACTTTTTTCATCTGCAAGTTTAATTATCTTATTGTGTATATCGCTAGCTTAAAGTACCAAGAACGTGAAAATAAAACAAAATTTTGGCCTCCTGGACCCATCTTAGATCTATTCTTACCTGACAACCTCAACTTTAGCCAATAACATCAAAATTATGAATTTTTTAAAAACATTATCCCATTTTATATTGCCGTGTTGTGAACTGTTAAAATAAATAAGCAAATTCATTAATTAGATTTGACAACACTTTGCATGCCTAAAAATTCAAACAGCAATAATGTGGTTATTTCCAAAAACAATCACGCCTTCAAAGGAAAGCCACACCTTCTTAGGCTCTTTGCTGCCATATATTTTTAGCTTGTTTTCTGTTTATCTGTCACCACGTTTCTTTTTTCAGTTTGGTGCCCGGTATTATTAATAATTAATAACAATAAACAGAGGCCTTTCTAGATTGAGTTTCTGGTTTTTCTTGCTTTTTAATATATATATAGTTATTATATATATATATATATATATATATATATATATATATATATATATATATATATATATATATATATATATATATATATATATAGATATATATATATATATATATATCTATATATATATATATATATATATAGATATATATATATATCTATATATATATATATATATATATATATATATATATATATATATATATATATATATATATATATATATATATATATATATATATATATATATATATATATATATATATATATATATATATATATATATATATATATATATATATATATATATATATATATATATATATATATATATATATATATATATATATATATATATATATATTCATATATATATATATTATTCTTCACTTAAATATATTTCTGTGTCCTTCTCTTGAATTACCTGACGTCAGAATTTCTTCCAATTTGAAGTGGTGTATCAAGGTTAAAAATATCATCCATACAGCTTTTGTGTCCGTCTCTCTCTTCTTAAGTTCCTAAATGAATTTGACATCCCCCTTCTTTTTTTTTAAGGATTTATGATTCCCTTGTTCGCCCATCCTGAAAAATACATGTCCAGTTTGAAACACTAGCGTCTCCACAGAAGAGCCAGATATAATTGAATCCATCCAAGAAAGAGGTCTTGGCGTTTACCCCCCCCCCTGTAAAACCCCCCACGTGGAAAACAACCCGTAAAATACCCCTCCTCTCCTGGAGAATCCCCGCTGAAAATTACCCCTGCAAAAATACCCCCTCCCTGCGAAAAATTAACCCCCTGTGGAAAATGTCCACCCGGAAAATTTCTCCTGTGGAAAATCCCACCACCCCATGGAAAATTAACCCACATGCAAGATTGAGCAGCCAAAGAGAAAGTACAAAATAGGTACCTCCAGTATATCGATCATATTTCCTAAGGGGTAACAATAGGACTTGTATCAAAAAACAGTTTTAGGAAAAGGGCTGGTTGGTCTCCAGTCACTTTCGACTTATAAAAAATAGACTAGAACTTTAAAAAAAATTGTCCGTAAGTTTCCCAATGACAAATACTATCTGTAAGCACTGGACAAATTGCAAAACTTACAGCCCTTTCCCTAAGGGAAGTCGAGGGTCTTGTCATCTCCAGAGGCATATTAATTGGACCTTTCAATTATGATGAAGCAAATGGCTATCTCAGAATTTAATTCGGATGTGGGAAAAGGGGCAAGGAAGAGGGTTAGTCACCCAGCCTTCTATTTGGTACCTTAAAAAGGCACTTAAACTTTTAAATTTTATTCGAATGAGCCCTCTCCCAATCTTCTAGGACCCTTAGGTAATACAATTCTCCTGGAAAAAACAAAAAACAAATAACCATGATTTGCAATTTGTCCAGTGCTTACAGATAGCATTTGTCATTGGGAAACTTACGGACAATTTTTTAGAGTGCTAGTCCTTTTTTTATAAGTCGAAAGTGATTGGAGACAAACCAGCCCCTGTCCTAAAATGTTTTTGATACCGAGTCCTATTGTTACCCCTTAGGAAATATGATCGATATACTGAGGTACCTATTTTGTACTTTCTCTTTGGCTGCTCAATCTTGCGTGTGAGGGAATTTTTCATAAAGGATTTTTTTTTTTTTTTTGGGGGGGGGTAAGCCCCGGCTCCACCGAAAAGATCCCTGTGAATGATTTCAAAGAACGTAATTTTCCATATTCTCTTCTCCTAATAAAAACCATGTTAGGAACACTTGAGTGCAGGATAATTACATTGTGCCTCTCTTTCTCTTAAAATTTTATGGCGAAATGGCACGGAAAAGTTTTTCCCAAAAAAAGACTCCTCACCCAGATTCCACCTGCCTCGGGCTATTTCTCAGTCCGTTCCTACCTTAGCCCTCGTTCCCCGCTCTACCTACAGATATGAAAAAAAATTGTTCCATACGATACAGAAAAAAGCACCAAAACATCCATCTAGTTTCTTACTTTTTATTACTTATATAGGCGTTGCTACGTTTTGTATATGGTCGCTCGTTTTCCTTCCTTTCTACGTCTTTGATTACTTTCTTATAGATTAATTTATTTATGACGTTTATAGTTCATTTTTTTTAACTTAATTCGCACTTAATTTATCCAGTTTTAAGTTTGTCGTTGTTTTTAAACTTTTTTTGATGTTTTCGTCCTGTTTTGTTTTTTGAGCCTGCAATACGAATTCGGTCCCTTGGGCTTGTGATAGCGATTTTTTGAAATAAATGTCTTATCTTAACCAGTTCAGCATGTCAGGATTCTACTTTTACTATCCTTAGTATTTTAAGCTTTCCACCCGTGTCTTCAGATCAAGCTCAAGATCAAGCGACCTGATCGTTATCAGCTATTCTTTGAATTGCAAAAAAAAAAAAAAAAACAAAAAAAAAAAACATCTGTCTAAGATCAAGTCTAAAAGCTTGTCTGTCTAAAAACTTGTCTAAGGACACGTTTTTGACTAATTTTATCACTTCTATAAATGATTTTTTTTTTTACTTACTGAAGTGGCCAACTCTTCCTGTTGCTTAAAATAGCCAACTCTTTGGCTATTTGGCTATTGATAATTATTCAGATAGCCAACTCTTTTTCCTGTTGCTTAAAATAAGTGAGATTACCTCAGAAAATATAGAAAAAAAAAAATGAACAAATAAATTAGGACATTATCAATAAATTATCAATAATTATATCAAATTAATAAAAATTATCAATTGATTATTTTTTAATTTCAATTATCAATACAAACATAAATGATGAGACTGTTGTTGGATTTTGTATTTTTTGTATTTTATTCTGTTTGGTATTTATCTTCTTTCTGCGCTGAGGACGGCTGAACGGCGGTCTCAGCAGGAATATCTTTACAATTTTATAGTTTTTTCTAGTCTAGTTTTTTTGTAATAAAGTATATATTTAATAAGTATCAACGAATTGAATTGACTTTTTAAAAATTATTTGGCCTTTAAAAATTACGTTTTGACGTTTATTTAGTAAATCAGCATTTAAAAAATGAGCTGTATGTTGTTTTTATCTGGTTTTGTAACCAAGAACAGTCTTATGAGAAGGGTTAGACCACGACACAATCGCTAAAACCACCACACAATCTTTTAATGTCAGTTTGCTCAGTATGTTTATTAATATGTGTAAAAATATTCACAATTAAAAAAGGTTATAGACTCAAGTGGAGTCACTTTTATTGACAGAGCAATTTTTTATTGGCTAATTCTGACCAACTTATTCACACCTCTTTCTAAGTGTTAACTGCATATGTGGAAGTGAAAAACCGTGATAACTTTACAAGGGAGAAGGAAATGAAAATGAGAAGGAAAGAGAGAAGGAGAAGAAAAAAACGCCCTTCACGTAAAAAAAAACTGACAAAACGGAAATAAATTTTCTGACTGTCGATCAGAAGAAAAGAATAGGGAATTAATTCGTCTTTTTGATATATATGTATATATGTTCTAGGTACTAGCTCTGAGCGAAGGTTTGTATGCGAGACAGCAAGGAACAAGTCCTGTGTGCAACACTTGTGGAAGAGCAGAAATTAGTAATATCACCCCAATTATACGACCAGAAAGTCTTCTAGGTGGCGTACGAAAGCGTTTGCCCTTGAACAGGAAGGTATTTTGTTTTAAATTATAATATAAATGTTGTTTTGTAGATTTTGAAAAATCTGGTAGGTTTTTTTTCCATTAATTGTCTTATCGCTTTGAATGTCATATTCATTTCGGCAACCTTCTTGTAGAGTCTTCAAGAGTAGTGGGGATCAATAGCGGTCTACTACAGCTAATTTTAATAACCATTTAGCCATCGGCCTTCCTGTCCAGTGTCTGACCATGAGGCACGGTATTTTAAGGAATAAGCTGCCAAAAATGGATGCAATGAAACCAGTAATAGTTTCATTGTCATTTGAATGTCATGCAGTAAAAAAAAAATCACTCTGTTCATCTATGAGTGAAAAATTTGTATAAATAAAATGATATTGTGACTGTTTTTTCTTAAAAAAAAAAAAAAAAATCTTGGAGCGTTTAGAAGTAAGCGTTCTGTAGACCTTGATATTTTTGCCATTTTCAAAATGGTAGTGTTGCCATCTAATTTATAATGTGGCACAAGATGTCGCGAGTGAACCATCCGCCGTTATCACCAATAACTGCCAAAATGTGTGCAAATTCATTTTAAAATCTTTACTGTTTATCAGTATTCCAAAGTAAATTGTTAAAAAGGCATTTATTTGCTCCAAAATCTGAAAAAATAATACGGTTTTGTTTTTTATAAGAATCACCTCATAATGAATTTTTAGTGAATGCTTACTGAAGCTTTTTTTTATGACAATAAAATGAGGCGTAATGCTGTTTTTCACTGAAAGATGGATGTCGTTATTCTCTACAAAATTCTATTAACTTTAACAATATTAAGTAAACGTAAATGTACTTGCTAGGAATGTGACCTTGTGGCTTTGATACTTTCAGTAAAATTCTTGATTCTCATCAAATTCTACGTCAACTTGCATGCAAGTCACTCAAAATTTTACTTCAAATTTTAAGATTTGATGTGAATTGGTACAAAAAAAAAAATCTTTATTTTGCAAGGTGACCGTGACAAAAAAGAAATAAAAATAAATCAATTTGAGCTTGTTGGATATTTTCTTAGTCAACTGTTCATATTAAAAGTTATTTGTGCGCTGGACTGGGGGTCCTAGTTTAACTATGGGTCTTAGCAATGCGGTCCCATCCCAGGGGCAGATTCAGAGCAAAATCTTGGGGGGAGGCAAGTGAAAAAGGTGCCACTAATTAACCAAATGACAAACTTATACTAAGAAAAGAGTGAAAAAAAAAAAAAAAAAAAAAAAAAAAAAAAAAAAAAAAAAAAAAAAAAAAAAAAAAAAAAAAAAAAAAAAAAAAAAACAGAGAAAGAAGGCGCCAGAAAAATCTTGGGTGGACAAACCACATCCCTTAAAGTTGCATCATGTGTTGTTTCGGTTTTTTTTTTTTTTTTTTTTTTTTTTTTTTTTTCTTTTTCCCATCAAGTGTGATGTCTGTGAAGTTTTCTTTTTTGTTTTTCAACTATCAACATTTAAAGGACTTCGATTTTCTTTTAATGTCGAGACTTGCCCTCAGATATTTATGAAACAATTAGCGTCTATCAGTTTGGCAATTAGATGCGATCATCAGATATTCAATACTGATATTAGTATTCCCCAATTTGAGTAGAATTTTGAAGTTTTTTCAAGTGTAGATAAGGTGGGGCGTTTTCCCACCTAGGTTTACCTTCCCTGTCGTTTCACCTGTCTAAAGCCCCATCCGCTCACTGAAGGTGGGAAGTGTGGACCACGTGCCTCCAAAGAGCTTATGCGAAAATTTGCAGCTTCAATGATTAAGTTTCGCAGTAATGACATTATTTTCTCTGGTTAGTATGAAAATTACAATGTGATTTTTTCATTTATTAATTAGTGTTAAATTTAACGTAAAATCACCACAATTACAACACAAGGCTCAATAGCTAAGTCCAAGGGAGGCAAATATTACAACTTCATTTTAATAAAGAATAGAAAGAAAAGACACATAAAAACACTTAAAGAAAGAAAACATATGCGCTTCAAAGAACCTAGATAAACTACAAGCTTAAAGAAACTCAAAGTCAGATGATATTTAGTGGGCAATTTGGATGTTTAAATAATTCACTTATTATTTAATAATAACTTGCATATATTATTTTAATATTTAATAACGTATAAAATTTAAACGATAATTAATATTTGAAAAGAGAAAGAAAAGTTGAATGGCGCTTAGTTAAATGAGTAAGGAATAAGCATAAGTTGAGCAAACTTTTAATTAATAAGGAATAAACAAGTCGGAAAAACCAGTTTTGGACATAGTTCATTTTCTTCAAAAACTTGGTTTAGCAATTCTAGGTTTTAAAGTTAAGTCAAGTTTCGTATCTGTTAGGTCAGGTGCACACTGAACTGGTACAGAATAGGCAAATGAATGAAAGAGAAATGTTGAATTTTCAGTAATAGAAAGGATTCTGAAATTAGTTAGTTATCATGTTGCTACTAAATCAAGTGTGTATTGAGTTATTACAGAGTTAATAAAATAAATAGTAACCGAAACTGTAAGAAACGCAATTTTGATTCCAGTAGATACATAAAAAGAACTGAGGAGGGGTTGTCCCCTCTTTGATATCTCGCTCTTTACGCTGAAGTTTAACCTTTTGTTCCAATTCTCTAAGAAAGCCTCATGAAACACAAGGGCCGTTTAGTTAGAATAAGAGGCTTTTTTAAAAGTACTAAAAGCTGTAGCGTGAAGAGTGAGGTATTGAGGAGGGGAAACCCCCTTCATATACGGCTTATTTTTTCTTCGTTTTATGTTTTAATGTTGCTCTTCAGGTTCAGCTAAAAAACTTATTTTTATTATTTAATTTCAGTTCAAAGCTAGGTCTAGCTCCGTAGCTATTAAATCAGGTGGATATTTAGTCAATACAGAATAAACAAAATAAGGAAAGACTTAAAATTGGAAGTTCTAATAAATTAGAGAATAAAAAGTTGTCAAAACAGGTTTTGACAATGTAGATTGTTCTCCAAAAATTGTTTATTTATCTATTATTAATTTATAGTTTAAGATTTTAGAGACAGTTCAACTTATTATTTTTCAGTCGAAAGGTTGAAAACTGAGTTAAACATCGAGAGGATGATATCAGAAAACCAGAAAAAGTCAAAAGAGAGTACAGAAACAACATTTGCTATCCGTAGTTAATACCCTGAATAAAGATAGATCAAGTGCCCATACCTCACAAGGAGAAATAATGACGCTTAAAGATCAAATACAAACTCTTCGTTTAGAGTTAGTGTCCAGCAACGAAGAAGTCAAGTCCCTAAGGTTAGTATATGCTAAGTTTCACATTCCTGTAACGACAAGTCATACTTTATGGAACATGAAGCCCAGATCAGCTCCGTGTCACTCGGTTCGACCTCTCTAGCAACAGTTTTTATTTTTTTTTTAACCTTTCTCTATTTTTCTTTCTGTATGTATTGAAGTTGGATTAGTTTTTGCTGAGTGGATTCATAATTCTTATAACTTTTTTCTGATTTAGTGGTTAAATGATCGGTGGGTCTTCCCTCTCCTTTATACTGGCCTTCGAGCCTTTATGGGAATTAGTGCCATGTATTGTTTATCTGCAACTTTATTTTTGAGTAAATCTTATCTTATATCGTAAAGTGAGCGCGTAAAACGTATATCTCTGTAAACTCAAACTTTTGTTAATGAGCACTTTTTTTTTGGGGGGGGGGGAGTCTAAATAAGACACAATACTTATAGTTTTTGTGTTGGACCAATTTTCTTTTGATTTTAGTATCTTGAACATATAATTATATTTTGTAGTCTATGAGCTAAAGGTACCTAAACATTTTTGCCCCAATCTAGGCTGATATCCTCTGGTGTACAAAATTTTAGATGGCCCTACCTCCAATGAAGTAAGATCAAACTAATCAAAAATAAATCTTCACAATTCATCCTTCGTAAGAGCAAAATCCACAATAAGAAAATAAGCGATCAATTTTTCATTATTGTTGTTATTATTTTAAAGTTTTATACAGGATTGAGGAGTGTGTCCACCTCTTTCTTTACAGGTTATGATTCCTATATTTTTGGTGGTATGGGGAGGGGGGTGTTAATGCTATCTGTTCATTTTCTGCTTATTTCTTTATGAATAAATCGTTAATTTATAAGGTGTAATAACGTAATAACCTAACGTAAGCGTGTAAAACGTGTATCTATAAGAACTCGAGCTTTCGTTTATGAGCCTTGTTTTGTTGGGGAGTGTAAATGAGAAACAACACGTAACATTCCCACACGTTATGTGGGAGGATCTTTCCATGGAGGACGTTTTCGTGGGGAAGGGACATTGCTATGAAGGGGGCGCCGGATTTCCCAGCATTATTTAAAAAACGATCAGGAATTAAATAAAAAAAAAAACAGTTTTTCAACTGAAAGTAAGGAGCAACATCAAAGCTTAAACACTATATTTATAGATAAACACACTTATTGCCTACAATAATAATAATAAATAACAATAATAATAATAACATTAATAATAATGATAATAATAACATTAATAAAAATAGCAATAACAATAATAATAATGCTAATAATAGTAATAATAAAAATAATAATAATAATAATATTATAATAGTAGTAACAGCAGTAACAATAATAGCAATAATGTGTCGCGGAACATGATATGATTTAGTATGTAGTGCATCAAATTGTTTGGATAGTCTGTGAACTAGAGGTGTTGTAACATTTTTTTTTTTTTTCAAATCTTAGCTGATAATATCTTAGCTGATATTAGTTTTTTTTTTCAAATCTTAGCTGATATCTATTAGTAGGTGAACGAGTAGCCGAATCGTTCGGTTTTTCTTTTATTTTTCTATTATTATTTTCTTTATTATGATTTTTTAATTCTTTCCAGAATTGGCACTCGTGTCTTCCCCGTTTTTTTTACAGGTCGTGAAGCCTTATTGAAGGAGAATAGTGTCATGTGTTTATTTTTTGCTAATTTCTCTATGAGACAATCTTATCTTTATAACGCAACATAACGTAATAATCTAACGTAAACATCCAAAACGTCCAGTTGAATGTACTCAAACTTTTATTGACAAGGACCGTTTTGTTTAGGGGTGTAAATGAGAAATAATAAGTTATAATTTTTATGTGTCGCTAACTAATATTTATATTTCAGTATCTAACTCATAAAATTGTGTTTGGTAGTCGTTGAGCTAGTGACAGAAACATTCTTGTCCTAATCATATCTGATACCCCTAGACAAGGCCGTATCCAGGGGGGGGGGAATGGGGGTACCCGGTTTGAACCCCCCCCCCCCCCCCTTCCCCCCCGAAATTTTTGACCGACTCGAAAATAAGTCGAAAAATTAGTAAAACCTAGGTAGAAATCAATAAAATTAGTCAAAAACTCAGTCAAAAATTAGTAAAAATCCCCCCCCCCCAAAAAAAAGTCAAAATTTAGTAAAACCCCCCCCCTGAACAAAAAATCCTGGATACGGCCCTGCCCCTAGAGGTTGATATCTCCCGATACACTGCCTTCACTAAAGTTATTAACTGACCAAAAATAAGTTTTCATAATCAGTCCCCCACTCAACGTTCTGCACTATAGGAGAGAAAAATCTGTCGAAATAAATAAGTAGTATTCCATCACTCTATCACGGAAAGTGGGCGGTTTTCCTTTAAAAGTCACAAAGTTAAAAAATTAATCAATCATTTATCATTTTTTAAATCTGCATGCATCACAGCATAAGTATATATACGAAAAGTAGCGAAAAGTTACTTAAAAAAATGATACAGATTAAAGTGCTCAGAAAGGATTTCCCTCTGCGCGTCTCACCAATAGTTTCAGTCGATTCTTGGCATTCAGTCAGAACAGCATATGTATAAGCCTGTCGTAATGCGCTAAACATTTGTCATTGCGCGTGCGCGAAGAGGTGGAGTCATGAAGTGAGGTCTAGATTAGTGTATTTCAAAAATCTTTAATGGAGAGTATATGACTTTTCACTACTGTTCATATATATACTTATGCTGTGGGATATGCTATGCATGTAGAAGTGCCATTACTTTTTTTTTGCGATTAAGAGATCAGACAAAAATGTTGTGGAATTCTTATAAATATAAAGAAATTTGTTTGATTATTATAGTAAGTTTTTCTGCTGCGGCTGTACAAACAATTTCAAATTTCTGATTAGAAAGAGTTTTTTTGGACTTTAGGAGGGTCGATTAGTTCAAACATTTTTTGATAAAGAAAAAAAAGACGTTATGAAAAAAAAACGGTTAAACTTTAAATTTAACCATTCAGAAATAAATTCTCTGAAATCCGGTGTGGATTAGCAAATTTGTGGGTAAAGAACATCTGAAGGATCCTTTTCACTCGTTATCTCAGTTTGAAATTTCATTTTAACAAATCAACATTTGTTAGATTAAAATGTTAGATTTAAATCTACGAGATTTAAACATAACCATTACTTTGTTAAGTAATTAGTGATTTCCTTTCGGTTTGCTTAATATTAATTAAATAGATGTAAAAAATAACTTATTCAAAATATTCTTTGCTAAAAATTATGGTTTCTTAAAATTTTCTGTTTTTGATTTTGAGGCAATCGACGATGAAACTTATTCATTAATCGGAATTCTGCTCCATACCATACCTAGACATGACTTAAAACTGACACACGCGCATAGAAAGGGATTTTTTTGATTACGATGAGCTCAGCTAAATCGTTGAGTGCAGGAAAGATGGGTCATAATTTGACCAGAATGACGCATGGAAGGGAGGGAGGGGATTAAAAAATAATAAGGCTCCAGGTTGCAGATAGGGTAGTAAATGAGTTTCTTAAATATGGTGGCTCTGAGGTTAGAAATAAGTTACTGAAGATTATGAATATGATTTTTGAAAAAGGGGAAGAGACCAGTTACATTGATAGTTTCTGTTTAAAAAAGCAACCAATTTTAAACAAAACTGTAAAACTTTTAATAGAAGTAGCCAGGAATAGTTTTTCAGATATTGAGGATATGCATTTTTATTCTTTCGATTTTTCAAATCTTAAACTGAATTTCTTGCAATTACATATACCAGTAAAATTTTCTTTTGTTTATAATTTTACACCAAAAGTTGTCGGTAACATTCTCTGTTCATGAGCTGTGACCCGCTTTTCAGTCGAAATTGTTAGCATTAAGTACATGTTTCTATCAAGTTTCTTGACTGTCGAAATTCAACTTCGCATCTATCAAGAGAGTGCAATACACTTACATAGGCTTTACAAAGGCATGCGTTACTATTCTGTATACTGATTAATGATCAGTATATTCCATAGGTCGAGAAATGGTTAGGTGGTTAGACTGTTGCCACAATTTGTGACGCTTTCTTATTAGTTTTCGTGGCAAAGTAGAACTTTAACCTAGGCACAACACCTCATTGTGCTTTGTGAATTGCTGCTATTGAAGCGTAGTAAGACCACGCTTCCCACTGACAGATTTAGCGTGGACTGAGTGGGTAATCTGTATGTTAGATATGGGGTTTTGAGGATGTTCCCCTATAAAAATGTAAGGACTGGACCAGATAACAGGGCTTAAAACCCCTCCCCTTTGTATACCTATTCCAAAACTAATTGAAAATTTGTATCGAAGATTGTAAATACTTACATAAGCTCTTTTGGAGTAATCCAAAGAACATAAAATCTCAAGGGAATTGAAACGCTGAAGTTTCAGTATGACTTTAAAGGTGGAACAATCCCCTTTAACCCCCCTCCCATCTTGAAGGCGTTAAAATCTCCCTTTAAATGTCCACCTCTTAAAGGTGGTAAAGGTTGTGATAAATGTCCCCAAAAACAATATAGTATTGCAGGATTGAAGGGGGAAATAAAACTGCAAAAAGAAGTTAAACTCTATGGCAACAAGTAATATAATGCTGCCGGATAAATTTGAAAAAAAAGAAGAAAAAAAAGATAGCATTGAACCCTATATGATATTAATTTTTTTCACCCATGTTAATCTTTAGAATAATTTACGCATGTATATTTTTCCCCTGAAGGGGAATAGGGGGTCTGTATATTATTCATTGACACCCAACAGAGTAGGTTGTCAGATCTCAACCACATTCGGTGTGAAGTAAGAGTAAGTATCATAGTTCTGTCGTTTGTACCTGATACATCCTGTATATGGCTAGTGGGCCCCTAAATTCTTGTCGTCAGGCTATATGCCAAAAGGGGTACGGAATCTTAGCGAGAATTGATAGGGAGTAATAGCCCGTGTCATAGTTATGCTTTTAGGGATTAGGAGTAGTCTGAACTTCATAGGGAAAGGAATAGGAAAGGGCAACTAGATTTTTTGTCTCGAGGACGTCTCGATCAGACGACCCAACTGAACTTAGTCAAAAGTAAGAGTATTCTCCTGATAAGTCGCTTGTAGGATGATCCGTAAAAAAAATAGTGGTCGGATCTCTCTCAACTTAGCGAGACGTAATGCTTAGTTTTTCAGTTTTGTCGCTTGGGAGTTTGTACCCTATCAAAGTTATGCGGGGTAAGTTTATCCCTAAATGTGTGTCTTCAGGACATCTACCAGACAGGATTGTTGGATGTTAATTCAAGGATATCTGCTCTTATGGCTATGCTTAAGGCAAGGGAGGGGGCTACATTTTAGTCATCACGTTAATTACTGAAAAAATATCAACCAATCTTAGTTACAAATAATTGTTGATGTCCTAGTTAAACCTTTTCAGAGTACTGGATGGATTCTAGCTCTGTGGGGAAGGAGGAAAAAAAGAGAGGATGTCTAAATATTTCTCGTAAACATATCTGCCGGAATTAAGACGTCATTTCAAACCAAAACGTGGTGGGAAATAAGATTTACGTTCAAGGTAGTACCTCTGTACGGTATGAACCGTATTCGACCTGTTCGCCAGGGTGTTAACACAATCTTTTTATAAGCCTTGGTTAGCTGAATTCCTCCAATGAAGCCTACCCAACAGGTATGATTATGGTCTCGGGTCTTTGTACTCGATGTCTCTATGAGTGATCATCTGCATTCTTGCCCACTCCTGTTCCTGAGAATGGTCCATTGACTCTCAATCAAATTTGACAGGAAATATTATCAAGGACTACTGTGGTGCCTTTTGACCCTGATCCAAGGGAAATTGTTGCATGTCTTGCTCTGCAGTTGCAACTGACGATTCACGGTTGCTGCAAGACTCTACGAGGCCTTGGCACCAAAGGCTTTTTTTTTTGTATTTTAACTAACTAGTTTCTATATCCATCACACAAAAGTATTTTGATTCCATCAAACTGAGTCTAGTTGAGTCTTATTCTAGTTGAGTCTTTTTCTAGACCCAGGCTGTACACTTTATCTCGTTTTGCTGGTTCGATCAAATCGGCAATGGACTCATTTTCACCTGAGATGTTCCTTTGATTTCAACTTCGTTTTTATACAAAGTAAGAGGCATGATGACCTAACCCCCCGCATGGCAGTCTAACTCATATTTCTTAAATACTGTATGTTTCCATTATTTCTGCTTTGTGCCATTTCCTACATTTACTATCATTGAAAAATAAATATGTTCGATTGACATATCCGACAAAACTGTTTTAAGACGGTTCCTAATTATATGTAATTTGTGTGGCATGGTTCAGATAAAATGTATGTTGCATGAATTTATTCAGTTTTATGTGCCTTAAAGATATTTTATTTGTTTTGGCCATGAAGGATGATTATCTTACGGTCTGGAAATGTCTCAAGTTTATGCACACGCGCAAATGCATTAATGAAATTTATTTGAAGCGCTTATAGGCTAAATGGACCAAGTTAATTACATGTTAATTAATTACGTCTGACAGAAGGAATGTCCATTTTCTCGATGTTCCCTTTTATGTTTCAGAACCAATAACGTCCACTATTGCATTTTAGTATGGACTCAGTCAAGATAGATTCATAATTTTTTTTTTTTTTTTTTTTTTTTTTCAATTTGACAGCGAAAATCTTTTTACAATTTTTATATTTAGTTGTTGGAAATCTCCTTATTCATATACATAGTTAATAGTGCTTTTACGATAATTACGATTGGCTTGAGATCGACTTTACTAGATTGCATTTGACGCTGCAACCATAAAATCAAAGAAACAGTGTCAGTGGCTTTTACTATATTATAGTATATCTTATTAAGATCTATTAAAAAAAAGTCGATTTATTCATTTGAACTCAGAAACAACTCAAACTGTAACACGATAACGATGACGATTTTATTTTCAAACGCCATAAAAACGGTCATGCCGATCAGTGGCAGTTTTTGTCATAATAAGACACTAAACACATATAAAACATATGAAAATCACAGCCATAGCCATCGTCATGCAAAAATATACATTGATTCAAAATATCACAAATTCAAACTAAACAGAAAACACGTAAGTATCACATATGAAATTTTCATACTTACGAGTTGTTTTCAAAACTATTTGCTAAGCTGTTTTCAAAGGGAGTGTCTATTCGTAATCTTAATTTTAACCGTATACTTAAGAGACCCTTTCCTCTAGATCCTTGGATGACCCCTAGTCTCAGGGGTGGATCCAGAATTTTTTTTTTTGGAGGGGAGGAATAGGTTGATCCGATAAACTTGCTTTAGGAGCAAGTTTAATTAACGCAAACTTGCGTTAATTAAGTAAATTACACTACTTTAGACTACGTTAGCGGGGCGCGTGCCCCCCCCCCCCCTCTGGATCCACCACTGCCTGGTCTCCCTTGGGGCTGTAGGAGAAAAATAATCTCTGGGGGGCCTGTAAGTCTGCTAGCCCCTCGATGAAAGCTATTCGCTTTCAGAAATTTAAAATTTTCAGATTTCTTGGATAATTGCCAAATAATAGTTTGCTAAAAGGTTTTCAAAGGGTCAGCAGGGATTTATAGATCAGTAGGATCAAACTGTGACTGAACATCACTTGCCTGTTGATCCTTCCTTTGAAAACCGTTTTGCAAACTATTTCTTGGCAGTTATCCAAGAAATCTGAAAACTAGTTGGAAAATCCTCGTCTTACAGTTTGGACACGATCCCCCCCCTCCCTCCCGTCCTTAGCGAATTTGAAAGTAGTTTTGAAAAAAAATCTTTAAAAAATAAACGTCGTACCTGAAATTTTCAGATTTCTTGGATAATTACCAAATAATATTTTGCTAAAAGGCTTTCAAAGGGAGGGTCAGCAGGGATTTATCGATCAGTATGATCAAACTGTGACTGAACTTACATTTGCCTGTTGATCCTTCCTTTGGAAACCGTTTTAGCAAGCTATTTTTTGTCAATTGTCCAAGAAATTTCAAAATATCAGATACGACGTTTATGTGTGATAGCGACGTTTTAAGGAAAGAATTCATGAGTTGTTTTCCAGGTTGTTTAAATAGTCTACTGTTTACTTTACATTCATTAGTTTCAAGTAGATTATAAGACTAATTCGTTATCATTGGCATAATAATTCTATAGTAAAAGCCTAGACAAAAGCAGGTAGTAATAAACAAAAGAAAAGTTGATGACAATGGCGTCAAATGTTAGGGGGAAGGGGCAGAAAAGGGTCTGTGTCCCCTTAGATTTTTATCCCTCCCCTCCTCCAAGCCTTTAAAAAAAAATACACGTTTGGGTATTTTTGTTGAAAATGCGGTATTTCTATTGTAAAAATTCATAAAATTATAAATTTAACCCTCACTATTGATTTTGAAAAATATAATTTAACCCCTCTAAATTTTCATGAATTGACGCCACTTGTTGATAGACGTGGTTCAATTTTCTATGAAAGGAGACTAGGTATTTTTTTTTTGCTATTATGCAATTGCCAGGGGCGTCGTTTGGGGTGGCAAAGGGGGGGGGGGGGCAGTTGCTGCCCCCCCCCAATAATGTGGAGAAAAAAAATATTATACACCCCATGCCCTTTGACTATGCAGATATGGACCCTCTCTTGCCCCTCCAATAAGAATGCTAGTGATTCGCCCCTGGCAGTTGCTGAAGCATTTTGTTCATTTCGCAAATTAGAACCGCCCCTGGCAATTTGCTGATTTTGCCCCTGGTATTTTGTTAATTTCGCAAATTAGAACCTAGTCCATAAATATAGAGTTTTATTTATGTACGTATACGTGTTTTATTTTTATAATACGTGCACTTATTTGAAAATAGGTGCTAGACCTTAATTGTAGATGTAAAACTTAATTAGTTGCTTTGCTATGCCATTTTCTTAATATTTTGAAGAAAAAATAAGGTCTTCGACGATTCAGATATTGACAGTCAGAATTATGTCAATAAGTTTTCTGTAATTTCTATTTTAGGTGCCTTTTATCTTCCGAACAATCCAGTTCTACTTCTGACAAATCCACAAAATCTTCCGTAATAAGTTTAGACGTAAAAACACATGATAGGGACACCAAGAAATTGCTACAACAGGTTTGCATCTACTTTTGACTTTTTTTGTATCTTTATCTTTATTCTGTAGTGTTATTCTCCACTGTAGTGTTTATTCTGTAGTTTTTATTATTCTCTACTTTTCCATGATCTTATTATTTAAGGATAGTCCCATTTCAACACAAATTCTAAACACATTTTTTTTTACAGATTTTATTAGCACTAAGATTAAGCAAATTCAAAAGTCCATAATTACCTCGCCACATTTAGTTTTTGTTTTAATTTGTATTAGATTTTTGTTTTCACAATTTCTAAGATATCCCCTATTTGCAACCTATTTCATGGCTTCCTAATTTTCACATCTTACGTTTTGAATATTTGATCATCTCACGATCAAGAATTTATATTATCTATTTGATTAATTTATTTGATAAAAAAAGGAGAGATTATTGTTTTATACTTCCTGGTTAGAAAAGTGTGCTTTAGTTTTATTGGCTAATTTTTGTGACATAAAATTTATCCAGGGTCTCTTTTAACAAGAGGTAAGTCCAAAGAGATTTTACTCACACTAAGATTAAGCAACATGGCCACATTTAGTCTTGTTTTAATTTGTGTTAGAAAATTCTTTTTGTACCGTATTTAAGTTATCACTCTTTCGAACATATTTTATGGATTCCCAAGTTTTTTACGCCTTGTCTTAATTAGTGGAGTCACTTGTCTGAATTAACAAAATAACGTTAAAATGAACCATGCATTTGGGTAATAACGTAAATATGAGGAATAAGTGTTAATAACGATTAATAGAACACCATTCTATTTTTCGTGTTTAAGCAACACACGTTTACAGGTCTGAAATGGCTATTGGGTTTCGAAGCAGAAGAAGGGAACAGTCTCTAAAAAAAAAAAATTTCTAAGCCGCGAAAATACTGACTGCAAAAGCATATTCTAAAAAAAACTGAATATTCGATCATCTTATTAGCAAATATTAATATTATTTAAACAGGAAAAAGGAGAGGTTACTGTTTCATACTTGGTTCATGCGGTTATACGTTTACGATTATACGTTTTCCGTTTTATACGTTTATATAATTTTTATCGTTCATATGGTTATGTATATTTCGTTTTAAGTGGTTACAGGATTGAATAGGCTTTAGTTTTGGAAACAGAAGAAGCCGTGACCTTAAATAATTTAAGATATTTAAATTATTTAAGACAAGGTTAAATATTTAAGACAAGGTGAAGTCTGATCACTTCAGTTTGTGCATACGCCTCTTAAAGTGTAGCATTCCCATGAACCTTGTAACACCAATTATGATGGGGCTTTAGCGGAAAGATAGTACTTATTGAGGGGGAACAGAAAACTACATTTGCTACATTATTCATCTTTTATGAAATTTATGTATTCTATATTTTTTACGGTAAAAGTAATCAGTTCACTCGACATATATTTTCCACTGATTGCGAGTTTTTTTTGTTTGTTTTATTTTGTTTCACTTAAAGCATATGATCGGCAGTCTTGCTAGATAATCTATAATCTAGTTTAATGTCAGTATATAATATATTTTATTATGTTCTACTTATGTATTTATTTTATTCTACTTTGCACAAGGCAATCATTCAATTTATTTGGCATTTCTTTTCTTTTTTTGTACATAAGCTGTTTACGTTTTATGTTTTAGATTTACGGTTAGCTGTTTTTCTGAACACATCCTCAATTTTATTTACTCTCAATTTCTTTATTATATTCAATTTATATATTTGTATTTTTTAGAAAAAAAATGTATTTTATCCGTAGTCAATTTAAAATAAACCTAGAGTTCCAGCGAAATAAAAATGCATTGAACTTATGAAATGTTAGAATTTGATGTGCCGAAGTGATATAGAAATTCTGATTCGAAATATCAAATTCTGGTTTTGAAATAATTACTGATTCCCTTGTGTAAATTCGTTATTCTTCATAGATTGGAGTGACATTATTTTGTGAGCCCTTATTTTACAATTTTCTCCTTTTAATTCTTCTTTTTCTCCTTGTTATTACACTTCCTCTATGTTTTTCGGCCTCTATGTTTTTCGGCCTCTATGTTTTTAATACCTTTTTGTTGCATTTTTTCAAAAACGTTGCATTTAATACCTTTTTTGTTGCATTTTCATCTTTTTCTTGTTATTACACCTCCTCTATATTTTTCGGCCTCTATGTTTTTAATACCTTTTTGTTGTATTTTCATTAAAAACTGCTTTTTTGGTATTTCAAACTGAACAAATTGCTCCTATTGAAGAAAAGTGTTGTTTTTCTTCTCTTCTACTCTTTTACGCTTTTTGAGGAAGTTTGAAAAGAAACTTTGCGAAGTGTTTTGTGAAAACTATTTGAAAATTGAAAGCGGAAATTAAAAATTGAAATTGAATGTTTAAAAAAAGCGAGTTTTTGGTCTCACCAGATGCATTTCCCTCTCTGTTTAAATATCTCGCTTCACAACATTAGTTAATTTGAAGTATTAGTTGACCTAATTTTAATAGTATTTTAGCTTATATAAAATCAATATTAGAATATTAGTCGACCTGAGTAATAGTTGACCTGATCCCTCTCTGTCTAAATATCTCGCTCAACATTAGTTAATTTGAAGTATTAGTTGACCTGATTTTAATTCTATTTTAGATTATATTGCAATCAATATTAGAATATTAGTTGACCTGAGTAATAGTTGACCTGATCCCTCTCTGTCTAAATATCTCGCTCAACATTAGTTAATTTGAAGTATTAGTTGACCTGATTTTAATTCTATTTTAGATTATATTGCAATCAATATTAGAATATTAGTTGACCTGAGTATTAGTTGACCTGATCCTTCTCTGTCTAAATATCTCGCTCAAACATTAGTTAATTGGAATTATTCATTGACCTGATTTTAAAAGAGCGGTGCCTTTTCTTTCCAGAAATAAAGATCAATGTATAAAAATACATAAAAAACATTCGAATTAAAGCATACTTTTTGACATTGAAGTATAAGACAGTAATTTCTCTTTTCTTATTAAAACCATATTTTTTCTTTAATATTTATAGAAGAAAAGAGACAGTAATTTATTCTTATTGTGGACAGAAACAAATAAAACAAAACTCAAAATCTCAGTTACTAACTAGGCAGGGCACCCCGAGGGGGGGAGGCCCCCTCCCAACTTTTTAGCATTCGGCAAAAATTTCGCAAAATCGGCCGAAATTTAGCAAAATTCTTGATTTCTGTGGAAAATTCGGCATAAATTAGGTAGCAATTCGCTAAAAACTTACGAAGATCGACCCCTCCCCCCCCCCATAAAATGAGCCCTCAGGACACCCCTGACTCTAGGACATAGTACCTATAGAATAAAAAAAACACATGAGACTAGCAAAGAAAGGAAAAAGAAAAAAAACAACAAATTATTAACTTTCATGGAAAATATTTCTTGAACTCCAATGACAATAACTCAGTAGAGAAAAGACTCAATACAAAAAAAGAAGACTGTAAAAAGAAAATAATTTTTCAGAGAGGAAAGTGGAATCAAATATGTTTAGAAAGTGGAATCAAATATGTTTAGAAATGTGAATCAAATATGTTTAGAAAGTGGAATCAAATATGTTTAGAACTGTGAATCAATATGTTTAGAAATGTGAATCAAATATGTTTAGAAATGTGAATCAAATATGTTTAGAAAGTGGAATCAAATATGTTTAGAAATGTGAATCAAATATGTTTAGAAATGTGAATCAATATTGTTTAGAAACACTCTACTTGCTCAAACACATAGGTGGGGTACATAAAATGCTAAATATACTCTTACAAATTCAAAATAGAAATACTACTAATATTCTAGCTGCTAACACCTCACTGTAGAACCAAGCTGCGTGGGCCTGTAGTTTTCTATGTACGCTCCCCTTCCAATCGGTTTATCTAAAGCTGTACTCTTTACCCCCCTCTCCACTGAAGTTCACATTTCCTTTAAATCCTTCCTGACGACCTGTTTTTCCATTCCATTTGGACGACCTACTTTTTATTTCGCCCAAGATCGATGGCCCATAAGTACAATTTTGGCAATGTGTTCGAAAAGGACAGGCCGTGAAACGGCCTTCGTTCATAAAACTTGGCCTAGCCATCGCAACCTTCTTTCGTTGTAACCCTAGAAAATGGGATCGAACCGCATTTCTCTTATAGCTTATTGTTTGTTATACGGTCAGTCAAACGAGTACGTAAGATTATCCTTTGACAATCCTTTGTTATCTTATTTGTCTTCAATCCTTATTATCTTATTTATCTTATCTAATCCTTTGTTATCCCTTGACAATCCTTTGTTATTTATCCTTTGTTAAATATTAAAGAAATCTTCTTCTTCCTTTCGACGCACCAACGTTCCAAAAGACCTACTTGACTGCTTTCACTAACCTGGTTTCCAATGTTCTAATTTTGGTAGGAAGGCCTATATTCCTATTCCTCCGTCCTTTTTCGACTATGAAAAACAACCCTGCACCAATTCTACTTTTTATATCTTCTTTTCATCCACCATCTTTACTAATTATACTGCCCAATTAGCTGCGACATTCCATTTGACCTATTTTCTCATCACCTAAGATTTTCCCATCATCCTAATTTGTTTCTAGGCTAAGCAAATTAGTCTTCTTAATATTAATTTTCAAACCAATTTGTGCACCCTGAAATCACGAAGCCTTCAAGAATTCATTCATTTTGCTACATTTTATTCTGGGATACTTAAATCGTCTGTATAATCTATCTAAGAGAATTTTACCCTCCCATTTGGTTGAAAGTTTTCTCATAGCCTTTTGCTGTGTTCCTTAAGACTAAGTGCATTTCAAAATAATCCATGTAAACAAGAATAGTGCACAGTCCTGCTTAACCTCCAATTCCAAATGTACCATTGAAGTTGGTATTGTGGTAATAAGAAAAGATTTGCTCGTGGCGATAGAGAATCCTCCTATAGCGCCACTTATAGCGATGGAGATTGTGTCAACTAGGCTAGCACCGCTCTCAAGTAATGAGAGAAAATTGAATATGTAGACATACAAAATGTGGCTTCTTCTTTCTTGAGCTATCTGGAGATCAGATTCCTTTGGTGAGCATTTACCATGGAGACTGGCGAACTAGTTACCTATTATCGGACTAGACTCAGACATATAAGAGAAACAACAACATATAAAAAGACAATAGATTATTGAACTTACATGCTTAGTTGTACAGCATCGGGTCACTTCAATGACAATAAAAATGGTGTCCGAGATTATTTGCGGTACTAATCGCTTCAAATCTGGATAGAGATTCAAATTAAAAAGGCACATTTGCCCCACTCCCAAACGCAGTTCTTTCGTCCTGCGCTCTAGGGACTGTCTGCCATTGGCTTACGTGGCCCAAGGACGCGCACCCTCGTCCAATAATACGTCTTAAATATTTTTGATGATTTAGGCGTTCACACGGTTCTTTGCCTTTTAAACTTCCTTGGAAATTTATGCATTGCATTTTCTTGCTACAATTATCTTAGCGAAATTCGAACGACTAGCGCCGTTGTCTGACTGAAGCTAGAAATGCAATTTCTCTTTTCGCTGATTAAGGACTTTTCATTTTTGCAACTAGATTTAGCTTAATTATAAGAAAATCGGAATTATCTTTAGAAAGGAACTTTATTTTGGTATTTTAAATGCATCGTGTTTTACTCCCGGTACATATCACCCTTCCCGTCAATTAATGACGTCCCGTCATTAGTTACTGCCCATCAGGAGTTTTAAAATTTTTCAATTATTTTTCTTATTTTATTCTACATCCTTATCTAAAATTCATCTACCGGACTAAGATATTTTGGTTCTAGGTTAGCTACTATACTAAAGATTTTTTTTTTTTTTTTCTATATCTAACACTGATTACTTTTACTTTTCCAATAAGGTTGGGACTATTCTACTTTTACATTAGTTCTCTTTTTTTTTTTTGATTTTGCTGTCTATATGACGTACTACATACTATCTACACAACGTTAAATGAATAACATAATAATATTACACCTAATTCTACTTGTGGTACATACATAAATGATTTATAACGTACAATATTTGGTTCAACATATTCACAGATGACATTAAAACACTTTCACTATTTAGATTTTTGCATTGTCAAAGCTGTTAGGAAGTAACACATGTAGCTTCACATCTATTCATCACCTTTCGTGTCCTTAGTGTACTACACCCTTCTGTTGTAAATTACTGTCCTTCACTCCTTTTGTCGTGGCAAAATTTTCGAAGCACGTACGTTATGGTTTCTTCATGGAACAGTTCGAGTCTAGTTGTCTTTACACGGTATGTTTTCCCTAATAGTCAACTGGGAAATGACCGTTAAATATCGTTCTAATAGTCAACTGGGAAATGATTCTTCCCACTAAAGGTGTTGGTGTTTTTCTTCTTAGCATATCATTTTTAGGATTTTTGAGGCACATAGAGAATGTAATTCTCCAGTAAAATTGTTCATTTGTGTCCTTTTGAAACGGGTTGCCGTCATGTTATAGTGACTCTCTTAATATATTGTCTTTAAATTCAACTTCGAACCTCTTCAGCTATCATCTAACTTCAAATATCGTTAAATATCGTTATATCCTTCCCCCCCCCCCCCCCCCCTTTATTTTGTACTGCTCGATGGTGTTCTCAGAGTTAAACTTCAAATTTTCTTTAATTTTGTCTTCAAATATCCTCAAATGTCTTTAAGTGTCATTTAACTTCAAATATCGTCTATCGTTGCTGATTGATGGAGTTCTCAGAATTAAAGGGAAGTTCTCAGGGAAATTAAAAAACTTCAAAAATTGTCTGAATTTTTTTCCATCTTCCAAATAAAGATACTTTTTCAAAAAGGGTCTTTAAAAGTTATCGTTTAAAAACTTCGAATATCGTTTATACATTGGTGCCTTGTATTGAATTCGGGGGAGTTTCTCAGGGGGGGGCAGGAATTTTAAAAAAAAATTTTCCAAAATTTGTCTTTTAAATCTCTCAAAAAAATCTTTAAAAATTGTTCCTTTACGTACATTTTAAAAACTTTTAAAATTATGGTTTAATATCGTTTTACGCTTTCAAAGTATCCATTCAACTTATTACTGTCCAAAATTATTTTATGGGGGTCCCATAGTTGGGGAGTAATCAACAACCAGCCGATTAATCTTTACGTATTTATATCTGTTCCTTAGGGCGATGTGGGTTTCTCCAGCGGTTTATGCGAAATTTTTATATTATTTCGGTTAAAAAAAGAAACTGATTTTTTTACTGAGGGGTTCAAAAAAAAATTATTAAGGTTACCTGATTAACATAATTATGGTTTTTATAGTTTCGGAAGGAAGGAAAACGGGGACGATCGATCAGTGGAAAGGGTACAATTGTGTTTTTCGAGGACGGAAGGTTTGGGTTTTTGATGGAAAAAATAATTGCCCTGGGGGGAGTTATGGTGAAGTTACTTCTTCCGGTTGGGTTGAGGGGGGATATGGAGAAAACAAACTAGGATTTTTGTTAATGGGGGTCGTATTAGTTACTGAGCGGCTTGTTGTTTAATACTTCAATGGGAACCAAAAAAAGTGTCCAAAATTTAACTTCCTGTTAATTAAAACAAAAACACAAGCGGGCAGTGAAAATCCCCAAACATGTTTCTTTTAAGGTAAAATTACCACCCATTTACAAATACAATTCACGCATTAATGGTTATAAAATTTCTTAGCTATGAGGGGGACAAGGGGCATTAAAACTAAACACATAAACATTAATTATTTGGTAACTTTTTTAACAAATTGAAAAAATTCTAAAAAACCCAGGAAATTCTTTTCCAAAATTTGTTGTTGATAACGAAAAATATCTATATTAAAATAAAAACAAAACCAATAAATTTACCATAACATTAATTAAGTGTGGAGGTTCTGTTTTTTTTTTACAAAATTATTTTCTTGGCCTGGCATTGTTTCACGCCAAAGGTCCGCGATTTGTATTAAGAAAAAAACGCATGTTTGGCAGGGGGGGCGGTCAAGTTAAAAAAAAACCAAACACGTTTTTACGGCAAACGGATAATTACCAAATGAGGGGGAAAACAAGGGAACATAACAAAAAGGAACTTAGTTGGGAGGGGACCTCTATACCCAACTTAGTTTTTTTCTGGATGGGTCTTTCCCTATTTTCCTTGGGCTTTAGGACGGTTCCTTATTGGTGGGCCTCCGGGGTTTATTCTAGCCATTTTCAGCTGTTTCCGTGTTTCTCTTTTGGTTTTTCTTTTTCTTTTTTATTTATCTTAAGACTTTTTCCGGTATTAAAAAGTCAAGGAGGGTTTCTTAGGGGGGGGTTTCAGGGGAGTTTGCGAATTACGGAAAAAAAACATACGGGGCAATTTAAATATTTGTTCACCAGAAATTTGGGTTTTCGGAGAAAAACAAATCCCGTATTTTATATTTACAACGGTAAAATCTTTGGTTCTCTCGTTTGTAAAATTAGGGGAATCTGCGAATCTAATGCCTCTCTTATTTTTTGTAAGCCCTTTTATCGTTCCTTATTTTTTTATTCTAAATTTTGTTTGGGACCCATACGGGTTTTATTTTCCACTCGTTTTTTTTCTATTTGGGGGGGGGGAAAAATAAGTGTGACGGGGGGGACAGGTTAGAAGCCTTGAAGTTGGTTTTATTTCGGGGGGGGAAAAACTTATTTACCTTTTGTTTGATTGTTGGTTAAATTTAAAATGGGGCGTTCGGGGGGGGGGCGGGATGGGGACTCTTTAGTTACAGAAGGTCGGGGACCACCTGTTTTTATGGGTTAAATGCGTAACCCACGTTTTGGTATACAGTACTTCTGTATTGTAAACAAAAAAAAAAAACTGGGGTCTTATTTTTCTTTTTCCCGTATTTATTGTTTAACAAGGGGGAACACGAGTTTCCGGAACGGGGTTTTCTTCTTGGAAATGAGGAAAACCAAAAAAGGGTCCATTTTTTAAGGTTGACATTGGGGAATAATTTCCTTCGGCTTTAGCTTTACTTCCTAACCCAACGGGGCTTCGCATTTTTTTGAATCCGGTTTGTTTTCTTCCTTGTTGGGTGTTTTTGGTCTTTCAAAACAACAAAAATTATATCTTAACCATTACAGGGATCCAGGTTTGACATTTATAAAATAGGTAAACCGGGCGGGGAGGGGTTGGGCCATTACTAAAGTTTTTTTTGGAAATTTGGTTACGCCACTCTTTTAAAGGTCTTGTGGATGGCTAGGGGGCGTAATTTTGTCGTCTATTTTCCTTGATCCCCAATTAAAGGCAGTTACTTATGCTTTCGGGGGAGTGATAGTTTCATAAATTGGAATTGTTCTTCTTTTAATGTTAAGTCGGGAAGCGGTTCGAAAAATTTTGTACAAGGGTTTCGTAAACGGGGATTTTGTTTGGATTTATTCATTGGGAATTTGTTTAACCACTAAACCAAAATAAAAGCTGTTCATTTTTATGTTTTTGCCCGTGGGGGACGTGGGGGGGGACTTTTAATTAGTTAAAGTAATGGGGTATTTTTATATAAAAAATTTGGAATACTTTTCTGGTTCTAGGGGGGCAGAATTTGTAAAGCCAAACAACGTGTTAGGTTTGGGCTTTTGTTTATTTGTTGTCTTTAGGCCATGACTTTTTAGGCTAGGAAGGGATCTACTAGGTCGTAGGAACAAAGTTCCTCCCACGTGGAGGGGCCACACAAAATCGTTTTTTTGCAAAAAAAACTCGGAAACTTTGCCGGGACGTTCTTGTTTCGCCAAAATTTTTAGGTAAATGAACCATGGGTAATTTGTTTTGTTCGAGTGAAATCCATTTGGTCAAAGATCGGGCGTCTTACTTACCCAACGCGGTTTTTCCCACTTTTTTTACAAGGTCGCTTTTTTCCCCTTTTAAAGTTTTAGGGCTGTCATATGGCACACTACGTTTTCTATGGGGGGTATTTTCTTACATATTTAAACGGGAACTAGGCTTTAAGGAACAACGGGCGGCTACACATAAAACTTCTATTCTCGGGAAAAAACATTGCTAACCACATGGGCATTACAAGAAAAAACGATTTAAAACACAACCAATATTTTGGTTTAACCATGTTATACGTTCCACTGGTAATAAAATGTTAAAAAACTTTCTTACACTTTTTTCCACTTTAGGGGGGCTTGGGTTTTCGCTTTCCTACGCAAACGTTTTAATGATGGCGAATAAGTTGGGGAGGGGGCTTTGGAAGTTATTTTTCCCCCCAAAGTTATTAAAGAAAGGGAATTCAGTACAACATATGTAGAATTCTACACCATCTTATTTCAATTTCACCTTCGAGGTCTTTTTAGTGTTACCTCGGGAAATCCTTTCTGTTGGTAAAATTATTGGTTCCTTCACTCTTTTTTGTCTTGGCAAAACTTTTGAAGCATTTTTTACCGTTATGTGTTTTCTTTCATGGAAAAAACAGTGGGCTTGTAGCCTGATTGGTCTGTTTTCCACCCACGTTATTACAAAGTTTTTTCTCTAATTGTTCAACCTGGGGAAAAAAAAAATTTGATTGCACTTCCCTCAAACTTACAGGAATGTGTGGGCAATTACGGTTGCTATCAGGGTTCATGTCTCACCCTGCCTTTTTCCATTAGTAGTTTTTTCATAAAGGGAAGGCCTTATCATCTAAGGGGTCGAAACCCCACTGGGGTAGTTTTTAGCGGTTTAATTTTTTTTCTTCAGGCATATCATTTTTAGGATATTGTTGAGGGCAAACATTCCTTTTTGGGAGAAATGTATCTCGGTTAAAATGTTTCATTATGTGCGCCAGTTTATACAAATTGGGTAGCTTCATGGGCTTGTCTTTTTCCTCAGTTTGCGATGTCGATTCCAAGGTGCCCCCCATGGTCGATTTGGGAAAAAGTTTTCATTTTTTTTTCCAAAATTCAGGGCTTCATTTCTAAATTTTACGGAATTTAGTGATTTTTCAAAACAATTTGGGGTATTGATAACTGAAAGTCGGAAAATTCTTCATTATTCTTTTTTATGTTATTATTTTTTTTTACTGGGGGCCTTTAGTCCTTTAAAATTCTATCTAATTCTAAAAATGTATTGGGGGAAATACGGGAACTCCTTGAGTTTCAATTTCTGGGGTTTTTTCTTTTCAGGGCGAAGTTTATCCTATGTTATTTTGTAACTGGCTCGGAAAAAACCCTCAAGGGAATTTCAAACTTCAAAGGGTTTTTGGGGATTCCAATAATTTCAATAAAAATATTCCAATTTCCTGGGCGTTTTAATGGGCCTAAAAACACTAGGAGTGAAATTTTTCATGTTTGAAATATTACTTAACTATCCGTGGTTTTTACAAATTATTCTGGGGTCCATCTTTTACGGTGAAAATCAAAACGAGGGCGATATAAGGATGATTTATATTCTTAGTGTTTTTCCCTCATCTTTCTTGTTTTTTTGTTTTCTAGAAATTAAATGTATTATCATAGTTTCGGATTGTTGGATACATCTTTTTTTTTGTAATCAAATTATAAAATGTATTACTTTCCCTTTTTGTTTTTTTTGTAACTTCATTTTTATGACGGCATTGACGCAAGGAAACAAAAACTGGACATTCGGTCAAAAAGGCGTAAAAAACAGAAATGATTTTTTCCGTAAAGATTAGTTGATAGGGGGTAGGGAAAGTAAAAAGTTAGCCTGGTTGGATCTGTTTAGAATTAAGTCTGGGGGCCGTTGATTTTATGGTCTCTAAAAATAAGATGCTACTGGGGTTGAATTCGGATACTATAAAAAACCTTTAAAAGTTTAGCTAGTAGTAATCTTGTTTTTTTTTTTGGCATTTACCCATTTCTCGGAGTAAGTGAAAAAATATAAACGGTAAAGCAGGCCGGCAGTCACAGTAAAAATTTTAACCCCACTGGTGTAATCCTACTTTTTTTGGTGGGTGCGTAGCCTAAATAAAAATTAAGTCAAATCTATTCAATTTCTGCCCTCCACTATTTACAAAATTAAAGGGCTTATGGGCATAGGGGAGGTTAATTTTTTACAAACTAATATTAAGTCCACACCTTTTACCTAAAAAAAAATTGGGTTATTTTTGAGTTTAGGGAATATTTTTCTTTATTTTCCTTGGTTTACTATTTGTTTTAGGGGAAGCGTCTTCTTTTTTTCCTTTGGTAAGGTTTTTTTTCATAGCCTAACGTTTTCAGGGAATAAACTTTTGCTTACCACGAGGGGGATTTGTATCTTTCCCCCAGAATTTCCAGGTTTCCAAAATAAAAAAAACATGGTTCTGTTAATTATGGGGGGGATTTTTCCGGCTAAAAGGATTGATGTTATGCCTTTACATACCTTGGGGGACACACAATTTGGGGGATTTTTTTTTTTCGGACAGGTTATCAGCTAAAATTTTGGGGGCTCTGGCATTTATCCCAGGGGGGGGGGGAGTAAAAATAAAATTCATGTTTTTGGAGTGGGGTCCCGTGCAATTTAGCCAAAAATTTATGCTTTACTTGGATTAAATTATTGAGGTTTTTTCTTTTGTTACAGGGCAACAATTTATTTCCCAATGGATTGTTAGGGGGGACACGGCCAACCGTTGCTTTGCGCCTTTGGTTTTTTCCTAATACCCCATTTTGTTTTTGTGGGGGACCGGTAACTACCCCCTCTAAGGCACGGGGGGGGGGGGGGGGAGGAGGGTGGGACGGATACTTGGGGGGGGGACATTACCGGCAAAGTTGCTTAAAAACCCATTACTTTATAACAAAGGTTGTTGGAGGGGGGGCATAACCCTTTTATCAGGTGGTTTCCGGGTTTACAATGTTCCCCCATTTCTTTTTCTCGTATATTTTTAAAATTTCCTTGTTTTTTCGTTCCTTTACGGGTCCTCAGGGGATTTTTTCTAAATTAACCATAGTGCCGGAAATTATTAAGTTTCCCTTTCGCATTAATTATTGGGCTTTTAGTGACCATCGTATCACAAATTAATTCGCCCGATTCTTTAGTTAGATTTTTCTTGGATTTCCCCTAGTTTCTTGTCATGAATCTGAAAAAAATTGTTCATTAAAATTAGAAACCATGGGGAAAAACAAAAATGGATCATTAACCACCCCAACACTTCAAAACACAAAAAAAAACTTATGGGCACCACGGATCCAGCCCAATAAAAATTTTAGGGGAACCCTTTCTTCTGTCCTGGCTTAAAATTTTTTTTTTTGGATTGTGACCCTCCTCCAGTTCTTTATTACCAATATCTTGAGGGTTGAATTTCCCTAAGTTGCCCCTGTGAAGTAAAACGGGGAGGGAATTATGATGGACTAAAAAAACCACTAAAAAAAACCTTAAAAATAGTTTCAAGGGAAGCTCCAAAAAACCCGATCGATTTTTAGGATCAATTTTCTAGCTTAAAATTAAGTCAAAATTCCATATTTATTTCCCTACTTTTGTTGTCCCTTATTAACCTGGTTTTTCAAAATGGGACAAGTTAAACTTTTAAACAAAACCCCACGCTTTAGGGGGAAATCTATGCTTTTATTTTTACGTCATTGTCGGTTGGCATTAACCACAAAGAAAACAAAAACACGTGTTTGTAGGTGTACCAAGGGACCAGAATTACCTTTTTAGGGGATTAGATGGTTTGGGAACCCTGGGGTCGATTTTTTTCCATAGTTCGGATAATACAAAATCCGAGGGGGGACTGGTTGACCCCAGGCCAAAAACAAAAACCCCCAAAGCATTTCAAAAAACATTTAAATTTTACATGGGCTTTTGAGTTTTTCTCCCCCAGGGAGGTCCAGGAAAAAACACAAAATGGTCCTTCGGCGGTGAGGGTGGTCGTGTTCCCAGTAGAGCACCACTAACTTACCCTACAAATTTGGGTATTATTTTCTGTGGATATCGTTCCAAAAAACGTTTTGGAATCATTTACTTCGTTAAAATAGTTTATTTTATTTTGAGGTTATTTTTTTCTTACCATTAAATTATTGGGCACTTGGTTACCTTTTTTACTTTGCACAACTTTTGGAAATTTATTATGGTGTGTTAAAATTTCCATATTCCTTTGGGAAATTTTGGTCTTTTACCATTAATTAGTGGGATATTTTCCATCATCTGTTCAGGTTTTTTTTAAAAACCAGTTTTCTAAACCTGGGGGGGACTGTTGTCGTTTTTTTTTTATTCCTCTTTTTCTTTTGCGGGGTTTTTTCTTCTTTTTCGGTTTTTTTTTTCTAGCGGAAAATAAAAATTAGGTTCAAAAAAAAAAACTTTTTTGTATGTGGTTTTTTCAAAAAAATTTCTTGCCCTTTTTTAATTTCGTTTGTTTTTTCCCGTGTGCGGGGGGCTGCTGAGGTCGGCCTTTCTTGTTGGATTTTCCCCCTATTTTTCTTTAAGGGGCTACTTTTTTGGGCCTGATTCACCCACCAATTCACAAGGGACTCTTTTCGGGAAACTTAGTTTTTCTGGGAACGGAATTCCGGGATTGGACAAAAAACTTTTAGAGGGGGGGTGGGGCCACTTTTTTTGGTTGGTATTCCCCAACCTGGCCATTCCTTCGTTTAAAAATTTCTACTCCCCCCTGGGGTAAAAGTTAGGAGGTTTTAATTCTCTTCAAAGTGTCCATCGCCTTATTGAGTTCTCACAAACTCGGGGGGGGGGGGACTTTGAAAGATTTCTTGAGAAGGGCTTTGGGGAGGAATCAAAAATAGTTTTTTGCGGGGGTTCCTTCCATGTGTTTGAAAAGGGCCATGTTGTCTTCAGGGGGGGATGGGGGCATTCTTTTGCCAATTCAGGGTTTCCCTTTCCTGAAGGGGTGGAAACGGGGTCCCCACTTCGTGTTTTAGGTTTTGTGAACCTTGGGGGACCAAATCAGTTTAATATAATTCATGATTGTTTGGACCTTGCTGGTTCATCCTTTGGGAGGGTTTTTATTCCTCGGGGCAATGTTTAAACTTTTGGGGGGGACTCGTTTTTATGGGGAAAAAAATTTAATTTAAAAATCCCATAGCCTTCTCGCAGGTTTGTTTTTAGTTAAATCTTTGGGAGGGAGTTTTTCTTTAACAGCAATTGCCGGGGGGTTTGTTTTCTACAGGCTCTGTTTAATTTTCCTTGCCTGTAAAAAGGGGGGGGGGGGGGGGGACAGGGGCCTTTTTCTATTGGTTTTGGTTGCAGGGGAAAAAACCATAAAAAAATCGTCTGGAAAAAAACATCTTTTGGGGGGGGGGGGGACATGGGGGTTCGAGATTCTATCGGGGGAAAAAAAATTGGGTTTTTTTGGAGGATATTTGTATAATCTAAAATCTCCCCCGCGTTTTGCCGATGGAATGGTGAAAAACTTTTTGGGCCTTTTTTTGGCGTTTTTTTTTTCTTACTGGTGTATTAGGGATTTTTTTTCTCTGGGAATAAAAAAAACTAGATTTTTTATTAGCTAAAAAAAATTCTTCAAAAAAAAGTTTTTGGTTCAATCACCTTTTCATTTTTCAAAAAAAATCTCTGTTTGCAAAAAAATTGGAAAGGGTTTTTAAGCTTCTTGCCAATCTTGAAACCTTAGGGGGGCTCAATTTTCCGAAACTCTGGGGGACGGGGAATCAGTAAAAGAGGGAGGAGGGGGAATGTGATTTTTTACCCATCTCTTCTGGGAAAATTTGGGCTCTTTTTATTTTCGGCTAAAAAAAAACATGCGCGCCTTGTAAACTGGTTTTTCCCACTATTTCGGGGGTTTTCCATTTTTAAAAAGGTATATTTTCATTTATCGTTACTTTTTTGGGGGGGGGACTATTTCTGTTTAACCGGCCCAGAATATAATTTGTTGGGAAAAAGGTTTTTTTTCCTTTCCGTTTTTTCGGCCCTCGTTTCTTTAGGGTAAAAAAACGAAAGTCTCCTACTTTGAAAAATCTATATTCCCTTAAACTTTGGGGGTTGGTTTTCTTAGTTTCTGGTTATTTTTTACATTTTTTTCCAAAAAAACTCTTTTGCCTAAACTTATTTTATAAGTTTTTTTCCCTCATTCCTATTTTTATGGTGGAAATTTCTTGTTTATAATTCTTCTGAGTCGTTTTATAAAAATACTGCCGAGGATTCAATAATCTTCATTATATGGGGGGACCTTCTTAAAAATCTCGGACCAAAAAAAAAAAAAAGTAAATTAAAAAAATGGGATTTGTTCTTTGGTTGCTTCGGGGGGAAAATAAGGGCAGTGTTGGATTTTCGTTAGTTAAAAAAGGTAAAGAAAAATTTATTCCCCCAGTCGCTTTCAATTTGTCTTTGTCTTTATTAGTATAAAAAAACTTAGGAACGTTCGAAAAATTTTATTTTTTTTGGTTCTGTTTTTCTCTATTTTTGCCATTAAGCTTGTTGTGGGATGGTTACGGGGGCCGCTGTTCCCACCATTTTTTCTCTCTATATTAAGGGAAAAAAAAACCCTCATTAAAAAATTCTTTTTGTTTTACTTTTGGCAAACAAAAAATTGCTTCCCGTTTGTCGCTCAAAAATTTTATTTTAGGGAATGCCAAAAATTGTAAAAAAAAAAAAAATTTTTGCTAAATGCCCTTACTTGTGGGGGCATAAAGCACCTTGATTTTTTTTAATTGCTTTTGCAAAAAAGTAATCGGTAAATTCCTGGAAAAAAATGATCCTACAAACCGAAAAAAAAGAAAACAACAAAAGTTATGGGCCTCTTGCTAAGGAAAAAAACAGGGGTAAAAGGGGCCTTCCACTTGGGTCCCGTATAAGTCAAAAATGAAGATTTAAATATCGAAGGGGGGTACTTTTGCTTTTACTGGGGGGGGGGGGAACCCTTTTTCCCATTGGGGAGGGATTTGGATAAGCTGGGGGGGATTTTTTTCCAAAAAAATTTACATGCTTTTTCGCAATGTTTACTTACAAAAAAAAATCTTTAAGTTTTTTGTTCAGTGGCGCCGAATTTTTTACGTAAAAAAAAAGTATTGTTTTAAACTTATGGAAAGTTTTTTCATAACTCCTAAAAAAAAAAAATTCCACCTGTGTTCCGAATGGAAAAAAAAATATTTCAAATTGGGCAGGCCCTATTTTCAAGTTTTTGTGGTAATTACAGGGTATTATTATTCGAGGTTTTTGGTTTTTCTATTTGTCTCAGGCAGGCAAGTTTTTCCAATTTTTACCTTTACACAGGTATTTTTTTCATTCAAAGGGTCGTAGTAAAAAAATTATCTAATCTTCTTTTTCTAAAGGAGTTTTGAATTTTTATCCGGTAAAAAACGCCCTTTCATCATTTTCAAAAAAAAAAATCAAAAATTAAGTTTGCTACACAACAATTTTCGTCCTTTTTTTTGCTTTCTTTTTTATATTTTTTCCAAAAAAAAAGACAAGGGGGACAAAATAGTTAATCTTATTTTTTTTTTTTACTGCGTCTTTTTGACTTTGGGGTTTTTCTTACATCCATGTTTTTGCTTTTTAGCCCTTGATTGGAATTAAACTGCACTTAACTTTTTTCTTTTCCAGTTTTCGGGTACGGGGGGGGGGGGATTTTTTTCTGGGATATTTTCTACTCAAAAAAAAGTCGCAAAGCTGCGTTTTGGTTTTCCCCTTTAAATGTTCAAATTTTCATAATCTAGGTCTTGGATTTTTCATGAATCCAATCTAGCTAGAATTTGCCCGTGGGGTTTTTTAAAAAAAATGTGCCCGGCAGGTACTTGCAAGCTTTTATGGGTTTGAATCGTTCGTAATATAAATTTTCTCTACCCCCTCCCCAATTAAAAAATAATGTTCTAAAAATTTGGGTCCAAAGTGGTAGGATAATAGATAGTAAACAATTCTAAAGTTTTTGTGGGGCGGGGAGAATAAAAACTACCTTTCGCCCTTTTTGATAAAGGTTTTTTACTTGAATAGCATATAAAACTTTTTTTCTATTTTGTTTTAGGTGTTCCCTGTAGAGGGTTTAGGGGGTTTTTCTTTACTGGGGGGATTGTTTGCGAAAAGGGGATAGCGGCCCTATTGCCCCTTTGAGCTAGCATCAGTTTGGTAAAACAACGATGGGGAATTTTTCCGTTTTCGAAAAATCAGGGGGAGTGATAAAAAATTGGGTTCAGGGAAGTGAGTGCCTTTTTGAGGGGGGGGACGGTCTTAGGGGGGGGGAAGTTTGAGGGCTTCCTGGGGGGGGGGGACCCAGGTAACATTTTATTTATGGGAGAGTTTCCCTTTGGTTTAATTCCGTGAGGGGTTTTTTTTCGCAATTTGGGGGCATTAATTGCGTACCGAATTTTTCTAAAAGTAAGCCAGTAAAGGTTTCCTAAAAAATTCCCCTTAATTTCTTTTTCATAGTTTCTGGGGGGGGGGCTTTGAGGTTTTCAAAAAACACATTTTATTTTTATCAGGGTCTGGGGGATATCTCTCCCTGGGGTTACTTACTACTCCTTAAAAAAATTTTAAATTTTGGATTGGAAATAAAAATTTACTTTCTCAGGGGGCCGGCATTTTTTAAAAATTGGCCTTTGCCTGAAAAAACTTTCTCGAAAAACAACCAACCTTAGGCTAAGTTTGCTAAGTGTTGCTCCAGTGTTTTTTTTTCCCCCCACGCATATAATATCATCAAAAAAACAAAAAAAAAAAAATGGGGGAATTTATATTCCTTTAAAAATCCTCTTCAAAACAGGTTTTTTTTGCAAAATAGGGGGTTCTAACATAAACACGCGCTTGAAACTTGTTTTTAAGGGCCCAAAAAAATGGTTTTTACCCTTTAAAAGTATTCATTAAGAAAATCCCCCATATTTTCGGGGGGATGCTGTGAAAAAAATGCAGTCCAGTTTTTTATATGGGGACATCCCTTTTCGGGCTATTTTTTCACAACTTGGTGGTAGCCTTGGGTAAGGGTCCCAAAGAAGTAAAAAAATTTTTGTTTTTTTGCTTGAAAAATTGGAGTCCAAGAATTTCGGGGGGCTCGTTCTATTTCTTGGTAGAGGAGGAAAAATTTAATCGCTAAACTTACTTGTTTGTTGAGAAGGGCCCTATAAATCCCACCCAACGAGGGTCCTAAAATCTCCATTTTTTTTTTTGGTTTTACTAAGGGATTCCACTGGTGCCCCACTATACGGGAACTTATAACTTGGGGGTATAAATTTCGGTTTCTTTTTAATTCATGGATTTTTTTTTTTTTAAAAAAAAAACCCCACTCTCTTTGTGCTTATTTATGGCACCCACGATATGGGCTGTTTTGGGCTAACGGGGAAATTTACCCAGTCGTTAAAAATTGAATTTTTTCTGATAAAAAAAAAAACTTGGGAATTTAGGGGCCCGATTATTCAATTTTTCAGATGCAGAAAATTTAACAATTCCTTAAAAAAATTTTCCATAATAATTCGCATAATTTTTTTCTTAAAGTTCCCATTCTCCGTAATATGATCCATTTTTTTAAATTTGTTTAAAAAACAAATTGCGAATTTAGTCAAAAAAAGGGATATTTCGTTTATTTGAAAGTTTTTTTAATTTTTTACCGTTTAAAAAAAAAACTAGGTTTCTTTTAGGGAAATTTTCCCATTTTATTTTAAAAATTTCATTTTCCGTTTTAAAAAAAACCTTTCGGATTTGGGGGGGGAACACACTAAAAAACAAAAAACCACAAGTCCCCTTTTTTTTTATTGTAAATTGTTATCGTTTTTTCATGGTTTTTTTTTGGTTTACCCCAAAAAATAAAAACATTTTCCCCCTTTTTGTTCATAAGATATATAAATCTGTTCCTCCTCGCATAACAGGATTTTTCGGGTATTTTTTCAGGGGGGGACGGGGTTGTTTGGTTCGCAAAACCATATTTTTCTTTCGGATTTTGCTAAATTATTGGGCTCGATTCATTTGTGATATTTGGATTTTTTTTTGCATCGGTTTTTTTTTTTGGGGGGGGATTTTTTTGTTTTTCCTTATCGGCAAAAAAATCCGTAATATTTTCTCTTTAAATTTTTCATTGGTTTATTAGATTCATACTGGGGCGCTATGCTGCCGCCATTGCGGGCGGGCATTCTTTGCGGGCGGGGTTCACGTTGGGGTTTTTATTATGTTTTTCCACAATTCCACTATTTTCTTAATTTCATTTTGAATCTTGTGTACTGGTTCGGGGGCATATATCTTCCTATTTTTTATTTTTTTCGCAGGATTTCAATTTTACTTGCTGTTATTATTATTTTAAAAAATTTTACTTCATTTTCTGCGATATTCTCTTTCAGGGAAAAATTAATTGAAAACAAATTTCCCAAAAATTTTCATTGCCCCATGTCTTTGCGAGGGGGGGGGGGGGGGGGTGGGGGGGGACCATGGGGTTTCAAAAATACTTCGGAACATTATACCCATTAGGAAATTTTGTTTTACTGTTATTATGTTAATCTTCGTAAAACCTCTTTTTGTTACGATTTCTTAAGGTAGGAAAAAAAAAAAGTTTTTCCCCCCCACCTTAGCTGGGGTAGGGGGGGCGAACCAAACCTCTCGTTGGGCTACGTCTAAATAGTATTTCTTATTAGGGGTGGGGAACCTTAGGAAAAAAATTTGCCCCCTATAAATAGGCATTCATATGGGAGGGATTTATTCGCAATATTAATAAAAATAAAAATTTGTCATGAAGGTTCCTGTTGGTTCTCTTTTTTTACGTTTTTTAGGGGGCAAAAAGTTGGGGACCCTTTTTTGCATTTAATTTATGGCCCTGTAAAAAAAAAAAACCACTTGTTTAAAAATTGGGATTATTTAGGGTTTCTTTTTGTCGCCTTAAATGTTGCAAGAGGGGCAAAAAAACGTATTAAAATTTACGCAAAGGGAGTTTATGATATTTTAACAGTAGGCTTTCCCACTGTCAAAAACTAAGGGCCGTAAAAGTAAAAAAAACGTTTTCTACACACAAAAAAAATCATAAAATATAGGTAAAAAACTTGTTTTAATAATAATATCACTTACAAGGAAGGGGGCACTAGTATTGTTTTTTGGGGGGGACCTATTTAAAAAATTTTCCCCTGGCCCCCCTCGGGGTTCCAAAACTTATGTTTTCTGGAGGGGGCCTGAAAAAAGCGGGCGTTTTCCCTGAGGGATTTATTTTCATTTGTTCGGTGCCGTAATGGATATTTCCCGGTGCCTGTTAATAGTATTTCAGGACGGTATATTAGGTTTCCCGTAGGGGCATATTTTAAAATGATTTTTACGTCTGCCTGTTGTTCTTTGCCATTGTAATTAATTATGGTAAGCGTGGGGATGGTCTTCGTGGGTGTCAGTTGTTGGCCAATTGCTGGCCGGGCTTGGACTTGGGCCAAAGTTGCCCGTTGGCTTGTAAAAAAAATTTTTTTCATTTCATCATCGGGGCAAAAATTTTTTTTTTGATGATTTTTATTATTGCCTTTTCTTTCGGGGCATTATATTTTGGCCCTCCTTTGGCGGGCGGAGTATTTGGGTTTTTCAAAAAAAAAACCGGTAAATTAAATTTGTTCCCTGTGGGGGGGAAAGGGGGCTATTAACAAATTTTGGTTGGTTAGCGCAATTATATAAGGTTTACTTGAATGATGCCGCCAATTTCCCCCACTGGCTATTAGGGGGGCCTATTGCACCGGGGGAACCGGTTTGCTAAAAAAAATTTGTTCTTTCTGAAAAAAAAAATGGGGGTTTTTAACCGTTAATTTTGGCGTATTTTACCGGACAGGCATTTCTTGGTATGGGGAAAAATTGGTTTGACGTAGTGGGGCACTCTTCTTTGCTATGTTTGGCCAAACAAACCAACCGATTTGCCAGTTATTTATTAAGCACCTTATATTATTGTTGTAGGGTTTAATGGGGCTGAAAAAAAAACGTTTTTTTTTTACTGGTTTTTCTTGCCCTAGGCGGGGGTTTCTGGCGCGTTTTGTTTTTCTTTGTGCTTACTTACTGGGGAGTTAATCCCTTTGGAAAAGAAAAAATGGGGGATTGCTATTGAAGTTTTTTTTTCATAAAAATATGATTGGGTATATTGTAAAAAAATGAAATGCTAAAAAGAAAAAAACGCTAAAAAAAAAATAGCTTTTTATTTTATTTTGCTTGATTTTTATATTTATTTTTTCTATTTAAAATTTTTTTTGTTTTTTCACTTTTTTTTAATAAAATCTTTAAAAATCTATAGTTTTTTAATTTTCAAAACTGGTCCTTGAATCGCCCCTTGAAAAGATTGGGGTTTCCGCCGTTTGGGAGGGGGTCGCCCTAAGGGCTTTTTAAATTTTATTTTTTTGCATTTACCTTTAGGATTAGGCAAAACATTTTTGAATTCAAACTTTCGATTAAAATCCGGCTCAGTCATCTTGTGGGACTGCAAAAGGGAATCACAACCGTTGCGGAATAATTCTTGGGATTTTTACTTATTCTATATTTAGGTTTTGGGGGGTTTTAAGGGGGGCCCTTGCAAAAAAAAAGGTAATTTTAGTTTATGGACTTTTTTTTTTACAAGTTTAACGCCCCGAAGAAAACCACTTCCGTTATTTTGCTTCTACAAGGGGGGAAAATTGCGCCGTATTAAGTTATTTACAGGGATATTCCCCGTTATAAATTTGTGGAAAAAAAATTCCAAAAGTTCACTTTTTACTCCAGGGTTTTAAATTTATTTATTGGAAAAAAATGGTTCTTATTCAATCTTCTCTTTTCGAAATTTGCTTTTTAATTAACAAGTTTTCATCAAAAACCGTATTTTTATTGGCAAGGTTGGGCGTTATTCCTATGGTTATGTTTCGGACCCTGTTTTAGAAAAAGGTTTTTAAGGGGGACTTGGGGGGGCCTCTTAATCGTATTTTAGCGGAAGCAGGCATTGTCTTTTTAATGCCCAAAAACGTCTGTTTTTGTTTAAAATTGGTTACAAAAAACTGGGTTCCAATTGGGGAATTATAAAAATTTTTCCAAATCTGATTGGGACCCATGTATTTCGGGATTAGATTTTGCAAATCTTCTATTTATTTTTTTTTTGGCGGGACTAAAAAAACTTTTTGCATCTATTAATAAACTCCCCACTGATTTCTTTCCATCTTTTTTTTTGCGGTTGTATATCACTTAAAAAAATTTTTACTTAAAACTATTTTGGGGGGGGGACTCTATTTATCTCTATGGACGATATTTCCTAAAGGTTTTCAATGTAGTAGCTTTAAGCGGTTATAGGGCCTAATCAAATTTTTTTTTTTTTTCTTCTATTGTCTGTATCCCTCCGAAAAAAAATCCAATGTGGGGAAAAAAAAATTTACAAGGTTTTTTAAAAATGGGCGAAAAAAAAAAACAAAAACTTTTAGGTTCGCAGGTTTTTTCCTCCAAAAACTTTTTCCGACCAACGCGACCCCATTGGTACCATTTGAAAGGTTTTGTATGTTAGGGTAATAGAAAAAAAAAGGATTTTGCTCGTGGCGATAGGAAGGGGAATTCCCTTTTCCTATTAGCGCCACTTATTTTAAAAGGGGGATTGGAAAGATTGGTTCAACAAAACAAAACTAGGCTAATAGCCAACCGGCTTCTCAGAGTAATGAGAGGGAAAAATTCGGGCATATGTAGGACATTACCAAAATGTGGCTTCTTCTTTTCTTGAAGCTTATTGGAAGGATTTTCAGGAATTCCTTTTGGGGGGGTAAAGCATTTACATGGGAGGTGTGACTGGCCCGGAAAAAAACTTAGGGGGTTTTACCTATTAATCGGATTTAGACCTCCCACATATAAAGGAGAAAAAAAAAAAAAAAAACCAAAAAAAACCAACATATAAAAAAAGACATAGTTTAAATTGAAAACTTTACATGCTTTAGTTGTTTACAGCAATTGTTTCGGGCTCACTTCAATGAACAATCAAAAATACTGGTCGGTCCGAGATTATTTTGCGGGTTAATAAATCGCTTCAAAATATGGAATTAGAAGATTCAAATTTTAAAAAAAAAAAAAGGGGGCCCACATTTGCCCCACTCCCCAAAAAAACAAAAAAAACCGCAGTTTTCTTTTTCCGTTACTTTTTTTGCGCTTGTAGGGGGACTTGTCCTGCCATTGGCTTTTAAGTGGGGGGCCCAAAGGGGAACGTCGCCACCCCTCGTTCCCAATAATACGGTTCCTTAAAATATTTTTTGATTGATTTAGGGCGTTCAACAACGGGGGTTTCTTTTGCCTTTTTAAAATTCTGGGGAAAAATTTTATTTTTGCATTGCATTTTTCTTGCTTTACCAAAATTATTTAGCGAAAAAAATTTTTCGAACGGGACTAGCGCCGTTTGTCTGGGGGGACTGGAAAGCTAAGAAAAATGGCCCAATTTTTTTCTCTTTTTCGCTGATAGGACTTTTGCATTTTTTTTTTTGGCCAACATAAAAAAAAAAAACAAACTAGGAGTTAAGCTTAATTTAATAAGGAAAAATCGGGGGAATTTATTCTTTAGAAAAAGGGAACTTTATTTTGGTATTTTACAATGCAATTCCGCCTGTTTTAACTTCCCGGTACCACCAAAAAAAAACAAACAACTTCAAAACAAAAAAACCAAAAAAAACTTTGCTGGTTTCACGTCCTACGTTTAACCGTAAAGCTAAATATTTTATTTTTCTTGTTTACATAAGCTTTTCTTATCACCCTGTAAAAATGTTAAATTAATTGATATTTACCATAAAAGGGGGATACAAGAACCTTTCCCCACGAAAAGGGATGTTTCTATTCGGGCTGAAATCAAAATGTCGGGTTTGTAAATCTATAAAAAAAAAAACTGGCGGGGGGGGATTGAAAAGGGGTTTGGTAAATAGCAAAACACCGGGGCCCTGTTCAAGGGTTTTTATGTTTTAAAGGAATTGGGGAAAAAATTTGATCTATGCGGTTAATTTTTTTTCTTCTTCTTTAAAAAAAAACCCCCCACTCTGTTTTTTCTTTCCTGTTAAGGGGGGGGGGGGGGGGACTTTTAAAATCTTACAGGCCATTCATCATGCTAAAAAGGGGGGCAATATTGGTTTCTTAAACCAGAAATAAAGGCTTAAATTTACTGTAATACTACGGTCACTCTTATCACTTTTTCTAGGGAAGTTTTTATTTAAAAAGTTTTTTCCTCAAAAAATTTTCACCAAATGGAGCTCTTCCATAAGGCGTTTTTCATTATCTTCAGGTTATTATCTCTAAACTTTTTTTTGCTGCCGGCCGATCTTTTAAAAAAAAAAACAAGTTTACCCCACTATAAACCACTGAGAAGGGGGCTTGTTATTTTTTATTCCTATTAGGTTGTTATCTTTAAATCATTCCTGCAAAAGAATTTTTTAAATCACATCCCAAAATTAAGCAAAAAAAAAAAAAAAACAAAAAAAAACTTAATTTTTGGCAATCATTACCTGCAAAACTTTTTTTTCATAGTTTTTTGTACCACTTGGCGCCAAAAAAAAAAAAACCGTTATAAAACAATCTCTTCTTTTAGGGCCATACGCTAAGGATAATATATAAAAATGGGGCTTTTTGGTTTTATAAAAAATTTTCGTAACTTTTTTCCCTAAAACATCCTTGTGATACATTGGGTTGTTTAAAAAAAAACCCGGTTTTTTGGAAACAATTGACATACATCCATGTTTGATGGGAACATTAGAATCATAGAAAGGTATTTTTTTTGGGGACTTATTGGGTGGGGGAATCTGCGGGAAAAAAATTTTTATTATAGGAGGTTTTACTTTTTTCATAATTTGGAAGGGTTTTGTTTGTGGATTTCCTGTTTTTTGTTCCAGAGTATTAATGGGGAATTTTGATATGTTGCTCTCAAAAAAAGGGCAGGACCGTGGATTATAAATTATTAACCCATAGTCGTTATTTATTTGGTCTTTATTTTTGTGACAGGGCAAGGGCCATATTCCGGATCAAATTTTTTAGGAAAATGGATAGAAAAAAATATTCCCATTAGTTCTGGGGGAATTATTTCCCAATAGTTCTATTCCACTATAAAAAAAAAAAAAAATAATCACAATTAGAATAGGGACATATACTTAATCTAATTAAAAATTATTTAAATTTAATTTTTAAAAAAAATTTATAAAAGTGGGACAACAGGAGCACTAATGGTAGTTTCAACCCTGGGAAAAAAATTTTACCCCCCCCTTTCCCCCTCGGGGGGGAAAATAAGGTTTGGTCGGAAAATATGGTTTTTAGGGGGTCTAAAACAAAAATGTTCCCCACTGGGTCTTAGGGTAAAATTTCCCTGTAGTTTTAAACCAAAAATTCCCCAAAAACCATTTGCAATAAAAAAGGGGGGGACTTCAAAAAGCCTCTTCAATGGGTTTTAAATTTAATTTTTTTTTTTGTGGTTTAGGGAGGAGGAAGGAGATCGGCCTTTCAAAAAAGGGGGTACAATTTAAATTGCCAAACAAATTTCCCAACTTCTCAATTGATCTTTAAGGATAAATACAATGAAACTTAGTTATAAAGGGGTTTTAAGGGTGGATGTAGGGAAATGATATATAAATCCCCCAGGCCGCTGGTATCCAGAAGCTTTTTTTTTTGGAGGGGGGGGAGGGGGGGGGGTACTAAAAAAAAAAAACTTCAAAAACATTAAAAAAAATGGTTGAAAATTCTAATTTAAAATCATCTTAATTCAAAAAAGGATATTTAATCCCTTTTTGGAATTTTTCTGGGTATAGTTTCTGGTCTTATGCTTGTGTAATTATGAAAAGTTTTAAAAAGGGAAGGAACATTTTAAAAAAAAACCTTAAAAAAATGGAGCAGGGGAATTTGTATATTCCCGAATAGGAGGGGGACTGCTTCCTTTCTTTCATCCCCCACCCTCCCAACGTTTTTCAATAGGTTGGGGAGGTTTTCGTCCAGGCAGGTTAGGTCCTATTTTTTATAAGTCCTAAAAAAGTGAATTGGGGGGAGGGACCCAAAAACCAAGCTTTCGGAGGGTGGGTTTTTTCCGGGCGGGGGGGGGGTTAATGCCAAAAAAAACATCCCAACTCTCATTGAGGGGCTTTTAAATAAATACAGAAAACAATTAGCTTCTACAGGGCGGTTAGGTGGGAAGGTAGGAAAATTTGATATATAATTCCCCAAGTTGGTTTTATTCCAGGAAAAAACTTTTTTTTTGGAGGGGGGGGGGGTACTAAAAAAAAAAAAAACTTAAAACAACCCAAACATCAAAAAAAATGGAAATTTATTGTTAAATTCCCTTCCTTAATTTTCCAAAAAAAAAGGATTATTTTAAATCCCTTTTGATTTTCTGGGTTATATTTTTTGGTTCTATGCTTGTTTATTTTATGGAAAAAGTTTAAAAGTAGGGGAAAAAAAAAAACATTAAAAAAACCCTAAAAAATTGAGGCAAGAAAAATTTATTTTTACGTAGAGGAGGGGGACCTTGCCCTTCTTTTAATCCCCCCAACATTCAACGTCATTAGTGGGAGGGGTTAGTCCAGAGTTTTAGGTCCTTTTTTTATTTAAGTCTAAAAAGTGAATTTGGAAGGGGACGCAAAAAACAAAAGGCTTTGCGGGGGTGGTTTTTTTCGCGGGGGGGGGTGGGGGGGGTTGGAGAAGAGGGAAGGAGGGGGGGGGGGGACGCCAAGGGCCTCCAGTGAAACAGGCCAAGGGCTAAAAAAACCAGAAATGTTCTTCGGGAACAGGGCGGGGGGTGTTTTTTATTTTTTGTTTTTTGGCTGTTGCCAAAAAAAGAATGAAGGGAAAGGAAAAGGGTTTACCTCGAAGGGGAAAAAAACGGGTCGTCGAAAAGTTTAAGCTTAGATTTTCAAAAAATGTTGTAGTGTTTTCTAATGATATTTTTTAATTTTGCAAAGACTAAACATAAAAACCCAAATTGAATTTGCACAATTTTAAATCAATAGGATTATTTGAAAAGGGAAAAAAATCCAACTCTTTAAAAAATCAAGTAGGAAACAAAAAAATCCACTAAAAATCTAGGTGATATTTTTGGGTTCACCAGGGTTGTGCAACCCAGCCTGTTTATCTGTGTAGCATTTAGCTGAAGGACAAAATTTTCTGCAATTTCTATGCTCTGGGAAGAGAGCGCAAGTGAAACTTATTGGTGTTTTCCCCACACCAAATATAATATGACAAATATATTAAGTACAAAAGCATAATATTGGGAATTTATTTAAAACATAGCTGACTGCCACAGGACGAGCAAATGTGAGTTATGATTATCAGTGTTCAATTCAGTATTTTAACCTCTTTAGTATCCGTCTCACAACTTATTTACTTGGGGAAGTGTGATTACTGGGTTCACTAGGTCTTACAAGTTAGGGTGTCGGTTTTTCAGTGAAACATGTTTTCAATTAGCTTCTACTTTCTAAGGAGTTTGAGAAACTTTGTCGACGCACTATGTGTCAGCGATGAAGCCGGTAGCTACTATCTAATTTCATTTCTAATAAATTGGTTTTCATTTTTATCGACATACAAAAACACAAAAATATTGACTGCGTTCCTACGAATTTCTTCTTGTTTACTTTCATTTTTTATTCTAACGGAATCTTTTCTCTTTGAAAATAAGCTTCTTGCCAAGGAAAATTTCATTTTCAAATTTCGACCGGTGCCACAAACAATACATCTAAACCTCCTCATTCAATCTATAATATAACCACCCCCCCCCCATGGGATGTCACCCCCCCCCCCCCTCTCTCTCGATCTCATCTCTTGAAGAAATTTCTTCTAAACTTTTTTTTTTTCAGTGTTCCAAGCTAAGAGGAGATAGAGAAAAGTTAAAAGTGACCATACAGAGCTTAAACGAGAAAATTGCCAACTTCAGGGTTCCCCTTGTCTTCTTGCCATGATTCAATGGATTATGAGTCTAATGCACACCTTCTAATGATTGCTGATCAGCACTTCGAATTTCAAGGAAATGGTGAGTCTCTTGACATATTTTCTGTCGGCATTGTTCTGATACAGAGGTTTGACTCCATGAGCACATTTAGAATTTTACCTGGAGCGCGAAGCAGCATTTTAAAAACACTAGAGGAGGGGGGGGGGGCTAAAGATGCAGAAAAACTTATTTCTACCATATTTTAGAGGATCCTGGCTGATCCTGTATCTGAGCCAAATCTCTTATGCTGTTATCCGTCCATGGTAAATCGAAGGGATATTGTTTTTCTTCTTTTATCAAAACTGAGAACTTAATTTCTTCCCCCAACTCGATAGATTAATCCAGTCTGTTATCTGATATATGGGAAGAATTTTGCTGTCGGAAGAATTAGTTTGTTTTGATTTATTTCTCAGTTTCCTGCTTGTCAGGAGTTTGGCGTCCAAACTGTCTTTGCTATAATGGCGCGAAATTGTGAAAACCATACTTGTACCAACAACTGATCGTTATATTCTATATTTGGGAATGATAGGGACCTAACAATAAAAAGGTCTCAAGAATATAAAAGGTATGGTAAACAGGTCCTAAGCTAGGCATCTATTTTTAATGAGTCCTCTTATTTTTTAGAACGTTTTCAATGAAAGTCGGTACTTACGGAAGAAATATTCGGAGATCGGGGTAAATAAACATGGTTGTGTAAGTTTCTCTTTTAATACGAGTTCGAGAAAATGCAAAGAAACGAATGTTTGTTAGGAAATTAGTGAAAATAGTAAGAATCTTGAGAGCTTGGGTGTGGCTGTATATGCGGGAAGGAGGAAGCTTAAACCTGTAGAAACCTCCATCCCCTTCCATTGTCCGCAGCTGAGTGAAAAAGCCCTACTTTCTCTTAACAAGACCATTAAACCAGATTCAGTTTTCCGAAAATTTTCCGCTTTGAAATTTTTTTTTTTACCTTCGGAGTTTTTTTTTTTTTTTTTTTTTTTTTTTATAATAATAATAATAATATTATTATTATTACCTGAAATTGCATGTGTAGAATAGAATATCCAGATATAGTCCAACTAGAGGCCTGAAAAGAAATTTAAAAAAAAAAAAAAAAATTAAACGATAATATTCACTACTTGCCAAGCATGAAAACTTTTATAAATCTTATGTCAAAAATATTTTCGGCTCTATTGGCTTACTTTTACAAAATTTCAGAGAAATTATTTAGAAATTTGAAAAGGACCTTGCTACATCTAGCGTTATCAGGGCTATTTTGATGAGGTTCCTTTGGTATGTTTTTTTTTATATGTGTTTTGTGATTTCGACTTAGTAAACATATAACCTTATAAACAAGTTTGTTTTATCTTTACTATAATATAAAATTATTTGTAATTGTGTAACCTGTATATCCTTTGGTGGTTCCGGAATGCTTTGGACAGTATTGGGGACTGAAGCTACAAAAACTTTTAATTTTTTTGGTCCTGATATATGCGTTTTTTTCCTTTTATTTGCAATTTTTTATAAGATGGAGATTCACAACTAGTGCTAACTTTCTACAGTCTAAACATTTTGGGAGATAGTGTATGATTTTGATCAAGAGAATTGTTTTCTAGAGCTTAAAAAATATCTTTTATGCTCCAAGAGACTACAAGCCATAATCTTTGCCTGAGTGAAGTCAGTTCATAGGATTGCATTAATAAACACGATTAAATAGTTTTTTCTCTAGTCCTACCGGCACTGTCAATTGCGTATTGGTAATTAATAGCAAATGAAAACTTCTGGGGAGTAGAGATTCTGATCTGCTGCAAAAGATTTCAGATTTTCCTTCCAAATTTTTGTTAGGAGTTGGAGAGACTCTAGGCGGGCATGCCTCTCCAGAAGCAAATAGACATGTATTTGAGTTGCTCCTGTCTTAATTCATAATTACTCCTGCCAAGAATCATAGTTTTCTTGCCGTTTACACTACCCCGCGCCGTACACTCAAACAGTAGGAAAAAATATAATTTGCCCCGTTTGCCTGCGACTCCAGGGGACTTTTTTGTCATGTGCCAATCCTAAAACTCGGCCGCCCGCCTGAGACTTTGGCTCTCAAGTTTTTATTCACTTCCACCAAATTCACTTTAATTCAAAAAATAAAAAAATCATAGATATATGCAGTCTAAAATTTTGAGAGGAAGGGCAAGACTTTAAAAAACCCCAGAAAAACTAATAAAAACAATAAAATAAATAAAACATGTTATGCCCAAATAGACTGCAGACCATAACCTTGACCTCATTGACACTATTAGAATGGCTGAGATGCCGTACAGTGAAAAATCCGGTAATGAGCTTGGGACGGGATCTCCAGACATCGTTATGTTGTCTTCTGGTTGAAGGGTATGTACATCCATGTTAACAATGTTGCTTTTTTTTTTTCAGTTTCTAAGCTTTTTAATCGCGTGCTCTGAAAGCTGAAAGCTCAGTGAAAGCACTTATTTATCAGAAGCGATACATGGAGAAAATTATTGAGGCGCAAAGAGCTGAGGTTACTGTACGAAACATGTTCTGAATACTCGGATTCGACAAGAATACGTTTTAGGTGAGATTAATGTCTTTTACAATTATTTAGAATGTTTAGTGTTTATTGTAACTAGTACAATTTAATACTTACTATACTATATATTATCTGTGATGACTGTCAAAATGTGATTGTGTTAGTTTGAAAGTTCTAATAGGCTTTAAAGATAATGTTAATTCTGCACATACAATGATAGTGCCATGATTACATCATATATGAAATTAACAGCAATAAACACTTAATATCCTCCCATAAGCAGTCCCAGTTTTTACGCATAGACCCCCTAGGTCCGGGCATAGGGGTGCACAATGTCGAGGGGCGCCAAAAAAATACTGAGCGATTTTTTTTTTCTTAACAAAAACTGGACTGATGTGATTTATCGTCAAAGTGCTAAGTGCACTTTGCTGCTGCGTTGCCTATTCACCGAAAAGTGATTTTAAAACAACACAGGAATTCCGTTGCCGCTTATAGACTGTCAGATGTCTCTCAAGAATGGCAGCTGAGAGCTCGGTATCATCTCTCTTTTGTATTATTTTTGGCTCATCACTCATCAGTTGTCTTCTGTTCAGGGATTCCACTATCCCGAATTTTTGGGGGATTTCCCCGTAAAATCTTTGTGTCTCCCTGAAAAATAAAATGCTTGGGCCTAGGAGTGCCAAAACGCTTGGGCCTAGGAGTGCCAAAGATTTCAATCCGGCCCTCCCCGTAAGGCATTATGGCCAGGAACGCAGGCGGAAAGAACAAAGACAGAACAGATAGAAGTAAAAAAGGAGAAAAATGAAAACACATGCGCTCACACTCTAAGACATGTTGAAATCCAGACATTGGACAAAACTTCTTGGCCCATTTTTTGAACCATTTTTTTGGCTTCCAATCCTAATGGTAGGAACACATTTTACACGAGCTTTTCCATGAAAATTCCTTGTCTTACTGTAGTTATTTAGCACATTTTTAAATTAATCTTAGCAGCTGTTAGAATAGAGCTAAAATTAATTTCAGAAGTTATTCTTGTATAGCTCCTCTACTTAAGAGCAGGGTTGCCACCAAGAAGATTTAAAAAAAACTGATGTTGCAGAGGCTTCAACTTTTTCGACTAAAAATACTATTCGAGAGAATATTGAATCAGTAGATATTACCTGTAACAGGATTGTTTATCATGAACAGATTTTCGATTCTACTAATAGGGACATGAAAATTCTCCATTTTACAGTAATAATTTTACTCGTGGTTGAGTTATACCAAGAAGTTGTTAGAATGGTGTGTCAAAAGTTTCAAGGCAATATTTGCATGCCAGCCACTACTACTAAGAACCTATCTAGTTATTTTCTTTCTTTTGAATACCACTACAACTACCGCTTCTGTAGCGAGTGTTACAAAGGCTGAAGATATTGAAGTAAAAATTTGAGGGAATTTTTAGGGGAAAGTTGAACTATATCAGAAAATAGTATGTGCCGACAGATTGTCAAAAGGGCGTATCAGCAATATCTTTGAAATTGAAAACTGATTGGATTGGATATTAAAAGTTCTAGTGCCCTTTTTAAGAGACACAAGTGCAGGGTAACCAGTCCTCCTCTCACGCCCATCAGTTCTCCAAATACGTCCAATCAAAATCTTGAGATAGTCATTTTGTTCAGCATAGTTGAAAATCCAGTAAAGTATATCTTTTGGGATGTCTCTACCCCCTCTTCTCCCTACACCCCCTGTAATCTCTTATAATCTTGCCCTTACTTTTGCCTCATAACCTATAAGCTTTTTATAATCTTGGTTTAAGATGTTTGTTTTTGTTTGATTTCGATATTACGAGAAATGGGAAAATTAAGCTCATAAGGTCTGTTTTTCACTAAAGTAAAGAATTTACAATACTCTGAAAAAAAATAAAAAATTTTCCAATGTACATTCAGCTGCACAATAGACCACACATATACTATATCATATAGTAAATTCTTGTTTACTATACATTTTTGGTAAAGAGATGTTGAGCCCTCGGGTATCCATATGGATATGGAGAGATGTGGAGTAAATAATAGACTACCGCTTTCCTCTTGACCATTTTGAATACTTTATAACACAAATTCTGCAGTATGAAAATTACTGGCCATTTAAATAAAAAATTTATTTTTAAACTAAGTTTAGTTTCAATTTATTTCATTCTAATTAATAATGTATCTAGTTTTTATGTTGAAATTAGAATGGCTTAAAAATACCTATAATCTGTTGGTTATTCTTCATCTTAATAACGATTTTTGATTATTTTACAAGTTTTATGCAAAAAGCTCTAAATTGTAATTTTAAACTGTTTTTATTTTGAAAGGAGGATTAAATTTGTAACGTTTTGACACATAGCAATTTGCTCATAGTGACCATTCAAGGACAATGTTATCGCTACATGGATCGATGAGGAATTAATTTAGATTTAACATGCGGTATATTGGACGACTGTGATAATATAGTGACAAAAGGAGTAAAAGCTTCCCAAATATAAACTTCAACTATTTAACTCAACTTTAACTCAGGGGGCTTTAACTGAACGATGTCTGGAACTAGCATGCAATTGAGGGTTGATATTCTGCGGTTTAAAAGGGTATATAAAATAAGAGTTGTGAGGATAAAAAGATAAATAATGTTTTTGATCCCTTTTTACTCAAAATTATTTATGCTTGTTTTTCATTTTTCTTTTAGATGGACTAATATCTTTAAATGCTCATAACATCGTACTAACATCTCTGACAGGAAAGGATCTTTACCCCCCGCCCCCCATGATTTATAGTAAGAAATAAGAAGAAGAGTTGAGTTGTCAGATAGTTTAAGTTGTCATACGGGATATAATTTAGAGAATACCTGGAAAAGGTAAAGTTATCAGCAATACCTGAGGTAAAATATAAAGTCGAAAAAGGAGATCAAGACTAATTTAAATATGTCTGGAGGTTGCATTCGATTAAGACGGGTATTTTGCGGTCAAAAAAAAAAAAAAACGTAAAATAAGAATAATAAGGGACGTACAAAAAAAAGTAAAATAAGATTATTTTAAATTTGTTCTCAATAATAAAATTATTTAAGTCAGTTTTTTTTATTTTTGTAGCAGAGAAGTTGTAATATTTACAGTTATTGGAAACTCCTTTTTATATGTGTTTTATTACCTCATTTTCATCATCTGATGCTAATTATACATTTTTAACATCCAAAAGTGGAAAATCTTAAATTTTTAGGTAAATTTTTAAAAATAATAGCCTCTTAAAGTGTAGAAAAATTGAATTGGCCGAAGAATTGAATGGCGGAAGTGTAGAAAAATTGGTCGAAGAATTGAATCACAAATAGTTTAAGTTGTCATACTAGATATAAATCACAAAATATCTGGGAAATGAACGGTAAAGTTGTCAGCAACATCTGAGCTTCAAAAGGGATATTGGGATTAAGTTACATTACTCAATGGAAAATCCAAATGGATTTGACACGTATATGGAATGCTTTGTCACACTCAAGCTTGTTTACATCACGATTTAATAAAGAATAAGTTGAATGGACCGGTTTCGTAAAGGGGGTTTTATCTCTAATGTGACTAGAAATAACACTTAATTAAGCTATGAAGTCGATAGATTTTCGTTCGGTTTGTCAGAGAAAAAGTACGTAAAGTACGAGTTAAAAGAAATGAAAACTAGGACATTGATATCGATACCGATGCTAAATAATTACTAAATTACGATTATTAAATAGCTTACGGAACTTTATATAAGATATAATGCTGGTAAAATCACAGCGTTACTAAGTTGAAACTTTATTAGTAGTAGTAGCAGTTACAGTAGTCAAATTGTACCTTTTTGGGGTATGTTCCCTCATGCCCTGATAGTTTCAACTTAATACTTTAATCCGTTTTCTGAGAGCTGATACGCCGTTTTGAGAACCTACATGCACAGAATGTGTTTTGATTTAGTCCAACGTCCCCCTCAAAGTTGAAAGTAATACTACTAGTAGTAGTAGTAGTAGTATGCACATAGTACATTTTAATTAGTTTCAACATACCCCTCAACATGCTCAAAAAGTTCCAACAGACTGTTCTCGAGATACTGCTGATATGCCCTTTTGGTAGGCTGCAGACACATAGCGTGTTTCAATTCAATTCAAACGCCCCTCCTGACATTTCCTGAAAATTTCTCCGTGAAATCATTAATCTTAGAAGAAGCATTAATAGAAGCAGTAGAAGTGATAGTTGTAGCATTCATATAGTACCTTTCGGTTCGTTCAACATCCCCGTCGACATGCACTGAAAGTTTTCAACTTAGTACCTTTCTATTTTACTACTTGTTGATGTACTAGTGCTTTGTAATTTAAGATGGATAAATTTTCTTTTTTTCCTTTTTATTTGAATACGATCAGTATATGAATACCGATCCCATCGATACCGATGGGACAACATCGATAAATTAATTGGAGACTATCAAAATATCTCAGAATATCTAAGGACCTGTTATCTAGGCAGGGCCAGATTTACTAGGTGCGGGCCTGATTGTTGCCTAGTTTGTAATGTTTGTCTTCGAATGAAGTTAATCAATCAAAATGAAGCAAAAATTGAATATTTTAGCATTAAAAAGAGAAGAATCAATTATGCATCCTTTTGACTAGATTGGCTTGATCTAGATTTGGAGTTTCTAGCTGTCTAATCATTAATTTTAAGAGTAAAAATATTCTTATAATAGACTCTGGAAAGCTAGAAAACACTTGAAAAAATTCAATCTTCAGGTTACCTGGAAACATACGAAGTAAAAACTAGAATATTTTAATACAAAAACAAAAGATTTAATTATGTATCCTTTTGACTAGATTTGACTAAATTTAGATACCTAGTTTCAAGATTTCTTGTCGTGTTTTTGGAGCTAGAAAAAAAACTATTAAAATAAAACTGTCGAAAATGGAAAAAAAAAATCTTAAAAAAGAGCGATCTTCAAATTACCTGGAAACATCTTGAAACGAGATTTCTAGAATATTTTAATATCGTTACTTTTCATAGGAGTGCTGCACAATTGATAATTTCTTGACTTTGGAGGATGTTTATCAATGATAATGAAGCAGAACTAGAATAATCTAATACTAAAATTTTGAGTAGATTTGACTTTTTTTAGATATCCAGTGTGTAGTCAGGGTTTTTGAAAGCAAAAAAAAAAAAACTCTTAAAACTAAAGATTGGAAAGCGAAAAATCTCAAAACTGGGCGTATTTTCAAACTAGCTGGGAACATTTTAAGTTAGATGCCTTAAATATGTTAATATCGTTGTTTTTCGTAGGATTGTTGCCTGGCTGGTAATTTCTTGTCTTCGAATGAAGTCCATCATCCGATTACGCAGACAACGACTCGATAAACTCAAAAAGACGCTTTGTCTCAGTGGAAAACACAAATGACGCTTCTTGATACCGAACATCAAGCTTTATTTATATAAGTTTTGAACTGTCAACCTCTGCCACGGGTATATAATTACCTCCGTATTTAAAGGTCCTTAGTCGAAGACAATTTTTCTTGTACTCTCTTTTTTTCTCTTATTGATTGAAACTCCATTCAGGATATTGATTTTGAAAACCGCTGATTGATAGAGGGGAGTAAACAGGTCATGGAGTTCAATCAAAAGTATTTAATAAATAGGAGGGGTGAAAATAATGCTGTAATCCCTTGGATCCCTGATGATCCCTTGGATACATAAAAGGAATCTTGGAAAACGTATTTCAAGTCATGGAGTTCAATCATAAGTATTTAAGAAGAAGGACTTTTGATGTATGATTTGGATCTCTGAGTGTTTGTACCCCTTGGTATTTTAGTTGAATTTGAATTTTTATTTTTAAAATACTCTTTTAATTTTATTTTTTTTCTTCAGTTATATAAAGACAGTCATTGCCTAAATCCTGTAGCTGCTGCTAATTAGTTGTGTTTCTGTTTAACAGAGCGTCTTCGTTTTTTTTTTTTGTTTGTTGTTTTTCCTTCCCTGATGGTTACCATCACAAAAAATAAAGGAGGGGGCATAAATCTCCTTGATTTTTTGTCCTGCCCTCCCTAAAAATTTTGGAAAAAAAACTTTTTGGATATATTCATTGAAAAACGCCTTTGGGACGAAGTATAATTCGAAAGAAAATAGAAATTTTTAAACAGTATTACTTCTAAAGCATCGATTAAAGATTAAATTTCTCTTAAATCTAGTATTTTTGTTAAATTCATTTTCACAAAATCTTACCCGGGCGAAGATTGGCTTGTAATAAGTATATGTCAAACCAGAGAAGACTGGTATTATCATCTGATAAAAAAAATCTGTGTATCTTCTAGTATTAATACTGACTTTTACTTATGTCTAAAGTATCTGATATATCTGATAAAAGGTTCACTTTCAGTTTAAAGTGTATTGATCTCATTTTTGGTATTTACAGTTGTATTTCAGCATCGTTTAGTAACTAGACCTATTATTTCTATAAGTATATTCAGTATTAAATATCATTTATAGACTGGCAAGTATGAACCAGGGACATAGACTTAATGCTGTCCATAAAAGCAAACTGTTATTACAGACCGTTTATCGAATAAAATAAATGGACTGTCAATGGATTCTCTTATTAGGAAGAAGATACGTAGCCCCCCCCCCCAAAAAAAAAAAGTATTGTTGACCCATATTTTCAAACTTTTTTGAAGAGGTGCTGCAGACGGTTTGAAAGAATCCTCGATAGTTTTAATGTTCAATAACTGAAATTTTTGGGATATTATGCTTGATTTTGAAAAGCGAATGCACTAACATTAGCACACACTAGATTTTTGAAGTATTGTTCTTGAAAAATCGAGCATTGATTTAAAAAGTTGTGTTTGAGGGACTGTACCCCTCCTCGCACTAGGGTGTCTTGGTTTCGGTATTCAAAACCAAAATAATTTAAATAAAAGAAAATGAATTTAATTCGAGTTAAAACTGAGAATCTGGAGAAGGTTTCACCCCCTCTTTCTTATTTGATCAGTTAAACTGATCAGATTTGGTCAGTTGTTTTGGACAGTTAATATGTGTATATATGCCACTTGACGTTTTACTTCGTTAACATCATTTTTACAAATCCCCTTCTTTGTTTAACTAGGCTAACCTCTCAATGCTGGTCAGTGCTATTTACGCTCCTGCATGGGGATACAAATTTTGTACCAATGCAACTTTTTTTTTATTTTCTTCTTTTTTTTCATAAAATTCTATGGCGCATCGCGGTACATCAAGATTGCCCAATGTGGTGCAAGTTTTTAACCACTTGACTGTTGAGCCCTTTTGCTGAGCCTTTGCTTGAAGGAATCAACGGATGACTTTGATTGTATAACTCGTTCTGGGAAACAACTCCCTGAACGAGGGAGTTGTCTCGTTCAGGACAAGAATGTTTCGTAATATTTCAAACGTTAACCCGAAGCTCGTGTGGCGTTTGGAATGTCTTCAAATAGAAAACATATACCCCCCCTCCCCAAAAAAAAAAAAAAAAAAATCAATTTTGTGGTGCCAAATAAGACAAAATCTGAGCAAGTATTTGTCTGAAACTTACATTTTGAAATAATCGTGTTCAAATTCTTTGGATTATTAGTTTCTTGCCGCTGTTTGAAAGATAATATAAAACATTTATTTGACGATACATTTTAATTCTGGTTGCATTTTGCTTTAACATTAGTTGAGGTACCAAGACTTTTTGCTACAAAACGTTTTGTTGATATCTGTGTCATTGATTTTTGGTCTTTTCTAAAAGTGTTTTTAAAACATTGAGAAACAATTTTATTTTGTTTTTGTCATTGGAAAAAAAAGTTGTCACTGTTTTTTTTTCTGTCATTTAACGTAGTACAATTACTTTCATTAGCCATTGTAAAAAGTATCATACTTTTTGTTCTGTCATCGGATAAAGTGCGATTGTCTAGTCTGCTGTCGCCATAAATGATGCCATAGTTTTATTTCTTCTACAGACACAGTCTCATTGTTTTATAAGTCCTTGAAAAGAGGCCGTCACTTTTGTAGGCAAGTTCGTGGTGACAAAAAATTCACCACCACCCTGAACACAATATTTTGACTCACTGCTAATTATTATTAACGAGTTCTGTGTTTTTATGGTTCCAATGAGGTTAGATCCAAAGAACAATTGATCTCAAGAACAAAATTGGTTGACACTTTGTTATGGCACTTACTAACCATGACATAATGTCTGATGTCAAACAAATGATGACACTGTTTCCAGTGACAGATAAAACAAATGCGCTTTTCTCCAGGTATGGAAGTAGTGATAATGCTTCCCTTTTGGCCAATCACCGAATCACCGATTCACCGATTCACCGAAAGCCAATCACCGAAGGTACAAAAAGCAATTTTAAAATTGTTTTGAGGGTGAAATTTAAAGAGCTTTGAGGATTCTCATTAGGAATGAATTAAAGAGTATGGATAACTTAAGAAAGTCGAAATTGGTGCTAGTTTTCATAAAAAGGACATCAGGTGCCATCTGGCGTTTGGCGACTTTTTACAATTTTTTCCACTTTAATAATGAGAATAATGTATTAATCGGGAATACCACGGTGGTAATAAGTGTCTAATCTCAGTTTCTGAAAGAAAAACGATTCCAAAGCTTGGAAATGCCGAGTATCGCCAAACGCTTGATGGCATGATGTCTTTTGTTGCTTTTCCACTCTTACAAGTCACTCATACTCTTTGGACTGAATAATAAAATATACAAAGCACAATTTCTAAAATGGGACTAGCACAATTTCAAATGTATTATTTGAGCTAGAAAGGAAAGAAACTAATGGAATTAACGACAGCACAAGGGTAGTTTGGTTGTCCGTCTTAATATATTTGTTAAAAAGATGGAGTTTTTTTGGGACCTAGTTTTTCACCCCTGCCTCCACTCTTATTTGGGGCGTTTGGTGGTCATATTACGGTTCCTCATTTCTTTCGCCCTCTAGTTTTTTTTTTAATTATCTTTACATCGAAGTATGTAAATCCTTGAGTATGTATTAAACTATATACAGATGACTCTAGATGTCTCAAATACCTGTCACTTCTGATACTCTAAACGTTGCACCATTTTTTACTTAGTAATTCTAGCTGTTTAAATTTTGAACTCTTCTTCCTCCTGCGTTTTGTAGGGTTATTTGATCGTATTTCTGTTTGTGATTCAAGCCGACTATTATCACCATACATTTTGGTATAGTAAAACTGTCTCGGCATGATGCCAATTCCTAAGCGGATCAAACTCCTGACATTTTTTTTTGCAATAACAATTTAATTCAAAGTGAAAAATTTAGTCTAAGTTTTTTTTTTCTTCAAACTCTATATGATTCCCTGGAGCTCCTGGAGCCTGGTCAATTTCCAGCAATTAGGGTCTTTTTGGACTTGGAAGACAGCTCTTCCACTTCTCCCTTTAAGGGATTGTTGATTAAGGATTGATAAGGAAGTTGAGGACTTAGACCTCAACTGAAAGACCAGCTTCGATTTTCAAATGTTCTGGAAATATATTTGGTGTGTGATCTAAAGCTAAAAAAAAGTTAAGTCAGTGGACTGACTTCTTAGGTTATTACAAAGATTCAATTTGAGGACTTGGACCACCAATTTTTTTTCAGTAGTACCAGTGAGATAGCTACGGATTTCCGGGACTGAAAACGAAATTTGGTGTTACTGTATAGTGCTAATAGATGTATCTTTGACTTTTTTATGTTCCATGTCTTATCCTCGTTTCGTTTTTAAAGTTTTAAGTTGAAATATTGCCATTTATAATTGGGCTCAGAAGTTTTTATCTCTAAGCCAAACAGAAAACTTCACTTGTTTATAAAATTTATAATTTTGGATATCACAATTCTTGATATTGAGCAACTGACAAGTTTTGTTCGCTGGTATAAAATTCATCTAACTATAACTTTGGCTCTCAAAATAAATGGCGAAAAATCGAAAAAAAAACGAAGTATTTGTCAATGTTTTGCAGCATTTATGTATTCTTCCGCTATCTACTTTTGATCTCTGACTGCCAAAACTTAAAATGTTTATAGCTTAGAGTGTGTTCCTGAACTCAACTATCATTAATGAATTATTTGTTATTATTTTTGTTCCAAGGAATAAGAGAAAATTATTAGCAACTTCTATTAAATAAGTGTATAACAGACTACAATGTTAACCTCTTATGTATAAACACAAATAAGAGTATTATAAGGTAACAATAAGTAATTAAGGTTCTTTAATGATAACTGAGTTCATAGATATAGGATCGTAACATTGACGATATTAAGTTTTTTTTTTTAATTTGTACTGTATATATCTGTTTTTGTATTACAAGAAAATTTTATGTTGTGGTTATTAAATAATAAATAATCGCTGTTTTATTCTCTTTCTTCAACTATATGGTAGTCAGGGGTCTGGAATTTCCTATGACTGGTGTTAATACTTTCTTTTGTATCTAAAAATATTGAAGGGAAGAAATGCCATTTTAAATGTTATGTCATTTAAAAAAGAATATCATCGTAGCCTTATTTTTTCTTCTGTGCTAAAACGAACATTGGAAGCTAAAATGCTTCTCATTGCGGATTTCAGAATATATATATATATATATATATATATATATATATATATATATATATATTATATATATATATATATATATATATATATATATATATATATATATATATATATATATATATATATATATATATATATATATATATATATATATATATATATATATATATATATATATATATATATATATATTATCGGTTATAATGGGTAATAATTATTTGCATAATGGACAATATAGAATGTTGGGAAAAATCATTAGCATTATGGTTTTCAAGCTAAAACAACTTATTTCACGCCAGCGTTCCACCTAAGATTTTTTTTTTTTTTTGCCTGTTTAAATTTGAGATTTTTTTTTTTTAATTGTTTCGTTGCTGAGTTTATTTTATTTCGACGTATTTGTGCCAGTTATCTGTTAACAAAGATAGATTCTGTTCCTATGCTCTATGAACGGCTGAAATATTATATATCCAGGATAAACACAAGAAGGTGAGAGTTGCGTGTAGGTTTCCATCTAATAGTAAATGCTCCCTGCTTTTACCCTTGGATATATAAGCGAGAATTGAGACCAGATTCTGCAGTCAGATATTGCCCTTAACCCGGATCCCACTTATTCTTAAAATACTATAAACATAACCCTATTCTTGTTTCTGTCTATGGTTCTGGCCTATTCCTTGGATTTAGAAGTCAGTGGCGTCCATTGAGGTTGGAATGGGGGGGGGGCATTTGGTCCCCTTTGAATCTCTTTGCCTCCCCCCACCTGCACCTTAGGTCATTTTTGTTATTTCTGTTGACAAATATTTTTTTTATAATTAAAAAAGAACTTGCCCCCTTCTTAGATTTTGAAAAATACATTTGACCCCTTCCTCAAAATACATAAACATATATAGTACATGGAAAACAAAGTCGTTGAACTGAATCTTTTAGCCTGCCCATGAAGTTGCAAGGGCAATGTGGCCTAGGGGCGTGCCAGAAATAGAAAAAAAATAATATAAGTTAATTAAATCAACATTATTAAAAAGATTAGTATATAATATTAAAAAAATATAAGCACAAATTAATTATATCACAAAAAAAAAAAAAAAATACATAATTCTTTGTTGAATTGCTTCTAAAGTCATCGTAACGACGAAAAAAAACAAAACAAAAACAATCCACTATACTCCTGCATACACTTAAAGAAACAATATAAAAATAAAATAGAAATGACAAACAATAATTTAAAACTCACAATTAGAATACATTTTTGTCCTTAACTTTATTTCTAAGTTCTTCAAATCTTTTTTGCCATTAATTGTGTTATCATTAATATACCATAATTTAATTCCTCAATAAGTAAATGAGAACTTAGACCTTGTAGTGATGGTAATTGGAGCAGAGAGCGCCTTTCTTGTTCGAGCATTATAATTGTGGCATTCAGACCTAACTTGAAACATATATAACCAGAATATGAGGATATATTAGCTGTAAGACGTCAGTTCAACACTTTTTCCATAAGCTTGATGTGAGTAATCAAGAAGGCCACATTGACTATCTGTTATTAAGCCTTTTGTTTGCTTAATTGTTGAGGCATCTGGTATCGGGACTTACCTATTTGTGACAATAATTTGTGACGATAGTTTGCTTCTCCTTCTAATTCAAGTGTAAAGCACGTGGTGCCTTACACTTGATTCGTGAAAATATAGTGAGGGTGGGGGCAAAATGAATGAAAAAAATCTAGGTGGGATTTTTCCCTCGCCCTTTTCCATTTTATCAATTAAAATATTAAAAAGAATTTTAAAATGAAAATGAAAAGGTCATTTTCAAAACCCAGGAAGAAAATGACCCCAACTACCCCCTCCATCCCTACTAATTGATGCCCCTGATATAGAAATTCCGCTTCCGTAGTTTAAGTGCAATTGAACCTTTATTTTATAATCCTCCATTTATCACTCTTTGAAATCCCGTGTTTTATGATAAAATGAAATTAATGAGAAAAGAATGGAGGAAAAAATTTTCGAATTTACAGTCGAAATATTCAGTATAATGCTAATTTGAAGTAAAATTGTTTTTGATATACATCTTATTAAGCAGATGTGATGATTAGGACAGGATAAACACGAGGACACGATGTTACTGTCCCTGCTACGTTAGTAGAGATGGGGGTGCCAGTCCCACGAGTACACCTATATGGGCATAGAACCACGTGTTTTATGGATTTTGTCAGTGAGAATGAAAAACAGGAAGTTTGTCACATTTATGTCTGTTTTCATGGATGTTTATGTGTGTTGGTCAATTTATGGATGGTTTTATGGTTTTTGTCAGTGAGAATTTGAAAAACAGGAATTTTGTCACATTTATGGATGGTTTTTATGGACTTTCTCAGTGAGAATGAAAAAACAGGAAGTTTGTCACATTTATGTCTGTTTTTATGGATGTTTATGTGTGTTGATTATTTGACGGTTTTATGGATTTTGTCAGTGAGAATGGAAAAACAGGAACTTTGTCACTTCCTTCTTGTTGTTGTTCAAGCCAGATGTTATGAGTTTCCGGAAACAGTATTTGTTATTGTTGTTTCCAAGCCAAATGTTATGAGTTCCCGGAAACAGTTAATTAATGTCTGACAGATGACGTCAAGTTAATTAATGTCCTTGCATTTCCAAAGAGAATTGTCACCGAGAAACAGTTAGATCACACATGATGTCATGATTGATTGATTGACACGAAAGGGGAATTAATTTGTTGTTCTAAAGAGAATTGATTCAAGAAAGGGGAATTAATTTGGAGTTCTAACAAGAGAATCGTTTCCGAGACAGATGTTTTGATCTTAGCGCGCGAAAAGGTTTCCAAATAATTTGAAATGCATTAGCGCAGAGATGCCAAACAAAAGGAACATGCTGAAATTCCGTTTGGGGGGTAATTTTGGCGAAACCGTTTTAGCTATTTTATGGAATTATTTCGGCGAAACACTTAGAGACATTATAAAATATGATTTTTGAAGAGATTTTGGAGGAGGTTTTGAGTGTGGTCGTTATAATACACAAGTTTCAATTGAACAGTGTTGTGAGGTCCTCTACCCCAACCCAAAGGGCCCCCGATTGCTCTACCCCAACCCAAAGGGCCCCGATTGCTCTACCCCAACCCCAAAGGGCCCCGATTGCTCTACCCCAACCCCAAAGGGTTCCGATCCCCCTACCCAACCCCGAAGGAAGCCCCCGTCCTCAAAGGTTCTCTGGGCTTCCAAAGGACCCCCCGGACCCCCAAAGGCCATCATCCTGTCCCCAAATGCCCCCCAGGCTCCCAACTGCCCCACCGGACCCCAAAGGGCCCCCTCCCGGACCCCAAAGGCCCTCCCCCGGTCCTCAAAGGTCCCCCAGACCCCCAAAGGCCCCCCTCACCGGGCTCCCAAAGGACCAATCGGCACTCAAGGGCCCCCCAGACCCCCAAAGGCCCTTCCCGAGCCCCCCAAAGGCCCCCTCCGGTCCTCAAAGGTCCCCCGGGCTCCCAAGGTCCACCAGACCCCCAAAGGCCCTCCACCAGTCCCCAAAGGCACTCTCCCAGTCCACAAAGGTCTCCCAGACCCCCAAAGGCCCTCACCGGGCTCCCAGGGCCCCCAAAGGACCAATCGGCACACTCAAGGGCCACCCAGACCCCCAAAGGCCCTTCCCGAGCCCCCAAAGGCCCTCTCCGGTCCTCAAAGGTCCCCCCGGGCTCCCAAGGTCCACCAGACCCCCAAAGACCCTCTACCAGTCCCCAAAGGCACTCTCCCAGTCCCCAAAGGTCCCCCAGGCACCCAAAGGACCCCCAGACCCCAAAAAGGCCATACCCAACCCCCCAGAGGTCCTCACCCGGTCCCCAAAGGTCCACCGGCTCCAAAGGACCAATCGGCCCTCAAGTGCCCCCCAGACCCCCAAAGGCCCTCCCTGTGCCCCAAAGGCCCTCCCCTGGTCCCCAAAGGTCCCCCCGGGCCCGAGAAGCGCCGCGGGTCCGAGAAGCGCCGCAGGGATGCGCCGCGGGCCGGGAAAGCGCCGCATGATGCGCCGCAGGGATGCGCCACAAAAAAAGGAAACTAAAAAGTAAAAATTTCGAAATGTTATCCCCCAAACGCCCTCCTCAGACCCCCAAAGGCCCTCCCCTGGTCCTCAAAGGTCCCCCGGGCTCCCAAAGGGCCAACCGGCCCCCAAGGGTCCCCCAAACACCCTCCCCGGCCCCCCCAAAGAGTACCCTCTCCATTTTTTAATACTTTTGATGGCTTTATTATATCTTTTCAGAACAAGTTCCATTCATAATGTTATTCCTAAACCCATTTTACAAGTTGAAGTACCCATCCTTTTCACCCGCAACTTAGTTTAGGTAAGAGTTTGAAGTTCTACCTTAGAGACTTAGCTTAGAGTTTTAGTTTGGTTTAGTTTTAGTTAAAAGTATAGAATTTTTAGCTTAGAGTCTTAGCTTAGAGTTTTATTCAGAGTTCTAGTTTAGTTAGTTTTAGTTAAGAGTTTTGAGTTTTACCTTAAAGTCTTAGATTAGAGTTTTAGTTAGGGTTGAAGTTTAGTTTAGTTTACTTAAGAGTTTAGAGTTTTAGCATAGAGTCTTAGCTTAGAGTTTTTGTTAGAGTTCTAGCTTAGTTTTAGTTAAGAGTTTGGAGTTTTACCTTAGAGACCTAGCTTAGAGTTTTAGTTTAGTTTTTAGTTACAGTTAAGAGCTTAGAGTTTTTTAGCTTAGAGTCTTAGTTTAGAGTTTTTGTTAGAGTTATAGTTTAGTTTAGTTTTACTTAAGAGTTTGGTGTTTTACCTTAGAGTCTTAGCTTAGAGTTTTAGTTAGAGTTCTAGTTTAGTTTTAGTTAAGAGTTTAGAATTTTAGCTTAGAGTCTTAGCTTAGAGTTTTTTGTTATAGTTCTAGTTTAGTTTAGTTTTAGTTAATAGTTTTGAGTTTTAGCTTAGAGTCTTAGCTTAGAGTTTTTGTTAGGGTTCTAGTTTAGTTTAATTTTAGTTAAGAGTTTGATGTTTTACCTTTGAGTTTCAGTTAGAGTTCTAGTTTAGTTTAGTTTTAGTTAAGAATTTAGAGTTTTTTAGCTTAGAGTCGTAGCTTAGAGTTTTTGTTGAAGTTCTAGTTTAGTTTAGTTTTAGTTAATAGTTTAGAGTTTTAGCTTAGAGTCTTAGCTTAGAGTTTTTGTTTAGTTTAGTTTTAGTTAAGAGTTTAGAGTTTTAGCTTAGTCTTAGCTTAGAGTTTTTTTGTTTAGAGTTCTAGTTTAGTTTAATTTTAGTTAAGAGTTTGATTTTTTTACCTTTGAGTTTCAGTTAGAGTTTTAGTTTAGTTTTAGTTAAGAGTTTGGTGTTTTACCTTAGAGTCTTAGCTTAGAGTTTTAATTTGAGTTCTAGTTTAGTTTAGTTTTAGTTAAGATTTTAGAATTTTAGCTTAGAGTTTTTTTGTTTAGAGTTCTAGTTTAGTTTAATTTTAGCTAAGAGTCTGATTTTTTACCTCTGAGTTTCAGTTAGAGTTCTAGTTTAGTTTTAGTTAAGAGTTTGGTTTTTTACCTTAATGTCTTAGCTTAGAGTTTTTAGTTAGAGTTCTAGTTTAGTTTAGTTTTGGTTAAGAGTTTAGAATTTTAGCTTAGAGTCTTAGCTTAGAGTTTTTTTTTTTAGAATTCTAGTTTATTTTAGTTTTAGTTAAGAGTTTAGAGTTTTTGTTGAAGTTTTAGTTTATTTTAGTTTTAGTTAATAGTTTAGAGTTTTAGCTTAGAGTCTTAGCTTAGAGTTTTTGTTAGAGTTGAAGTTTAGTTTATTAATAGTTAAGAGTTTAGAGTTTTAGCATAAAGTCTTAGCTTAGAGTTTTTGTTAGAGTTCTAGTTTAGTTTACATGTAGTTAAGAGTTTAGAGTTTTATCTTAGAGACCTAGCTTAGAGTTTTAGTTTAGTTTTTAGTTTTAGTTAAGATTTTAGAGTTTTAGCCTAGAGTCTTATCTCAGAGTTTTTGTTAGAGTTCTAGTTTAGTTTTAGTTAAGAGTTTAGAATTTTAGCTTAGAGTCTTAGCTTAGAGTTTTATGTTAGAGTTCTAGTTTAGTTTAATTTTAGCTAAGAGTCTGATTTTTTACCTCTGAGTTTCAGTTAGAGTTCTAGTTTAGTTTTAGTTAAGAGTTTAGAGTTTTTGTTGAAGTTTTAGTTTATTTTAGTTTTAGTTAATAGTTTAGAGTTTTAGCTTAGAGTCTTAGCTTAGAGTTTTTGTTAGAGTTGAAGTTTAGTTTATTAATAGTTAAGAGTTTAGAGTTTTAGCATAAAGTCTTAGCTTAGAGTTTTTATTAGAGTTCTAGTTTAGTTTACATGTAGTTAAGAGTTTAGAGTTTTATCTTAGAGACCTAGCTTAGAGTTTTAGTTTAGTTTTAGTTTTAGTTAAGATTTTAGAGTTTTAGCCTAGAGTCTTATCTCAGAGTTTTTGTTAGAGTTCTAGTTTAGTTTTTAGTTAAGAGTTTAGAATTTTAGCTTAGAGTCTTAGCTTAGAGTTTTATGTTAGAGTTCTAGTTTATTTTAGTTTTAGTTAAGAGCTTAGAGTTTTTAGCTGAGAGTCATAGCTTAGAGTTTTTGTCGAAGTTCTAGTTTAGTTTAGTTTTAGTTAAGAGTTTAGAGTTTTAGCTTAGAGTCTTAGCTCAGATTTTTTGTTAGAGTTGAAGTTTATTTTAGTATTAGTTAAGAGCTTAGAGTTTTTAGCTTAGAGTCTTAGCTTAGAGTTTTTTGTTAGAGTTCTAGTTTACTTTAGATATAGTTAAGACTTTGGAGTTTTACCCTAGGGACATAGCTTAGAGTTTTTGTTTTTCTCTCTTCACTTAGCCGGAGAGTTGAAGTTTAGTTTAGTAATAGTTAAGAGTTTAGAGTTTTAGCATAGAGTCTTAGCTTAGAGTTTTTGTTAGAGTTCTTGTTTAGTTTACATATAGTTAAGAGTTTTTGAGTTTTACCTTAGAGACCTAGCTTAGAATTTTAGTTTAGTTTAGTAATAGTTAAGAGTTTAGAATTTTAGCTTGGAGTCTTAGCTTAGAGTTTTTGTTAGAGTTCTAGTTTAGTTTAGTTATAGTTAAGAGTTTGGTGTTTTTACCATAGAGACTTAGCTTAGAGTTTTAGTTTAGTTTAGTTTTAGTTAAGATTTTAGAGTTTTAGCTTAGAGTCTTAGCAGAGAGTTTTTGTTAGAGTTCTAGTTTAGTTTAGTTTTAGTTAAGAGTTTGATTTTGTACCTCAGAGTTTTTGTTAGAGTTCTAGTTTAGTTTTAGTTTTAGTTAAAAGTTTAGTGTTTTAAGCTTAGAGTTTTAGTTTAAAGTTTTTTTTTGTTGAAGTTCTAGTTTAGTTTAGAGTTTTAGCTTAGACTTAGAGTTTTAATTAGAGTTCTAGTTTAGTTTAGTTTTAGTTAAAAGTTTAGAGTTTTAGCTTAGAGTCTTAGCTTAGTGTTTTTGTTAGAGTTCTAGTTTAGTTTTTTAGTTTTAGTTAAGAGTTTGGTGTTTTTACCCTAGAGACTTAGCTTAGAGTTCTAGTCTAGTTTAGTTTTACTTAAGAGTTTAGAATTTTAGCTTAGGGTCTCAGCTTAGAGTTTTTGCTAGAGTTCTAGTTTAGTTTAGTTTTTAGTTAAGAGTTTAGTGTTTTTTAGCTTAGAGTCTTAGTTTAGAGTTTTTGTTGAAGTTTAGTTTAGTTTTGGTTTAGAGTTTTAGCTTAGACTGAGAGTTTTATTAGAGTTCTAGTTTAGTTTAGTTAGCTAAGAGTTTAGAGTTTTAGCTTAGAGTCATAGCTTAGAGTTTATGTTAGAGTTCTAGTTTAGTTTAGTTTTAGTTAAGAGTTTAGAGTTTTACCATAGAGTCTTAGCTTAGAGTTTTAGTTAGAGTTGAAGTTTAGTTTAGCTACTTTTAAGAATTTAGAGTTTTAGCTTAGAGTCATAGCTTAGAGTTTTACTTTAAGTTATAGTTTGGTTAAGTTTTAGTTAAGAGTTTCGAGTTTTAGCTGAGTCTTAGCTTAGAGTTTTTGCTAGAGTTCTAGTTTAGTTTAGTTTTAGTTAAGAGTTTAGAGTTTTACCTTAGAGTCCTAGCTTAGAGTTTTTGTTAGAGTTCTAGTTTAGTTTAATTTTAGTTAAGAATTTGATATTTTACCTTTGAGTTTCAGTTAGAGTTCTAGTTTAGTTTACTTTTAGTTAAGAGTTTAGCGTTTTACCTTGGAGTCTTAGCTTAGAGTTTTAGTTAGAGTTCTAGTTTTTGTTTAGTTTTAGTTAAGAGTTTAGAATTTTAGCTTAGAGTCTTAGCTCAGAGTTTTTGTTAGAGTCCTAGTTTTATTTTAGTTTTAGTTAATAGTTTAGAGTTTTACATTTGAGTTTCAGTTAGAGTTCTAGTTTTAGTTTAGTTTTAGTTAAGAGTTTAGAGTTTTTAGCTTAGAGTCTTAGCTTAGAGTTTTTTGTTGAAGTTCTAGTTTAGTTTAGTTTTAGTTAATAGCTTAGAGTTTTTGTTAGAGTTCTAGTTTAGTTTAATTTTAGTTAAGAGTTTTATTTTTTTACCTTTGAGTTTCAATTAGAGTTCTAGTTTAGTTTTAGTTAAGAGTTTGGTGTTTTACCTTAGAGTTTCAGTTAGAGTTCTAGTTTAGTTTTAGTTAAGAGTTTTGGTGTTTTACCTTAGAGTCTTAGCTTAGAGTTTTTTGTTAGGGTTCTAGTTTAGTTTATAATTTTAGTTAAGAGTTTGATTTTGTACCTCTGAGTTTCAGTTAGAGTTCTAGTTTAGTTTTAGTTAAGAGTTTGGTGTTTTACCTTAGCTTAGAGTCTTAGCTTAGAGTTTTTAGTTAGAGTTCTAGTTTAGTTTAGTTTTGGTTAAGAATTTAGAATTTCAGCTTAGAGTCTTAGCTTAGAGTTTTTTTTAGAGTTCTATTTTATTTTAGTTTTAGTTAAGAGTTTAGTTTTTACCATAGAGTCTTAGCTTAGAGTTTTTGTTGAAGTTTTAGTTTATTTTAGTTTTAGTTAATAGTTTAGAGTTTTAGCTTAGAGTCTCAGCTTAGAGTTTTTGCTAGAGTTGAAGTTTAGTTTAGTAATAGTTAAGAGTTTGGTGTTTTTCCGTAGAGTCATAGCTTAGAGTTTTAGTTAGAGTTCTAGTTTAGTTTAGTTTTAGTTGAGAGTTTAGAATTTTAGCTTAGACTCTTAGCTTAGAGTTTTTGTTAGATTTCTAGTTTAGTTTAGTTTCAGTCAAGAGTTTAGAGTTTTTAGCTTAGATTCATAGCTTAGAATTTTTGTTGAAGCTATAGTTTAGTTTAGTTTTAGTTAAGAGTTTATAGTTTTAGCTTAGATTCTTAGCTTAGAGTTTTTTGTTAGAGTTTTAATTTAGTTTAGTTTTAGTCAAGAGTTTAGAGTTTTAGCTTAGAGTATTAGCTTAGAGTTATAGTTAGAGTTGAAGTTTAGTTTAGTTATAGTTAAGAATTTAGAGTTTTTTAGCTTAGAGTCGTAGTTTAGAGTTTTTGTTATAGTTCTAGTTTAGTTAGTTAAGATTTTAGAGTTTTATCATAGAGTCATAGGTTAGAGTTTTTGTTGAAGTTGAAGTTTAGTTTAGTCATAGTTAAGAATTTAGAGTTTTTATCTTAGAGTCATAGCTTAGAGTTTTGAAGTTCTAGTTTAGTTTAGTTAAGAGTTTAGAGTTCCACCTTAGAGTCTTAGCTTAGAGTTTTACTTAGAGTTGAAGTTTAGTTTACTTATAGTTAAGGGTTTAGAGTTTTAGCTTGGAGTCATAGCTTAGAGTTTTAGTTAGAGTTCTAGCTTAGTTTAGTTTTAGTTAAGAGTTTAGAGTTTTACCTTAAAGTCTTAGCTTATTGTTTTATTTTAGAGTTCTAGTTTAGTTTAGTTAGTCTCCACGTTTAAGTTAGGTTAGATTAGGTTAGCTTATCATGAGCGCTCATGATAAGCTAACCTAATCTAACCTAATTTAAACGTGGAGACTAATTTAAACGTGGGCTAGTGCCGTTTTTAATAGTTGAAAGTGATTGGAAGGCTTGACATTTTCAAACAGTTCGTGGTAACGAACTGTAAGTAAGGAGTGATTTAAATTATACGTGAAATTAAGTGAAATTATACTTTTGAGCCGGACAATTCCCCCACAGTCTTTACGGCGAGGATTATAAAGTTATGCCCTGGAGGCATATAAGGTTTTCATTGAAATCTTTGTTGAAGAAACTTGAAAAAGGGCTCATTCGATTGGAAATTCAAAGAGCTAGTGCCTTTTTTAATAGTCGAAAGTGATTTGAGGGCAATAACCCCCCTCTCACGCCCACAATTTATCCAAACACATCCAATCAAACTTTTGATTTTGAGATAACCATTTTGTTCCACGCAGTTCAAAGTTCAGGAAATTATACCTTTGAGCAGGAAACTCTCCCCACAGTCTTCAAGGCAAGGGTTTATAAGTTGTGCCCTGGGGACATATAAGGTTTCTATTGAAATCTTTGTCGTAGAAACTAGAAAAAGGGGCTCATTCGATTGGAAATTCAAAGAGCTAGTGCCTTTTTTAATAGTCGAAAGTGATTTGAGGGCAATAACCCCCCTCTCACGCCCACAATTGATCCAAACACATCCAATCAAACTTTTGAGAAAACCATTTTGTTCAACGTACTTAAAAGTTTTTAGAAATTAGGTCTTTGAAGATGATAACCCCCTCAGAGCACTCGGGGCAAGGGTTGTAAGTTATGCCCTGAGGACATATAATGTTTTTATAGATAGTGATGTTGTAGAAACTTCCAAAAGGGCTCATTCGAATGGAAATTGAAAGGGCTAGTACCCTTTTTAATATTCGGAACAATATTAAAAAACGAATCATTCGATTGGAAATTGAAACGGCTAGTGCCGTTTTAATAGTTGAAAGTGATTGAAGGGCAAGTGACCCCCTCTCACGCCTACCATTTCCCCAAAACACATCCAATCAATATCTTAAGATAACCATTTTGTATAACGTAGTTGAAAGGTTTGGAAATTATGTCTTTGAGAATGACAACCCCCTCACAGCCCCCAGGGCAAGGGTTGTAAGTTATGCCCTTGGACATATAAGGTTTTTATAGAAAGTATTGACGTAGGAACCTCAAAAAGAGCTCATTCGAATAGAAATTGAAAGGGCTAGGACCCTTTTTAATAGTTGGAAGTGATTGGAGGGCAACTAACCCCCCTCTCACGCCCACCATTTCCCCAAAAACACATGCAATCAAAATTTTGAGAAAGTACTTTTGTTTAACGTAGTTGAAAGTTCTTGAAATTAGATCTTTGAGAATTACAACCCCCTCACATCCGTCAGGGCAAGGGTTGTAATTTGTGCCCTGGGGGAATATAAGGTGTTTATAGAAAGTGTGGTCATAGAACTTAAAAAGGGCTCATTCGATTGGAAATTAAAAGGGCTAGTGCCGTTTTTAATAGTTGAAAGTGATTGGAAGGCTTGACATTTTCAAACAGTTCGTGGTAACAAACTGTAAGTAAGGAGTGATGGTAACCAAAAACTCTAGAAAATGGGTTTTTGATACCAATAGATACATCAAAAGAATCAGATTTTCAATGCTGATTTCAAATATATAATTTTCATCAAGTTTAGTGCTACCCATCAAAAGTTACGCGCCTGAGAAAATTTGGCTGATTTTCAAAAAAAAGGGGGAAAGACCCTAAAAGTTATAGAGCCTTAATGAAAATCACACCATCATATTCATTGTATCAGAGAACCCTACTGAAGAGGTTTTGAAGCTCAATCTACAAAAATGTGGAATTTTGCATTTTTTTTGCCAGAAGAAAGATCACGGATGCGTGTTTATTTGTTTTTTTGTTGTTTTTTTCCCTGGGGTAATCGTATCGACCCAGTGCTCCTAGAATATCGTGGGTGGGCTCATTGGAACTGAAATTAAAAGTTCTAGTGCCCTTTTTAAGTGACCGAAAAATGGAAGGCAACTAGGCCCCCTCCAACGCACATTTTTTCCCAAAGTCATCTGATCAAAATTTTGAGATAGACATTTTGTTCAGCATGGTCGAAATATGATAGCTATGTATTTAAGGATGACTTAATTTCCCCGAAGTGCTCGGAGGGAGGGCTGAAAGTTATGAACTTTACCCAATGTTAACATATGGTATTGGTTATTGGGAAGTATAAAGACGTTTTCAGGGGGAATTTTTTCTGGTAGTGGGGGGAGATGGATTGGGGGTTATGTGGGAGGATCTTTCCATGAAGAAATTTTTCATGGGGGAAAGGGACATTGCTATGAAGGGGGCGCCAGATTTCCCAGTATTCTTTAAAAAAAAAGACCAGAAATCAAATTAAAATAAATAAGTTTTTCAACTGAAAGTAAGAAGCAACATCACAACTTAAAACGAACAGAAAATATTACGTATATAATTGGGTTCACCCCCTAGTCAATACCTCCCTCTTTAAGCCAAAGATGTTTTAGTACTTTCATAAGAGCTATTTATTCTAATTAACGGCCTTTGTGATTAAGGGTCATTTCTAAAGAACAAAATTCGAAATTTAGCTTAAGAGCAAGGAATTGACTAGGGGGCGAATTCCCTAATATACGTATTAAGAATATATGAATATAGAAGTTCGTTACGTAAGTTAATTCGTAAGTTACGTATATTTATTGCTAATAAAAACATTAGTAAATAAAATTAAACAAGTTTCGAGAAAGCCATTTAACCTAATAAAGTAAAGTTAATATGAAAATTTTGTTGTAATTATTCATGTACGGTGAGCCAAAATCGAAACCTGTATTAATTCAAAAACGTTCAAAAATTAAATAAAAAAAAACAAGTTTTTTTAACTGAAAGTAAGGAACGACGTTAAAACTTAAAACGAACAGAAATTATTCCGTATATGAAAGGGGCTGTCCTCTCCTCAACGCCTCGCTCTTTACGTTAAATATTGAGTTTCTCACAACTCTTATTTTTTAAACAATAAAAAAATTTGGCGTAAAGAGCGAGGCGTTGAGGAGGGGACAACCCCTTTCATATAGAGAATAATTTCTGTATTGGTATTTCTGTATAGTGTGGGTTTTGGTTTATTGGAAAGCCATTTAGCACAAGAAAAGTAAAATTAATATGCAAATTTTGGTTTACTTATTCAGTGACGGTAAGCCAAAAAAAGCTGCATTAACTAAAAAAAAAATGATCAGACATTAAATTAAAAAAAAACAAGTTTTTTTCACTGAAAGTAAGGAGCGACATTAAAACTTAAAACGATCAGAAATTATTCCCTATATGAAAGGGGCTGTCCCCTCCTCAACATCTCGCTCTTTACACTAAAGTTTGTTATTGTTTTAAAAAATAAAGTTCTGAGACAGAGTCAAACTTTAGCGTAGAGAGCGAGGCGTTGAGGAGGGGACAGCCCCTTTCATATACGGAATAATTTCTGTTCGTTTTAAGTTTTAACGTCGTTCCTTACTTTCAGTTAAAAAAAACTTGTTTTTTTTTATTTAATTTATAGTAAAGATCGATATGGGTACAATGTATTATTATTTTTTTTTTTTTTTTTATTCAGACCAGTTTGTATCGAAGGAGTTGTCGTAGGAACTTTGAAAGAATTCATTCGATTGAAAATGGAAAGGGGTGGAGTCCTTTTTTATAGTCGAAAGTGATTGGAGGTCAACTAGTCCCCTCCCACGCCCACCCTGCCATTTGCCCATTATATTTAAAAACTTAATGTTGCCTTAAGATTAAATCAAAATGCACTGTGTTAATGATAATTCCCAATAAGGCATCCTAAATGATAATTCCCAATAAGGCATAAGTAGTATCCCAAGAACGACTGAGAGCATTATGTTCAAACTTTCGGGGCTACTTCTGCGCTTAAAATTTAACCAAATCAATATAGCGTAAGTGTATCCAAGCTATCAAAGAAAGTAAACAGATTTTCTTTGCGAATGGTATTAAGTTTTTCTATTGCAGGTCAACTAGAGGATTTATGAAACTAAATTAAACACTACTATTTGTGTCCACATTTTTAAAAGGGTGTATGTTGTTCAAAAAATTGCAGAAAAGTTTTCTCCAGCATACAAAGAGCCGTCCAAACTATAAAGTCTTAAAAAAACGAAACGATTTAAGATATTATTTTCTTATTCCCTGAAAAGAATATGTCGATATAAAACAAAGAGAAATTAATAAAAAAAAAACTTTTTCCACAAAAAAATATTTTTAAAACAAAATAAAGAACTCCATTAAACCAAAAATAAGCAAAAATAAAATCAATTAATCTACTAAATGCGAAACTACCAACAAATCAGCGTCGATAAATAAATGAAAACCAAAACGAACAGAAATTACAATAAATAAGCAAGTCAAACTCGAAACGAGCAGAAATTAACATGAGTAGGGCTCAAAACCCCAATGCCTTCCCAAGGCCAGAACATAATTTGCACTTTACTGAAAAAAATACAAATGAACGTATATTGTCTGTTTAATATACATGTAATGATATTTAGTAATCAAAATGTTAATATTATTTGATTTATTATAGTTTTATAAAAGTAAAAATATTTATATTTGTGGTAGTTTCACGTTGGGTAGATTATTTGATTTTATTTTTGCTCATTTTTGGTTTAATGGAGTTCTTTACTTTTCTTCGAAAAACTTATTGTGTGAAAAAAGTCCGTTTTTTTTTACTAATTTTGAATAAGAATCAAATTCTCTATTCTTTTGATGTATCCATTTTTATCAATCAATCAATCAATCAATCAATCATTTATTAATACTAATGTGGTAAAGCTTCCTAATATTAGTTAATTATTGATTTAGTAAAAATATATATGACGCAAATATATGAAGTTTGGAAATACCACTTTTTATTAGATAAAAAACATATCCTGCTAAGCTCTGTTTAACGGGAAATTAAGAAATTACCACTTCCTAGCATTTACGTGGGAAGGTGTGGTTGATAAAAATGTATAAAAGATACATTTTATCGAAGGAAAAATCTCTTACTAAATATATGCCGGACTGACCTGTGGTCCGTTGTTTTAGCAATACTTTGGGACCTTTCTTTATAATCGTAAGTGTCTAATTTATATTTTATTGTTGTGTTCTTGAGACTTGTGGGCTACTTGGGACAGCCAGTCCCAGTAGCCAGAATATATCCAATTTTATTATCTGATAAATGAATAAAAGTATTGTATTTTAGACGAACTCTCTACGATCTATTTTAAGCCTCTCGAACATACTCAGTCGGTACGCCTCATTAGTTCGGTCATAGCCTAAGGCACGCTACCAAAGTTCAATTACCTTAGGGCCAGAGTTTATCTCCCCTATAAAGGGAGAATAAAAGCATCTAAGACTACAACCCCCAAATACCTCAAAATAACACTTCACAACACTAAAAACAAAACAATTACAAACTTAAAGTTTATACACGCCCAAGAAGCTCAGCTTGTAAAGGGCCGACAAAACAAATAAGACACTATTATAAAGCACATAAAAAAAAAAAAAGAAAAAAAACATAGTTTAAAAAAAAAAAAAAATGGACAAGCGAAATTTTTGAAAATAGGAGATTTTAACAGGAAACTTCACAAATAACTGAAAAAAAATTGATAAACGACGAAGAGATTGGAAATTAGGATTAAATATATATAAAAAAAAAATCAGAGAAATATATTGAATGAAAAAAAGACATATAAATGTGGAAGGAATGCAAAAAAAAGAAGAAAAAAAGGGAAAAAACTATACTGAAATACCCAGTGAGAAACTGCCTTTGCAGAAAGAGATAGAGGGACATCAGGAGGGATGGAGTTCCATAGTAAAATAGATTGATAAACAGGAGACCTCTGACCTGCTGTCGATGATCGCTTAGGTAAAATGAACCTGCGATAAGAGGTACGTAAAAAAGAAGAGTACCTACCTGAGCCTGACAGAACGAAAAACTGCTGCAGAGATGTGGAAGTGTACCTAGAAAAGCAGAATGTGCTAAATAAAGGTAACTTTTACCCACAATACGATCCAGCGGAGCTATTCTAGTATCATTATAAAGATCAGAGGAAGGGTAAAAACGAGGTAGAAGAAAAGTAGCCTTCACTGCCCTATTTTGGCTCTTTGAAGTGAGCAGAGAAGAGATTTATTAGTACTACCCCAGACAGAACAGCAATAAGAAGGTAAGGGAAAATAAAAGCATAATAAAGAGAAAGCATAACATCAGGGGAAGAAATGAGTTAGCCCTTCATAACATTGAAGATTGGCGGAGGACAAGGGAACGGGTATGAGTTATATGGGGTTTAAAAGAAAGAACAGTCAAGATACACACCAAGAAATTTCACTATAGTAGCTTGCGGTATAATATCATTCCATAAGTCAGGATGGTTGGTTCCCTTGCGTTTCTCATACGATAAGGGGGTTCTAAAGTGTACAATAGCACTTTTTTGGCTGTTGAAGAGTCACACCATTTGACCAGCACCATCTTTTACTTTATCAAGAAGACCTTGAGCTAGGGAAGTGGGGCAGATGGCAGGTCCAATGCAGCAATGAAAAAGTTACTGTCATCAGCAAAAGAATAGGGTGCAGAAGGGGATGAAGACCATCAACAAGATCATTAATATAAATTAAAAACAAAAGTGGTCCAAGCACAGAGCCCTGTGGGACGCCTTTCACAATAGGCAAGGAAGACGAAGAAGTACCGTTAACCGAAACATACTGAGATCTCCCTGAGAGGTAAGACCTAAACCATTCAAGTGGGACTCCATGCACTCCAAATGAAGATAATTTAGACAAAAGAACAGAGTGAACGACCATATCAAATGCCTTTGAAAAGTCAAGAAATAGACCCAAAACACACAAGCCCTTGTCAAGGTTAACACGCACAAACTCTATTGCATCTGAAAGTGCATGCAAGGTAGAAAAACTGCGACGAAAGCTATAATGATGGTTAGTTATGAGAGAATTACCTGCAGTCGTATTAGTACTAAATACAAATGAAGAGAGTCTACAATACACTACTTTTTCAACAACCTTAGAAATTACAGGAAGGAGAGAAATAGGTCTATAGTTTGAAGTTAGAGATGAATCACCTTTTTTAAATAAAGTACAACATTAGCAACCTTAAAAAATGAGGAAAAACACCAGAAGAAAGAGAGAGGTTAGTTATGTGTGAGATGGGGTTAGAAACAAACTGACCAATTTTTTTTTAAGAACATTACAGCTTAAACCAAAACTATCAACTGAACGGCTACTTGAAAGCTGAGAAATAATGTTAGAAATTTCAGTATCACTGCATGGAAAAGGAAAAATGACTTTTCTGCTAAGGGAAAACTACTTTCTCTGTTGTAGGGTGGATTAGGAACTGAAGGAAGTGAGGTGAAATACGAATTGAAGGCGCTCTCTGAAGAATTTTTGTCCACGGAAGATCTATCAGCTTTCCTGTAGCGACAAGGGGGAGGGGGGCTGTTTGAGTTTCTTGCGGGAAAGAGCTTCATTAACTACAGTCCAAACCTTTCGCAAACTCCCCTTACACTCATCAATTCGACGCGAAAATATAGCATTTTGGCTGCACGTACTGAAGAAGTAAAGCACACTTTTATAAAGTTTATACTTCAAAAGATCATCCTGTGTCTTACTTTTACATGCAGCCTTGAACAGAGACGCCTTCATATGTGTAGCATTGATCAGACCTCTAGACATCCCTGGACATTTAGGTATGGATTCCTTGGCCTCTTTCTAAGAGGAAAATGCTTATCCAACAGAGCTCCCATACGACACAAAAATAAATTCGTTGCACAATCAACATCATTAGCTTCGAGAACACTAGACCAATCATTACTCTGAAGACTATGTATTAAATTAGAAATTTCTTTATCTGTAGAAATTCTAAAAGAAGACTCACCCTGCTCATCCACAGCAATCTCAGTTTGAGGCACAAAAAGTGAAACATAAATAGGGAAGTGATCAGAAAGATCAGTGAAAACAAGACCAGAAGTAAACTTCAAATTGGAAGAATGAGAATCAAGACTCTGTTTTTTCGAGTTTTGGTTACTATTGTGCCGCATCACTCCTTACTTACAGCTCGTTACTATGAACTGTTTGAAAAAGTATAAGCTACGTCAAAATTCTGGTTCAGCGAATGAATAAACTTGAATACAATAAATTCCATGATATGTGAATCCTGGATGCAAGTTACAGCTGCAGGCATTTCCTAAAACATTTTTTAAAAGAAAATAAGATAAGCTTTTCAAATACTCTTTTAATTGCCAAACCCTGAGTTTTTATCAGAAGCACTCAATTCTACCATTCCTCCTTAATGCGACAAGACCTAAAAACATCGATCAACTTTTCCAAGTCTTCGTTGCCCATATAGCTCAATATTTTTTCGGTGCAGTCATATGGAAAGCCAGCGAGATTTTTAAAAAGAGAGTTGAAGCTTGTATGGCCAAGTTCAAGTAACTTTTTTCCTTTCCATTCCCTTCCTGAAATTACTTTTTATTTATACTAGCATACAATGGAAATTCTATTGTACAGTTTGTCGATTTCAAACCATTTACTACATTTTTATTCCTCATGCACATTGCCAATGAGTTTTCCTCTTTTGTCAAAATGTCATAAAACGACAAATTACAATGGCATATCTTCTCTTTTTTCATTCTTTCCAATTCTCTCAAATATTGAACTTCGAAATCAATCTCATCATGATCAATCCTGCGAATCATGCATTCCTTTAGTTTGATCTACTAATAGCAAGTTTTCTTTACTTACATATAATTTTGCCACTTTCATTTTAGCTATGTGGCGTACAAGATATTCATCCTCAAAAGGTAAACACCAGTTATGGAGTGCACATCTATCCTGACATGTAATATTTATGTCAGACCCAAATTCCAAAAGATGTTGTATACATTCATGGGACCGAGCATAATGAAGTGCTGTACAACCAGATTTACTTCTAACGTCGGCTTTGGCACCATTTTCTAATAATAGTCTCACAGCCTTCCATCTTCCCATGCCGCTGCAGCCTGCAGTGGGGTTTTCCCAAGTATATCATGGGTATTTATATAATGTGTTTCCATATGTTAACAATAGTTTTACCATCTCTTGATTGAAAAAAAGATTGAACAAGTTGTCAACAACCCAATGAAGTGCTGTTCTACCAAAATTATCTCTGAAACCAACTTTGGCACCATTTTCTAATAATAGTTTCGCAACCTTGCTATTGTTATGTTGCACTGCAATATGCAGTGGGGTTTTCCCTAGTACATCTTGGGTATTTATATGATGTGTTCCAGATTTTAACAATAGTTTTACAATCTCTTCTTCGCTACATTGAACTTCACCATGAAGAAGAGCGAAATATTTTGTTAAGGGAACAATGAAATGCTGTTCTACCCAAACTATCTCTGAAACCAACTTTGGCACCATTTTCTAATAATAGTTTCGCAACCTTGCTATTGTTATGTTGCACTGCCATATATGCAGTGGGGTTCTCCCAAGTTCATCTTGGGTATTTATATAATGTGTTCCAGATTTTAACAATAGTTTCACAATCTCTTCGTCGCAATATTGAACTTCACATTGAAGAAGATCGAAATCGTATTCAAGAGAACAATGAAGTGCTGTTCTACCCAAACTACCTCTGAAACCAACTTCGGCACCATTTTCTAATAATAGTTTCACAATCTTCTTTTTGCCGTTTTCAGCTGCAATATGCAGCGGTGTATCCCCAGTTTCATCTTGGGCATTTATATCAGCCTTATAGCTTATTACCATCTTGACAATGTCTATATCACCACATATAACAGCATAATGAAGAGGTGTATGAAAACTGTTAATACATATTAAACATATTAAATCATAGGTTACATCGCTACTATAAAGCATGACTAATTAGCTCTTAGTCTGCAATAGGCAGGATACTTGTGGCTAAATTTGATGTCCTCTTATTTAATCTTCTTCTCTAAATGAATGTTCTTTGTTGTTACCTGAAAAAAAAAAACTTGGTAGAATATTTCTTAGAACTCATTTCATACGGAGGGGGGGCATACATAAGAATGCACATACCTACTTATATGTCTTTAAAAATGTCCTGGGCATGATTTTAAAAACATTCATAAATTAAATAAAAAAGAATTTTTTACAACTGAAAGAAAAGAACAACATTAAAAATTAAAACGGAAAGAAATTATTCCGTGTATGAGGGAGGTTGTCCCCTCATATACCCCTTGCTCTTTACGGTGAAGTAGGAATTTTATCTCCCATTTCTTAAAGAACGATTGCTGAAACACGATGGTCGTTGAATTGAAATGAGAATTAAATGAAATGTTTTTAAAGGACTAAAAATTTTTAGCGTGACGAGCGAGAGGTTGAGGAGGGGAACCCTCCTCATATACGGAAGAATTTCCGGAAGTTTTAAGTTTTAATGTTTTCATTTATTTATTCAATTTTAAGACATAAAAAGGTCTACTGATATTTTAAGGTAAAAAAAAGAATCCATGCCACAAAAAAAATCATTGAGATTTTTACCATAAAATTTGGCCAGGACTGTCAATTTTTGGGGGGGGGGAGGGTATGGAAGGGCTAGTTGGTACCGCTTAGGTCTTATCATCCAAGATTTCGAAAAATACAACCCCACCTTTTTATTTTCGTGAATTGACACACCTGAGGGTGTCCAGTATAGGACCAAAAGGTTACCGAGCGAGTATTCCAATAGCCGAGCAATTAGTACTATGAAAAAACTTTGTATGGAGCATGCAGTTTCTGGAAACATGGTATCAATTTTATAGAACGTTAATTTGTAAACTTCTTTTGTCTTATTTTTTCTACTTTATTTCATTTACGCATAGAATTGCATGACCGTCACTCACTATTAAATGAGGGAGGTGTCCAGGGGATCTCGCTGTTGGTGGAGTTGTTTCAAGCATAAAAATTTTAAAGCGGATCATTTTATACAAAATTCTACATTTTTCCAAGAGAGACACTTCATGTTAATATGGAGGGGTGAGAGGCAATTAATGGCTGTGTAAAAGAATTTTGATGTGAGTGGAGCTCAGTTTGGCAGTGATACAACTCTCAATTAGGATCCATAGATGTGCTCCCCGTCTCTGAGAACAAGAAAACATTTCTATATTCATCAAAACATAGAAACAAAAATATGATTCCCAACCTTTATCTCCTAATTGGACAAACCACTATGGGAGCATATTGCGGATACATTTTTTTCAAATTCCTTTTTCCCAATCCATTCAATACTTTACGTTTTTTAGTAGTACGGCAATGCACAGTCCAGCCAGTGATTGCGTAATATGCCTTACCAGGGTCATTTGCCTATTACAATGAACCCTACATGGCTTGGCAGACATGTTTTCTATTATGACATCGATTTTTTGTGTGTCAGTCTATTAGAGAAAGTTGGTGGTTAGTCCAATATAATAACTTGAATTGGTCGGTTTTCTAAAAAAAACTTGCCATGCTATAATGTACTCAATTAAAAAAAAAACCCCGATATAATGTCCATACACGGCATCCCAATTTTCATTATGTTTTAAGACATTGTTTATATACACCATATATTTTTTAACTTTTGAAAACATGGATTTGTCAATTTCAATGTGATTACACTTTTCATTCTTTTATTTCCCCCCCCCCAAAAAAAAAAATAAAGAAAAAGTTTTACTAGTAAATTCAAATTTCAGAGGGACTTAGCCCCCCTCCCCTCCAACAATATAAAATCTTAAGAATATGACGACTATATTCGATAGAAACGTCAAAGCACGCTTTTTTCTATTATGTAAAGGGGAAAATCTCTCCACCATAGGTATGTTTACAAGTTTTTAATTGTTTTGAAAAACACTTCTTTATCATTCAGAAATAAAGGTTTTTCCTAACATGATGTATTTTTTCTGCTTTGAATGAAAAGCTAGCGTGTTACAAAGAGTGTGAGAGTTTTTTTTTTTTTTTGGGGGGGGGGGTTAATTTCACCGGCTCTTGCTATAAACGGGGTTTCGTCTAATTTCCGATGTCACTGTGGATGACTTTGGGAAAAAAATTAGCGTGGGAGGGGGCCTAGTTGCCCTCCATTTTTTTTTTTGGCTTACTTAAAAAGACATTAGAACTTTTAATTTCCGTTCGAATGAGTCTCCAGATAGGAGCTTTTCTAACTTCTATATTAGGGTTCTCTGATGGTGTGATTTTCATTAAAGTTCTATGAGTTTTAGAGGTTGTTTTCCCCCTTTTTCGAAAACAAGGCAAATTTTTCTCAGGCGTGTAACTTTTGATCGGTATAGTTAAACTTGATGAAACTGGATGACTTTGGGAAAAAAAACAACATTAGCGTGGGAGGGGCCTAGTTGCCCTCCATTTTTTTTGGCTTACTTAAAAAGGACATTAGAACTTTTAATTTCCGTTCGAATGAGTCTCCAGATAGGAGCTTTTAACTTCTACAGTAGGGTTCTCTGATGGTGTGATTTTCATTAAAGTTCAATGAGTTTTAGAGGTTGTGTTTTCCCCCTTTTTTCGAAAATCAAGGCAAATTTTTCTCAGGCGTGTAAGTTTTGATCGGTATAGTTTTTAAACTTGATGAAACTGATATACTTGAAATCATAAGGATTCGCTCTTTACGCTAAAGTTTTTTTATTGTTAAAAAAAAAATAAAGTTGTGAGACAAGGTCAAACTTTAGCGTAAAGAGCGATGCGATGAGGAGGGGGGCACCCCCTTTCATATGGGGAATACTTTGTTCGTTTTAATGTCGCTCCTTTACTTTCCGTTTTAAAAAAAACTTTTTTTTAATTTCTGATCGTTTTTTAGTTAAATGCAGCTTTTATTTGCATAAAAATTTTACTTTTCTTTTGCTAAATGGATCTCTTTACAAATTAACTTAAGTAACTAACTTCTATATTCGTGTATTTTTCTTCTGGCAAAAAAAATACAAAGTTGCAGATTTTTGTAGATATGAGCTTGAAAGCTATGTATAGAGTTTTGGTGATACGCTGAATCTGACGGTGTGATTTTCATTAAAATTCATTCACTTGTAGGGGGTGTTTCCTCCCTCTTTAAAAAAAAAAAAAAATCGGGTAAATTTTACTCAGGCTCGTAGCCTTTGATGAGTAATACTAAACGTAATAAATTTATATATATTTAGAATCAGCATTATAAACAAATTCTTTTGATACATTTACTAACATCAAAATTCCGTTTTTAAAAGCTTGGATTACTAAATAGCCGTGTCGCTTGTTTTTTTTTTATTGTTTTTTTTTTCTATTACGTATATGCTTATTACGTATATATGAGGGGGAGGGTTCTCCCCTTAGTCAATACCACACTCTTTACGTTAAAAGTCTAAAAAAAAGTTTGATTCACAACCCTCTGAATCACAAAGGCCATTTTTAATTAGAATAGATAGCTCTTTTTGAAAGCACTAAAAAAAAAAAAATTGTAGCGTAAAGAGCGAGGTATTGACTTGGGAGAGAACCCCCTCACATACATTATAATTTCTGTTCGTTTTTATTTTAGCAGTATGAAATTATTAATAGGAGCACCCTAATGAGCAATAAACAAGAGGAGGAGGAGGAGGGCAAAACTTGACCTCTTAACCATTTATCCAACAAAATGGAAAAAAGGGAAGTTTGTTTTTTTCATGCTAAATTTTGCCTTTTTTTTTCAAGGAAGAAGATACGTGCAATAAACCCCCTTCTGAAAAGAAAGCAAGACGGAGCGAACTGCTGCATTAATGCAAGCCGCAAGACCATCAATTGTCAAATATGCCGGTAGAATTACACACGATCTGGACCAGCCAACGACCACCCAACTTATAGTGCCAGAGCCCTCTAACCCCAGTGTTAGCTCCACGCAAGCTGGAAGGAAGTTGAAAAGAGAATGGACTGCTTCTTCATAATGCCTCAGCTCAGCCTACTGAAGATCGTGAGCTTGACCCCCTTCATGTTTTGCCAAGGAGTTCAGATGTAGAAGCCAGTCAGAATTTGTAAGTATAATACATAATTTTTTCTATCCCTATTTTCAAAAATAAGGTAAATTTTCTCAGGCGCATAGCTTTTGATGAGTAAACTTAAATTTGTTTCTAAAACTATTCTATAATAATTCTATTTCATTTTCTTTCATTAACCAAATTAGCAGTATATAATGGAATGCTTATAACACTGAAATAGCTTATCATACATTTCTAAAAAACCTTACCTTTGTAACTTCTCGCTTCTACAACCTAGGACGTATTTCTAATGCAATAATCCAATATTCCTTTAAACAACTAACTATATGAAAACATACAATTCGCTATTTCAACAGATGACAAGCATTCTTAAACTGGAGTTATGTTTTTGCAGTAAGCTTTTGGGCACATCCGCCCTTATCAAATCTCCATCGTTGCATTTGAATTTTAATCCGCTCGATAGCTATAAATTTGAATTTTAAGTGAGATTCTTGTGACAGGATGTGTATTTCCGATAAGATATATTAACACATAGGAAGAAGGTTTTAATAATCTCCAATTATGTCTTCACAGTGTTGTCAAGAAACATCATTTGGGGCGAACTCATTTCATTGAAACACTTAGGTGTTTTTTGCGAGAATGAATTTGAGGGTGTTCTATTTAACAGTGTTGTGAAGTCCGATATCCCAACTCGAAAGGTATCGATCCTCCTACCTCGAAGGAAGCTCCCGGTTCCCCAAGGGTCCTCACAGAAGGGGGGCTCTAAAAAGGACCATCCAGCATTTTTAGTTGCACTTTAATTGTGATATGGATGGAGAAAAAAAAAAGTTCTTCTCTCTCTCTTACAACGATTTATTTAGTCTAGGTCAACTATGTCCACAACTTCAAACAAATCCGTTGCCAAAAGACAGAGGAAAATTCGGATTGTTGAGAGAGTTACACCACCACCGCCGACATATGGGATTCGTGTCCATTAACTGAAGCTGAGGAGCAAGTGTTCATACAGCATACCGCGTCAGTTGAACAAATGGTCAAATTTCATTGAGAGTTATAATTGAGAGGGTCAAGCACTAGAATTGGACCCATATTTTGCATTTTATTCTAAAATTTTTGGAATAAAAACCATTAGTTTTTTTTTATCGTTCTCTCTTGTTCTAACTTAACCCTTCTAAGAATAAGACTACTTTTCCTGACTAAAACAATATATATATATTTTTTTAACATGTTCATTTGTCATAATGAAGACATGTGGCAATGTAACTTTTTTTTTCTTCTTTTAATTGTTCAGGTGGTGGTGGGACAATGACTATGAGAAATTGACATAGTTTTTTAACTTTATAAGAATAATGTTATTTTACATAAAAAATAAAACTTTTTTTTTCTACAGATTAAAGATATAAGCACCACCACCGACACCGTTGAGTGATGAACCAAGTGTATTTAAGGACCAATTTTGTCACCACCACCGGAGTTCAGCGATCAACCTACACTAAGTTCTAGAGGATATGGAGTGGCATAGGGGTTCCTTAATGATGTTTTTGGGGAAATGGCTAGCCTAGATGACTTAAGCTGTGATATTGACATGCTTGAGGATCCGGAGTGGACAGATAGTTGTATGCGTGAACATTTAGGTGATGCTACTAGTGCATCTGAACCGGGTCCTCATAACGAAATTCCATCACAGGACAATACCAGACTGACTCGACCAATTGTCCCCAAACACCTTGGAATATGTACTAGGGGACCTCATGCCACATCCCCCCAATGTGATTGAACAGACTGGAGTGTGGTGGTGTTATTGACAATTCCCTGTCACACCCCACCATTCAACTTAATGTTATAGATAGTAGTAGTAATACAACATCAACAGTATCCCCTCTTCGGGATTTTTTTTTCTGTCCAACTCTGCCCTTGCACCACACATTGGTCTACAGCGCCAAATTCGGTGACCCCTTCAACTCACTAGTGTCGGGGATATAATAACAGATCCCCTGCCATTACACATTCATATACTGATAAGATTCGAGCCATTCTTGAACAACAAATGAGGGTGTGGGGAGTGGGGGTCAGTTTAAAAGCATGAATAGCACTAAAAATATTTTTTTTAAATGAAAGTTTGGGTGAGATGTATTCGAAATACTTGCACACAGAGATGTTGGCAATACACCCGCATTTTATCAATTATTGGGGATGTTTTTCTAAATGGGGGCTAATAGTATTCAAAGTAAGTGGGAAAATTATAACGAGGGGGGTAGTGGATCTGTGGTTTTATTTATTGAAAGTTTTAAATGTTAATATATGTAGGTTTAAAAAAGGATTTGTATTGTAAGAAGGGGGAGCGGGGATATTGAATTAAAATATCATTCAGATTTAGAGGGGTGTAAGGGGATACACGAATCTGTTTCGATACGAGGCTCCAGTGTTTTCAAGTATGCATTTTTAATTGTGGCATACAGACCTCTTCAAAAAAGCTGCATCTAAGAAAAAGTTGGATAAAATGGCAGTTAATGGTAGGGAGGGTTCAAAGTTCCCCGAAGTAAACGCGTTTTAAGCGGCAACAAATGTTTAAATGGTCAATTCCCGTGACACTAACGAAAGGAATAGATATTTTTGAGCGGGCTAATGCACATTTAAAGATTGGTGTCACGGTGTTACAGTATGAACCAGAATTTGAAGAGGGTCAGCGTTCCGATAAGAAGGGTGTATTATTTCCAGTGCGGGCTCCTTCAATTGAATCAGTAGAACATTGGGTGTGGCTTCTATAGCGCCCCACCCACAGACTCCGATTTCAATTGGTCATTTCAATCCGATTACGGATATTAGTAGGGTTCTAAGTGAGGGTAACATCGACGGGGTGTATGCTATTACTGTCCAACATGCCTCTCAAGATTTCGCTCGCTCTGATTTAAAGTTAAAGCATCACATGAACACACTGTAAACGTCATGGATACCAGGCTGTGGAGACGATAAGCGGAGATAGAGCGATCTTACGTTTTAAAAATTTTCAAAACACGCTCCTGCAGAGCAATAAGATCGCTTTTGGACTGCGAGGTCTAAGCTGACAGACGTGTGCGATCCGTCAAATTCAAATCGTGTTTAAATACATGAAGCCATAGGGGTCTCTTACGCTCACGCGCAACGAGATTCCAATAATACCATGCAAGTGTTGGAGGTAGTTGAGATGTTTGAGTGACGGTGAAGACTGCATGCGCTCGGCATTGGTCAGTCTAATCAAAACAGCGAACGGTGCAATTTCGCGCGCCTTCGTTATACAAACTATCCTATGCTCCTATCACCAGATGACATAGTGGCCATTAAAATCGTAAATATGTTGGGTTTGCAAGGGAGAAATTTGATGATGGTGTTGGGAATGGGGGAGGAGGAAGGTGATCGACCATGATCATATGTGGCAGGAAATTACATCGGAGGGAGTAACTTTAGAGGGGTAGCACATCAGTCATGCAATTTAAACGTTACACAACAATATTTCGTACCTGTTTTTATACACAATTCCAATTACGACTTAAAGTTTGTTCTTCCGGCGTTGGCCCCCGCATTGCCAAGGGGGAGTTTTGTAGATGACGCATGGATAGATTGTTTCTTTTTCATATAATATCATCATACCCAAATCATCGGAGAAGCTACTGCTGCTAGAATTCATGTGGAAAACAGTTGACAAGGGTAACACGTGGCCTGAATAAAATCCGTTTTTTAGACTCTTTCAGCTTCTTCCCCAAATCTTTAAGTCGATTGATTCAGGTGCAGAAAAGTGACAATTTTGATAGCTTCCCCCTCCTCAAAGAGCGCTTCCCCGATGATGAAATGTATGATTTATTAACGTGTAAGGGTATATATCCATATGATTATTACAACTCTGGCTCGAGGCTAGATGAGGTGTCACTACCGCCCATTAAAGCTTTTTACAATTCTCTTACTGAGAGTGAGTGCACCACTAGCGACTACGAATTTGCTAAGAGGGTTTGGGCAAAGGGCGATGTAAAAATGGGTGGGATTATTGTAAACTTTACTTGGGCCAGTGACGTACTCACTCTTCTGGATATTGTGTGCAAAATACGGATAAAATCTATGGGGAATTTGGGTTTGGATTTAGGTTATTATTTTTCCACTCCCCATTTGGTGATGGACTTGATACTTAAAATCAGCAAAGAAGAAATAGGTCTGATCGCCGATGTGGATCAGCATCTGTTTGTAGAGAGATCAATGAGGGGTGGGTATGTTTTTCACGGGGATCGTATCATGAAAACTGATCCGAGTGGACAGCAGACCGATGAAAAGTCGGACGCAGTTTTTTTGGATATGAATTCTCTTTACCAATCAGCAATGTCTCACTACTGTTTGCCGTGTGGCAATTATAAATGGCTTAACAATCCGTGTGCTTCGAATTTCCCCGACATTGCCAGTGTTGAGGAGAATGGGGCACAGGGATGGTTTTTGAAATTGACGGCGAAATATCCCATGGAAATCCATGACTCGGTAAAGACTTTGTTTTTCCGTGCATAAATAGACCGGTGGGTAGGGACTCTCTGAGCCCCTACAATTTATCTTTAGTAGAGGACTGGAGTATGCACTGGGTACCTCAAAACAAAACTAATTGCCGATCTCAACCCGAAACAGAAGATCGTTTTTCATCACGTGCTATTGAAATGGATGGTGTCCAATATTTCAAGGTCACAAAGATTCATAGAGCCCTCCAATTTGATCAAAAGCCTTACATGAAAACGTTTATTGACACCTTTGTCAGTAAGCGTTTCACAAGCGAAAACGAAAGTTTGAAAAAGAAGTCTATAAACTCATTTTGAACTCAGCTTTCGGTAAAATGTGCGAGAGCGTACGACACAGAAGTCGATGTGACATTGTAACCAACCCCAAAGATTGTGCTCGAATCATTGCGGATCCAAACTTCACATCGTTCACAATCATAGACTCTAATATGGTGCTCCCTACATCGCAAGAAAAGAAACATTGTATTAAATGAAAATATTGCAGGCGGAAGTGCAATAACTGAAATTTCCAAGAAACTCATGTTGTCATTTTATTATAATATATGCAAGGTACAGTGGCCGATTGAGGGACAAGTTCAAGTGTACTACGGGGACACTGATTTCACTCCTGTTAAAAGTCAAAACTGAAAATCTATTGAATGATTTGGAAAATGGCGAGTACATTAGCTCACGAATGGACTACACTAACTGGGACGAATCCCTCTACCCCAGAGCTAGTGAAACGCCAGGCCCCAAATCAATTGTTAATGCTAAAATCTGAAACAGGTAGCGATCTGATATCCAGTGGTGTGTTTCCTGGACCGAAGGTATACTGTGTGGAAACGCACGGCAGGATATCAAACAAGTTTGCAAGGGGGTACCTACACACTTTGTAAAAAAATAATTTCGACATGAGTGTGTATAGAAAACTGTGTGGAACGTAGTTTAGTGCCAAGGGCGAAAGTCATGGCGATTCGCTCTTTACAATTTAAAACTACACAGTTAGAGTTGAGAAAACGCCATGTCTGCCATATCGGACAAAGTCTATGTACTTGAGGATGGTGTGAAGGTACTACCACACAGGCATTATTTAATTTCAGACCGAGTTGAATGTACAGAGTACAGAAAACAACTCGGTCTAGAAAAATTAACTTAAATTCACTAAAAAAAAAAAGTATAAATTGGGTGGGAGGGTTTTTTGGGTAATTTGTTTTTTTTAATTCTTTTTTTTTTCTCACAAACAATCAATTTTCAATGTGTGTGTTTGCAAGGCAGATCAATTTCCAGTATTTAATGCCAGCCCGGCCCGGGCCCGCCGCAGCGGGCCCCCGGCGCCCGGCACTTCCCGGCCCCGGCCGCCGCAGCGGCCGCCCCTCGGGGGGGGGGGGGGGGATTGTGGCCTCCAAAATTTAAAATGTTGTAAGTAAAAGTGTATGATATTATTTTCACAAGTGTGCACATTAGTCCAATAAATGTTGTATTTTTTTTATAAATAAATAAAAAAAAGTGTATTTATTTAAGTGTTCATTTTTTTCTAGTGGCTATATAATGTTGTATTTTTTTTTTATTATAAAAAAAAATTAAAAAAAAAAGTGTATTTTTTTTTTATTCATGCTTAATGTGCCTTTTTCAATGTAGTATTTTTTAAAATTATTGTTACTTTTTTTATGTATATAATAAAAGAAAATATTATTCTTCTTCTTCCTCTAATTATTATTCTTGAACGGAGTAGTAGTAGTAATAGGGAAATTATTTAGTCATTAGACAGCCATAGTCTACAGTTAGTTGTCCAGGTGAACTGTTTTTTTTTTTTTTGTTTGAAGGGAACATGTATCATTTAAAACACCATTCAGATCGTTCTGTGTGGACCGTCAATGTCGGCAAAACAACACTCTTAACTAAAATAATTAAAAATTGCGATAAAATGTTTTTATGGAAAAGCCGAAAAAAATCTACTATTGCTATAGTATTTGGCAGGAGTCATATGATAAAATAAAAGCAATTGCTGCCACGACGGGGTTGGAGCAGATACAATTCATGCAGGGACTTGATGTTTTCAGCATTATTGAACAAAACTCTTGGTTGATCATTGACTATCTGGCTGAATCTATTGAACAATGGTCCCAGGAAATGCTACAACTGTTGACTGTTCGCTCTCATCATGAACAGATTTCCGTTACTCTGGTTCTACCACAATATCTTTCATCAGAGCAAATGTATGCGAACACTTGCATTGAACTGCACCTACTATATCATCTACAGAGTTGTTTCGTGATTCTAGCTCGCTAATAACTCTCAATAAACAAATCTATCCGGAGCCCCCAAATTTCTGCTCTCAGCATACAATCAGGCACTAATAAACCCTACGGCTACATCCTATTGGATCTTAATCAAAATACACCCGAGGATCTGCGTGTAGTCACAGATATTTTGACAATGAAATTACAGTATATCTCCCCGTGAACACTAAAAAGACCTATTAGTTGCTATCATGACACTGAAGAAACTACACATGAAAATAGACATTTGTTTTCAGTTCTAAGCACTTCAAAACCTCCGCTTAGGAAAGCAATACTCAAACACGGTATTAACAACGATTTCATTAATCTAATATCCGAACTTTGTTTAAATTTGATCGAGGGTAATGTTCAAGTGCCAGAAGTAGTTAAGCAACATGCAAAGCAACATCGTTCCATTGTACGTACATTGGCCTCTAAAAAGAAAGGAAAGAATTTCAAAAGGAAACGACTTCTTCAGGCGGCGGTAGCTTTTTCACACTTTTACTGCCATAATTGCAGACTTGTAAACAGTTTTTCTCTAAAGACAGAGAGAATGGCAAACCCTATAAGTTGACTCCAATAGAACTCGCTCTCTCACCCGTCGAACACTTTGAGAACAATCTGAGTAAATTCCTTGACAATGAGAATATTGAGGATGATCGAAAACTGCTTTTACTTCAAGATGCACTTCGCCGAGTGGACAAACACAAGTCCTATCGGTCGAAGCCCACTGCTGCTGCTGCTGATCCCAAAAAAAGAATCATCTCCTCAGGATTCTGCTGGAACACAACTGAAGAAGGAGGAATTGGATTCAATTGTATCGAAAATTGGAAATCTAATGCCCCACTCATATCGCGAACAAAGTAAACGACTCCTAGCCTATCTCTTGGAAAGTGGTCAAGATCACATTCAAGTTGAGAGCAATGGGACAGGGATTATAATTCAGGGCAAGAGCTATAATCTACTTGATTTAATCTATGATATGGTTACAAATCGTAAAGGAATATTATCATTTGACACTCATCTATACAACTTTCTAAATACATTAAACTTCCCCAAAAGTCTTATTGGCAATAGACAAATTCTAAAAAAAATTAATGAACATGCATCATCGTCATCATCAACAACAACAAGAACATTGACACCATTAAAAATGAACTTGAAGAAGAAGATTTTAAATCAATTTTGGAAAATACTAGCACACCACTGATAGCTAGACAAAAGCGAAGACGTATCAAGTCAACGTCACCATCACCACCACCACCAGCAGCCAGTATACAAAATGGTAGCGGACGTTATACAACGTGTTTACGTTCAAAATGGTTGAAGTTCTGAAAGGTGTTTATAAAAATATTGGTGAGGCGGGGAGTTTAAGTTCCCCCACCACTCTTCCAAAGTCACTGGTGTTCACACTAAAAGTGTACAAGACTATCTACAAAATGAATCAAGTTACACTCTGCATAGAAATCATAGACTTCGTGCCAATCAATATCGAAAAACTAAAGTCTTTTACCCATTGCATATAATGCAAGCAGATCTCCTGACTCTAGATGAGCTTCAAAGACGTCACAATACACCGTACAAGTACATTCTACTTGCAATCAGTGTTTATAGTCGCTATGCATATGCAATTCCATTGCGATCAAAGAGAGGTGTTGAAGTTGCTCAGGCCATTGAAAGTATTCTCCCAACAGGATTCGTATAAAAAATTCAAACGGATCGCGGTAGTGAATTTGTTAATACCCATGTTGCAAAAGTACTAGAGAAATATAGTACAACTGCTCTATCATAGTCACAGTCCTATAAAGGCTGCATTGGCCGAACGATTGATAAGAACTATTCGACTTTTATTTCAAGATATTGTACATTGAAAAATACATCGGCTTTTATTCATGATCTTGATAAAATCATATTGATTTATAATCAACGACCTCATCGATCATTGTCCACTCTACGCCAACGGAAGTTCATCATTCTGATCATGATACAATTGACACCTTTCTTAAACAGTATTCCAATGAAATCGTTGGCTGTCAAGAAGATGAAAATAAATTCAATGTTGGTGATACTGTTCGAATTAATAGAACAACTAATGTTTTTGAAAAGGGGAATTACTTGTGGTCCACAGAACTTTTTAAGTGGCAAAAAAATCCTAGACACTAAACCCATAACTTATCGCCTGCGTGATACCAAAGATGAGAGAGATTCTCAGCGGCTTTTATGACTATGAACTACAAAAAGTTAAAAATGCTAGTGAAATCTATCAAATTGAAAAGATATTAAAGACACGTACTCGCAGGGGTAAGAAACAGTTACTTGTTCGGTGGCTAGGATTACAACTCTGATTTTGATTCTTGGATCGGTGTTGAAGATATTGACAATGCCCAATGATTTCTATGTGAAATTCATGTCCAACGTTTTCCGATCCTCTCTACAATGACTTGAAATACGACAAGTGATTTTTGGACAAAACTCTCCCCTGCCATCAAATTTGACGGTGCATATGAAGTGGGTCTTGTCGACTGTATTCTCAAAATACCTATTACATCCTGAGAAAGGATCGTGTGTATGATATAAAAGTTATACCATTCGATTGGACTATGAATGGGTTGGGCTTTGTCGACTATGAATGGGTTGAAGCACTTAAATCTAGTGACTATCTACATGTCAGATTGAAATACATTGAATATGATAATATGGGAGATTTGTTGTGTCATACAATCAATAGAAAAATCTCATATAGTAGGAATGGTACATTCCATTTTAATTATTCATTGGAACAAAGATAGGATTTACATTACTTCACCTGTTGACACTGAAACAATTATTCTCAATGATAAGCTGAGAGATGTTCTTGGCTTTAAACAGAATATGATCAATGGGAAAAATGCTGGCACCATTTACGGGTTGGATCAAGTTATTTTTGCTGATTATCCACCTGGTTTTGCCTCGGACTCTTGCATATTTCTCTATGCATCCTTTGTGGAAACATCGAGAGTCGGTAATTCAAATGTCCCCCTCCTACGTATTCTTGAACGAAAAACAACTCATGAACTTGTTCATCACTATAATATAAAGCATCTTCAGTATGTTCCTGTAAACACTTCGTATTTGGAACTCTGTCAGTTAACACTAAGAAGTGAAAATGGGTGATCCTCTAGCAATAACAAAAGGCTTAGCAGTGATTACATGTCATTTTCGACCCATTGTCAACAACAGTACAATCACCTAAAATGAACAATAGGAGAATTCCATTTGTTCTGTCCCGATATCGATTGTTATGTTGGTGCTTTGAGTCCACGTCAAATAGGCAATGGATTGGACTACTACAAGGGGCGTACTACAATGTCTGGCTATGGTTTTGGTAGCTGGTTTGCTAGGCTATTTGTTCTGCACTACCCCTTACCAGAAAATATCTTGTACCTGCTGCATCAAATTTTGCTGCCTCCACACTACAGGACTGGGGGTCGGGCAAGAATTTCAAGGAGAGTTTAAGGAAAATATTAGATCTTCAGCAAGAGCCGTTGGTGAGCAACTAAAATCTCGACAAAATGGGAAGGGATTGAAAAGGATGCGTTCGCGTCATTCACTCATCAGTCTCCACCCAGGCAGGAAGCAAAGGACATCAACAAGGACTTTGAGGAATAAAACAAGGAAACCCAATAAGCAGAAGAAGAAAAAGAAAAAGATTGTTAGATCAAAGAAGGATTTCTTCTCTTAAGATGACTTATCTCCCCCACAAGGAATCATATCCATCAATTAGTTCCTCATTGAATCTATTCAATGCTGAAAATGTTGATGTCAGTGTCAAGTATGGCTACTATGAACAGTTTTGCCCCAACAACCCCTCTCGGAAATATACACTTTCAAATATTTTCCAATGAAGACTATTTCATTGATTTGTCGTCAACATTTATTGATTTTAAATGTCGTGGTGAAGAAAAAGTCAGATAATACAACTCCAAATGCCGGCGATGGTCTCTCCTATGAAAACTGTATTCTACACAACCTATTCAAACAAAATTAATGTATTTATTAATGGAACATTGGTGAGCACTAGCAATAATTTATCAAACTATGCAAGCTACATACAATTTATGATGATGACACCAAAGGCTTACAAGGAGTTGAGAGGACAATCATTAGGCTATGAATATCGGGGGGGGGGGGGGGTCAGGTGTTGATACTGACGATGAGTTGACTACTGCAGTGACCCAGGAGTATCATCTAGTTGGAAAATTAAATCATGACATATTCAGTATATCCCAATGGCTACCCCCCAATGTCAAGATTGACATAAAGCTACAGATGGCCCCATCAAATTTGATTTTGAGAAAAACACTTCCTGCAGCACCCGATGCAAATGTTATTATCACATCGGCAATTCTCCACGTCCCAAAACAACAGGTTATGAGCTCTGTTGCATTGGCAGTGGAAAAGCTAAGAGCCAATGGCAACAACATTAAACTTCTTGTTCCCCATAACGATCACCAATCAACGTCACATTGCCACCGGCTCTCGTAGCTATAGCGATTCATCATTTATCAATGGAGAAAATCCCATCAAAATTGGCTTTGGCCTTTGTGAAGAGTGGCAGTGCCGTTGGATCCTGGACTGAATCCCCCCATGATTTTAATCTTTTTGGTCTATCTAGCCTTGTGTGCAAAGTGAATGGTATTCCACTGTACACACTCTATCATTTGACAAAAAATCCTATAGAACTCTGTACGAGTTGACTATGCAATCCCTAGATCATGACTCTCAACTATTTGAAAATGGAATAACCGATTCAATGTTTTCAAAAAATCATGGGGTATTGTTTTGGATTTGTCTGGCACACAGGATATGACCATAGTACGAACAGGGAATGTACGTTTAGAGTGTACATTTGCCAATGCTCTGACCGAGAGTATCACGCTAATATCACTGAGTCAATTTGAAACTATTGGGAAATCACGCCCGACGGCAGTGTTCTACTAGACCTAGCACCATGAACACAAACCAAATAATCAACGTATTTTAGTATGGATCCATACATGTCCCGGTACAAGTCCTATTGCATAACTTCGAACTTCATTGAAAAAATTCCAAGTGTTAAAAACACCCTAATCATTGTTAATAGCAGTCCATCGACTTTTGAAGACCGGTCATTGGCTATGCATCCTTCAAACAGCGAAGAATATTGAATTTTTTGACCCTCTTGGCCTATCGTATAAATTCTACGCTCCATACATCAGCAACTTTATTGAAAGCAGGGGGAAAACTATTATTCAAAATCAACGAAGAGTACAGGATTTAACGACTAAGACATGTGGCTTTCATGCACTACTCTTTTTCATGTTCAGATGTCGTGGCTACACCTACAAGCAGTTTCTCGACATATACGTTGACTTACCTCGATTGAACGACTTTCTAGTGGAGAATATACTTACAAGTGTATTTAATATTGATTTTAGTGCCCTAAGATAAAATGTTCTAAAGATGTATGTGAAATTTTTTATTAATAAAAAAAAATTATATACATGATAAAATGACTTTTTCTACTCTTTAGATTTCATCCACTACTAGTTATTTGTCGACAACAACTAGTGCAGGCAGATTATCTGAATTCACAGTGTACTGATCCTGATGTACTGCAATGTCAGGGTCACATTTTCTACAGTAGAGTGTGACTTCACTCTTGTCATATCTCTTTGTATAGTCAATGATACTATTCTCATTCATTCTATAGAATTCACATGTTTCAATTTGCTTATTTGAAGCAATTTCACAAACAGTGTCCTCAAGTGTCGAATCACATTCCGTCACAGCCAAATAAAAATCAGCAGTGGGCTTATAATCATAACACTCAGTGTCTTCACAACGATGACGTAGAAACCATATTCTTTTGTTGTTCCAGCAGTTGAATCGTTGACCCGGTTCCTCCTCCCAGAACAATCTAAAACCACGACGATACCAATCTCGTAGCAATAAACTAAAATCACGGTTAGGATTCTTTCCAATCATACCGGGATATGTACTCTCCCACTGATTACATTTATCATAATGACAATTGGAGCATAGGTGACCTCTAGGATGAGAGTCACACACCTCTTCAAGACAGGAATTACAACCTTTAACTTGTACAGCATATCCTCTATGCAATTTACACGGGTTGCATAATCTACACTTTTCTTCATACTCCTCAATCATTGTGCAATTCTCACATGATGGTGACCAGCTGCCCAGTGAGTACATACATAACGGACATGTATGGAACATTTTGTCATGTGTTGACACTCTCACTACCACAATGAAACTGAGATAGCAACAACAAAAATTGTCTGAGAGAGAGAGAGAGGAGTAAATCATCCTTGAGCACCATCTTTCTCATGAAAAAAGTCCTAAATTTCAAAACTAATGTTTAAAAGCATATCCACAATATCATTTTGCCGTGTCGTGATCAATATATCAATAAATTGTGTAAATGCATTTGGACCACGATGTAGAAGCTTCATACAATAGTCTAATGATGGAGAATCAGTTTTCATTATATCAACAAGCATTCCCCGAGAAAATATCTTCCTTTGAATAGACAACTCTAGAAAATCAACATCTAGAATCAAACGTTTTTCCATAAGAACTAGATTCCTCATGATTCGCTCTTTCTCGAATCTATCCATTTTTTAGAGTCCTAACTCTCTCACAACCAACTTCAGACTAATCAGAATTTCTTTTGTACTCTAGAAAATATACGCTAGTCTACTATAGAAAGAAAAAATACCATTGATTTAGAAACATTTTATTGAACATAATTACAATAATAATAATATTCACTGATGCATTTTGTTCTCATCAATATATTTCGATAGGACATCTAATGCTGACCGAAGTTTATTTATATGGAGAATATTCACTTTCCAGCAAAACATAGTTGCTCCTCCTGCTTAAACTTGCTTAATGATATCACGTATCTCGCATACATAATGTCCCATTCAAGACATAGTCTACAGCCAGCGGTTATTTCCACAGCTACATTGGGTACTCGTATATCGTTGCTGCCGCTGCTGTCGGTTCCATCATTAATCTCCAATAGTGTAAATGCACCACTCATTTTTTTTCTCCACTAATATCCTCTCAAATAAACTATTCTCTCTCTGAATTCAATTCTCTTACTAATATGAACTACAATGAAAATTACTCCTTATATCCGAATCCAACTACTAATCAAGTTAGTGTGACCGCCACTCTCTCTCTGTTTGACCTCCAAAAAATGGGTGTTACCTCAGAAAAACCCGTCTGGTAAGGTAAGTATCGTTCATTGTAATAGGTGACTGACCCTGGCAAGGCATATTACGCAATCACTGGCTGGACTGTGCATTGCCTTACTACTCGTTTTACTCTCTCTTCTCTAACTTTCTAATATCCTTTGCACCATTTTCGTTTTATGACCTTTTCGTTTTAGCTCCAAACGAATGGTCAAAAATGCCAATCGTTGCATCGATGCTTGGATAATAACATTAAAACAGCCAAACTTGTAAAGTAAATTGACACATGTGTTACATTGTAATAAAACTAGTTAGGGGGCTAAGTTACAGGTTTGAACATAAGTGATTTTGTCGTTTCAAAATTATGGATTTTTATATATATATTTGTTCCACCTAAATTTTTATCTTCGGAAGAAGTGAACTCCAACACAAAGTTTCCCTCCCCCAGCCACCTTACATCAAATAAGTATTTTTTTTTTATAAACTTAAGAGGATAACTTGATTTAAAAACAAAATCTCGAGTGGCCTAATTTCAAGGGCTGAAAAGGATTTAGAGTAAGCAAGCTTCCCTCCCATGATCTTTTCTGCCTGTAATCCCACCGGATTTTGAATCAAGAACTTGAAGTTATCATTAAGTTCAAAAACGTTGTTGGTCAATTAAACTAAACACCTATGTGCATGGATGTTGTCAAAAGGGCATATAAGCAGTAACATAGCAGTAACACAGCAGTAATATAAGCAGCAACATAGGCAGCGTCACCCTATAATAGCTACATATCTCATTGACTCTTTTGAAGGAAATAATTTGATTGGACACTGAAAGTTCTAGTGCATGTTTCAAGAACAGATAAAAAATGTGATGTGTTGTCTATATACAATGCATGACAAATTGTGCAGACCACATCAGTAATTCAGTTAGAAGTTGTATCAAAAAATGTTTTTGTTTTTGTCAAAAACGTAGGGTAGCAAGTGTCTTCGTCAAAATCGTTTTGGATTCACCGTACACAAAAACATAAAATAGTACTAAATACGGTAAACCTATAAGAATTCTCTCAAAAGATGCAATTTTGCTGTGTTTATTAAACCAATGAGGTCAAATCGCCAATTTTTAAATGTTTACTCAGACGTATTTATAAAAGAAAGAAAACAACAAATTTTTTTCGAAACTTTGTAACAAAGCTTACTAGATGACTATCGTCCATAGAGAACTTCCCACTGACACTAGTAACGCTATTACTGAGCCTCATTCCATCAATATTCACTCCATATACCTATTACGGTTTAATACAGTAACATGCATTTATTTATTTTTTAATCAAATTTAATCAAGTGTCATTTTTAATAGTCGAAAGTGATTTAAGGGCAACCAGCCTCCCCCACGCTTATCATTTCCCCAAATAATTCTGTCCTAAGTTGAGTAGAATGGGTATTTCTGCTTGGGTGTCTAATATTGTTCCCCCGTTCATTCAGCTTCAGAAAAAAATGTTGGGAAAGGGAAGTATAAGTATAATGAGCCATTACTGGAACTAGTTGATTGTCGATTCTAGTATTCCATTTGTTTGTTTTGAAATAAAGAGGCATTTTTCGCTACTATCAAATGAATTTTATTATCGGGGTAAGCGGCACTAGTAAAAGTAAGTGCCTAATGGAGAAAAATTAATTATATTTCTTTTCGATTGTATTATCTTGTCTGTTTTATTTTGTCCGTGGTTTTCCCCTTTTTAATTTCTATTAGTTTTTTGGTTGTTTAGTTTCTTCTTATTATTTGTTTGGCTTATGATGAATTTCATTTTAATTTTATTTTATCTTTTTTTCAGTTTTTCTTTTTGATATTGATTGTGGCCTTCCTGGATGCTGAAAATCACTTGTAGTTGTTGTAAGTAAAGTTTGTTTTCTATGAGTACCGTCGTTTTTCTCTTCATTTTCCCCTTTTTCTCCGTTTTTCTCCACGTTTTTCTTCTTGTTTTTCTTCTCGTTTTATTATATCATGATTTTCAAATATTATGAAGTATATTGTTCACACTCAATTTGGAGCCTTTGTTCTTATGTGTTACTGTCAAAGATTTCACAAGGTCATGCGGCCTACAAGGCCTCAATGGGTCACAATCAACAATGGAATCAATAATGGTTCTGTTGATTCTGTTATTTGTCGTATAAAAAACTTAAAGCTAAAATCGTGATGTTTTGATAACATTAGTGTTTTTCACCTTCATGCCGATTCAAAAGTTTGGTTTATCATTTGTAATTATTATTTCAAATCTCCTTGTGTACGTCTTTGATGCCAGATTTTTTTTTTTTTTTTTTGTGAAGTGTCCCTTTGATTCTTAAACATAGGATCGGACCACCTGCACATCATATACAGTTTTTGAATATGTCCTGCTTCCTGAAATTCTTGCATTCCTGAAATTAACTGTTCAATTCATTTGGGTTTAAACCATATATTAAGCCCCAAAATGCGCATCGAGTTCTTACATCTATTTCAATTCAACCACAAAACGATAGATATAAAAATGCAAAAAATGCACATTGAGTTTTTTATTTCTATATTAATTCATCCACAAAATGGTGCCAAAATGAATATTGAGTCCTTACTTCTATATTAATTCAACCACAAAACGATATATCTAAAAATGCACAAAATGCACATTGAAAAACGATATATCTAAAAATGCACATTGATTTCTTACTTCTAAATTAATTCAACCTCAAAACGGCGACAAAATGCACATTGAGTTCTTACTTCTATATTAACTCAACCAAAAAACGACAGATCTAATTAGATGTTACAAAAGCTTTTGACTGGATTTGTCATAGCCAAAAAGCTTGGAATGAATTCATCAGTTATATTTATTCTTTGTTTTTGGTATGCAAATTCATATTTTTGACCCCAGTTAGGAGATACTTTTTTGGTAATGTCCCAATTCTTTTTTGACTTAAACAGAGGCGGGAGGGGGAGAGTTGTCACCATACGTTTACTTACTTATACCCTGTGCTATCTTGTATTTAACCGTCATATTTTATTGGCAAAACAAAATCTTATACTGAATATGTCGATGAACTACAATGTATTAGCCATCCAAAGTTTAGCTAAGCTAAGTTGACCGACATTGTTTCTTTCCTTTAGAGCAAGGCACTAAACCAAAGGGCGTAACCCTTTGGCTTACGCTGAACAAAATGGCTATCTCACAATTTTTATTGGATGTGTTTGGGGGAAAATATAGTATTTAAAGGATTTGGATAAACAGAACTCTGAAGTGAAAGATAGGCGTGTTGCACTTTGTTAGAACCAGAACCACGCAAAAGATTGTCACCATTACACTCGATTAAATAAAAAAAACAAGTTTTTTAAACTGAAAGTAAGGAGCGACATTAAAACTTAAAACGAACAGAAATTATTCCGTATATGAAAGGGGCTGTCCCCTCCACAACATCTCGCTCTTTACACTAAAGTTTTTTATTGTTTTAAAAAATAAAGTTCTGAGACAGAGTCAAACTTTAGCGTAAAGAGCGAGCGTTTTTTTTGAGGAGGGGACAGCCCCTTTCATATACGGAATAATTTCTGTTCGTTTTAAGTTTTTAACGTCGTTCCTTACTTTCAGTTAAAAAAACTTGCTTTTTTTATATAATTTATAGTTAGATCGATATGGGTACAATGTATTATTATTTTTTTTTCTTTTGTTCAGACCAGTTTGTATCGAAGGAGTTGTCGTAGGAACTTCGAAAGGATTCATTCGATTGAAAATGGAAAGGGGTTAATGGAAAGGGGAAAATGGAAGGGGCTGTCCCCTCCTCAACACCTCGCTCTTTACGCTAAAGTTTTTTATTGTTTTAAAAAATAAAGCTGTGAGACAGAGTCAAACTTTAGCTTAAAGAGCGAGGCGTTGAGGAGGGGACAGCCACTTCATATGCGGAATAATTTCTGTTCGTTTTAAGTTTCAATGTTGCTCCTTACTTTCAGTTTAAAAATTTTTTTTTTTTATATTTAATTTCTGATTGTTTTTTAGTTAATGCAGCCTTTATTTTGGCTCATCGTCATTGAATAAGTAAACAAAATTTGCATAAAAATTTTACTCTTATTTTGCTAAATGGCTGTCTCTAAATTTGGTTCTGACGTAATTTACAAATTAACTTACGTAACGAACTTCTATATTCGTATATTTTTCTTCTGGCAAAAAATACGTTGCAGATATAGTTGCAGATTTTTGCAGATATGAGCTTGAAATCTGTGTAATAGGGTGTTCTGATACGCTGAATCTGGCGGTGGGATTTTCATTAAAATTCTTTCACTTGTAGGGGATGTTTCCTCCCTCTTTAAAAAATCAGGTAAATTTTCTCAGGCTCGTAGCCTTTGATGAGTAATACTAAACTTAATAAAATTTATATATTTAGAATCAGCATTATAAGCCCATTCTTTTGATACATTTAATGACATCAAAATTCCGTTTTTAAAAGTTTCGATTGCTATTGAGCCGTATCGCTTGTTTTTTTTTGTTTTTTTTTTTACGTATATGTTATTACGTATATGAGGGGGTTCTCCCCTTAGTCAATACCACGCTCTTTATGTTAAAAGTTAAAAAGAAATTTAATTCACAAACCCCTGAATCACAAAGGCCGTTTAATTAGAATAGATAGCTCTTTTGAAAGCACTAAAAAAAAAACTGTAGCGTAAAGAGCGAGGTATTGACTTGGGGAAGAACCCCCTCATATACGTAATAATTTCTGATCATTTTAAAGTTCTAATGTTGCTTCTTACTTTCAGCTGAAAAAACTTGTTTTTTTTTATAATTTAATTTCTGATCGTTTTTTAAATAATGCTTGGAAATCTGGCACACCCTTCATAGAAATGTCCCTTACCCCAAAGAAACATCCTCCACGGAAAGATTCTCCCGAGTAACCCCCTCCTCCAGCCCCCCCCCCCCCAACTGAAAACAATCCTTCCTAAAAATGTCTGTATACTTCCCAATAACCAATACAATATGTAAGCAATGGGCAAAGTTCATATCTTGCAGCCCTTCCCCTGGGAACTGTGGGGGATTAGGTCATCCTAAAAGACATATTTATTAGATTTTTCGACTATGCTGAACAAAATGACCATCTCAAAATTTTAATTGGGTGACTTTGAGAAAAAAATGAGCGTGGGAGGGGGCCTAGTTGCCCTCCATTTTTGGAGGGCACGCATCGTGATCTTTCTTCGAGCAAAAAATACAAATCTCCACCTTTTTGCAGATAGGAGCGTGAAACTTCTTTAATAGGGTTCTCTGATAAGCTGAATGTGATGGTGTAATTTTCGTTAAAGTTAATTAAAAATGCAAAATTCCACATTTTTGCAGATAGGAGTTTGAAGCTTCTTTAATAATATTTGTTGATAAGCTGAATCTGATGGTGTGAATTTCGTTAAAGTTAATTTAAAAAATTTGCAATTAAAACAAAATTTTATTGTTTAAAAAAAATTGAGTTGTGAGAAAGTCAAACTTTTGGGTAAAGAGCGAGGCGTTGAGGAGGGGACAGCCCCTTTCATATACGGAATAATTTCTGTTCGTTTTTTAAGTTTTAAACGTCATTCCTTACTTACAGTTAAAAAAAACTTGTTTTTTTTATTTCATTTGTGAACATTTTTTAATTAATGCAGGTTTTGATTTTGGCTCACCGTTCATGAATAATTAAAACAAAATTTACATATTAATTTTACTTTTATTTGGTTAAATGGCTTTTTCGAAACTTGTTGATATTTACGAACGTTTTTATTAGTAATAAATATACGTAACTTACGAATTAACTTACGTAACAAACTTCTATATTCACATATTTTTAATACGTATATTAGAGGGTTTTCCCCTAGTCAATACCTTGCTCTTTAAGCTAAAGTTCCAATTTTGTTCCAATTCTTTAAAAATGACCCCTTAATCACAAAGGCCGTTAATTAGAAAAAATTAGCTCTTATGAAAGTTCTAAAAAAATCTTTGGCTTAAAGAGCGAGGCATTGACTAGAAGGTGAACCCAATCATATAGCTAATATTTTTTTGTTCGTTTTAAGTTTTGATTTTTTTTAAATAATGATGGGAAATCCGGCGCCCCCTTCAGAGCAATATCCCTTCCCAAATGAAAACTTCCTTCATGAAAAGATCCTCCCATATAACCCCCGACCCACCCCACCCCCCCCCCCCCACTACCAGAAAAAATTCCCCTGAAAACGTCTGTATACTTCCCAATAACCAATACTATATGTTAACATTGGGTAAAGTTCATAACTTTCAGCCTATCCCTGGGGGCTTCGAGGGATTAAGTCATCCTAACAGACATAGTTATGGTATTTTCGACCATGCTGAACAAAACGGCTATCTCAAAATTTTGATCGGGTGACTTTGGGAAAAAAAATGAGCGTGGGAGGGGGCCTAGTTGCCCTCCATTTTTTTTGGTCAATTAAAAAGGGCACTAGAACTTTTAATTTCCGTTCCAATGAGCCCTCCCACGATATTCTAGGACCACTGGGTCGATACGATCACCCCTCGGAAAAAAAAATAATAATAAAAAAAATAAAAATAAATAAACACGCATCCGTGATCTTTCTTCTGGCAAAAAATAGAAAATTCCACATTTTTGTAGATAGGAGCTTGAAACCTCTACAGTAGGGCTCTCTGATACGCTGAATATAATGGTGTGATTTTCATTAAGGTTCTATAACTTTTAGGGGGTCTTTCCCCCTTTTTTCGAAAATCAGCCAAATTTTCTCAGGCATGTAACTTTTGATAGGTAAGATTAAACTTGATGAAACTTATATATTTGAAATCAGAATTAAAATCTGATTCTTTTGATGTATCTATTGGTATCAAAATTCCGTTTTTTTAGAGTTTCGGTCACCATTGAGCCGGGTCGCTCCTTACTTACAGTTCGTTACTACGAACTGTTTGATAGAGGAGTATACAATGATTCATAAGTCATATGTTTCGGTACTAATTTATTCAGTAAAAATAAAAGAGTACCAAAAGGGTGTAAAAAAAGAACTTTGTTTCTAAGCTGTTTGAAAAATTCTTCAATCTTTTTGCTGAATAGTGCAAATGTTTAGTTTTTAATACTGAACAAGAAAGTACCAATCTCAGTTTTGGTTCATTTTCAGTTAAGCTAGTTCCTGTGTTGTGCTAGCTTGAGATTAGTATTTACTCTTCTGTATCAGCAATCCATTTTAGTGCACTTTTCGACATTAAGAATAAAATGAAGGCAGATTATTCTAAAATTGTTTCAAATCAAAGTTGATATTTTTTTAAGGCATTGGATGGACTCTATTCAACTTTTTGTGACTATTTCAATCTTTTTCCGTCAGGTCTACACCCATTGTCAATATTAGTGGTATGTAGGACATTGGAGCATTATATTCCGTTCTTTTAAATACATTTTATATAAAACTTGTTGGTATTAGAACTCCAAGATTATTTATAAATTTAGTGCAACTAATATATTGACGCATTATAATAAGGTAAATTCCAGCTGAAATGAAGAGCCCTGACTGTGGTTAGGTCACTCTCCCGTTTTTCTCGTTTTTTTTGTCTTGAAAAGAGTTGGATTATAATACTAATAAATTGAAAACGCTTAAGAGAAATCTGTTGAATTGGGATATTCTAGGGAATTAAGTTTTAAATCGGGATTATAATTAAGGAACGGTGGAGGATTTTCCAGTGGTTAAATATAAATTTCCAGCTGAACAAACAGTTTGTGGTAACGAAATGTAAGTAAGGAGCGATGCGGCTTACTTAGCAATGCAGTAACCGAAACTATAAAAAACGAAATTTTGATATCAATAGATGTATAAAAAGAATTGGGTTATTATATGGATTCTAAAAATATAAGATTCATTAAGTTTAGTGTTACGCATCCAAAGCTACGAACCTGAGAAAATATCTCTGATTTTTCAAAAAGGGGGGAAACACCCCCTAAAAGTCAAGAAATCTTAATGAAAATCTTATCATCAGATTCAAACGTATCCGAGAATCCTGACGTATAAGTTTCAAGCTTCCATCTGCAAAAATGTTGAATTTTGTAATTCACAGAAAGATCACAGAATGCGTGTTTATTAGTTAGTTGTTTTGTTGTTTTTTTCCAGGGGTGATCTCATCTAACCAATAGTCCTACAATATGGACAAAGGGCTCATTTTAACGAAAACTAAAAGTTCTAGTGCCCTTTTTGAGTGAACAAAAAGATTGTCCCGTAACTATGTCCGTATGTCCGTAACGACCGTAACTATGTCCCGTAACTATGTCTTTGAGGATAATATAGCCCCCCACAGCCCCTGGGGAAAATTTTTTCCCATTATTTGTGTATATTATTTCTTTTTAGGAAGTATACATTAATCTTATGGGGAGGGGGGAGAATTTTATGCTGGGAAGATTTTCTACGGGGTCAATTTTTCTAGGGGGAATTTATTATGGGGAGGGAAGTTTCCAGGGGGTGGACTTGTCAGGGGAAATTATAATTTGGTTATGCTTTTCCTGTCAGGGGAGGACCAAGGATGTTTATGGATTGCTTTATGTGAAAAAATTGTGCCCTAATTATTAGAGCATCTTTAAGAGCTAAGTTCACTAGCAGTGTTCCGTTTTCATTTATCTCCCCGAGTCCTTCGCATCCAAGAACCTCTGGCCAATGAGATCTATCATTTCCCACATTGCCGTTGAAGTCACCAGCAAAACAAATTAAATTATGCGTTTTGACATCGCTTTAACGGTGTTGTAGAAGCAGGTGTTGCCTTGAAGGGGTGTTGTCTCTCTACATTCATTTCATAGGAAAAAATACCATACCTATTTTTCATTTCCCTGATGTCTTTTCTCCTCATTACAATATTCTGATAAATCAATTTTTATGTCTACTTTACTGTTTTTTTTTTCGTTTAATGGCATTGCAACCAAAACAAACTAAAAGTAAATAGTACCGCATTGCGCTTTATAGTTCCTACCGGCGTTGTTGATCTACCTTTCATGGCCTTAAGCCAAGAAGTACAATGAGAATTAAAGCATTTTAAGTCTAGTGTGCTAATTTTTACCCGACTTTATTAGAAAATTAGGAGATAGGTAATATTAGGAGATAATTAGGAGATAGGCTTGAGACTTCTGAAAAGCTACATGAAAATCGTCCTAGTTTTAGAGGTTCCATTGCCACATGATGCCACACTTGCCCCTAAACATTAAGTTACACATTCCATATAAAATGGAAGGACAGTTATCCACTACTGCGTTATTGAAAGCAAGTCTTAGGAAAATTGGGAAAGGGCAATGAATTTTTTCCTGGTTGGGGGATAAAATGTCTGAAAAATTATAAAAACTTATGCATTCTACTGAAAACCGAGCTATAATCTCAATGAATTATTTTGAATTTAGGTTTTAATACTAGGAGAAAATTAAAAAAATTTAATTTTAGGAGAAAATTAATAAATGCTTGGCAATGAAAATGAAATAACATTTGTATTTGGTCTTGGGTTACAAACTGATGATCAGTGTTTGGTGTACTTAATCACTGACCATAGTAAAAGTAATATTAAAGTGAACCTTTAGTAGACTCAATGAACAAAGATTAGTGAAAAACTCTAAATATACAGTTTGTACCTTTTTTTAATTTCGTACTAAAATTTGAGAACAGTTTTTGTTTAGACTTTTTTCATGCTATTCCTTGCCTTTAAAAAATCAAGCTTCCATTCTGTAGTAAATATATTACTGGCTGTCCAGGTGTCACTACCGTTGAATTCTTTTGATTTTCAGATCCAACACAATGGGTAGGTGTATTTAGCCCATTCTCACGAGAGTCAATTCTGCCAGATATTTTTAGTTTTATCACCAATAGACAGTGCCACCAATGCTTCTGGTCAAAGAATCCCATGCTCTCATAGCATCCGCGGGAAATTTTGGATTAGCCCCCTTCCCCAAGAACAAAAAATCCAGGTCAAATTTTTACAAAATTTTCATTTATTAACAAAAGTATTTTCAGTTTATCAGTTAATTAATCATTTATTTTTTAATTGTGAAAATAAGTTCTGGCCGAAAAAAATGGTAAAAGCTTCATCAGATAATGGAGTTGAGATTCCAACCGAGGAAGAATCATACGAGGACAAACTGAAATATGTTAGTGTGATCTCGAAACTGACTTTACTTACTTGACTTAAGGCTCCTGCCAAGGGTTTGGCGTAGAGAACGATGAGACTAGGCGCCTCCAGGTTGACCTATCGCTTGCCAGGCTTGTAGCTTCTTCCACCAGGATGTGGGCTTGGGTGAGGAATTCATCGGCTTTGTCTTTCCACCTAGTGGGGGGGGGGTCCTCTGGGTCGCTTCCATCCGTGTAGGGTGGGGTCGAAGTTGAATGCGACCCGTGCTGGGGTGTTGCGTGGCATACAAAGGAGGTGGCCATACCACCTAACAGTACGCTGGGCGAGCTGAGTCAAGAAAGGAGTTTTAGCGGTACGTGACAGGAGAGTCTGGTTGCTAACAAAGTCATTTCAGTGAATTCCTTCGATTCTTCGGAGATGTTTCGTCTGTGCGACATTGATGGCGCTGAGGATAGATTTGACAGCTGGCCACGTCTCCGCCTCATACAGCAGCACGGTGCTGACTGACGCATTGTAAATGCGTATTTTGGTAAAGCGGCTTATGTTTGGCTTTCGTCAGATACTGCTAAGCCTCCCAACAAGTGCTGACACTTCGGCTATTCGAGATGTAAGCTCTTTTGTGATCAAGCCATCCTTCGACAGAATAGATCCCAGGTAAGTGAAGTCTTCAACCACATCTGATCGGTTGCTTCCGATGTTGACTTCCTTTACTTTAGAACGGATGTGGGGGCTCAAGGAGCATAACTTTGGTTTTCTGCCAGTTGATTTTCAGTCCAACTTTCGAGGCTTCTGCTGAGAGAACCTGGAGAGCTTTGGTGACCTTTTTGACGGTGTTCACAACTAGCGCTATGTCGTTGGCAAAGTCAGCATCAGAGAGTAGCCAGTCTCCAAACTGAAGACCGAACTGAAGAGGATTCGTCATGCTGGTCATAACTGTGTCTATGACGCAGTTGAAAAGCTCGGGAGTGGCGGCGTAACCTTGCCGGACGCCAGTCTTCACCGAGAATGTGGGACTGCGTCTTCCATTGACTTGCACGCAGCTCTCCGCATCCTCATACAGATTTTCAAAAAGTGAGCAATATTTCTGGGGTAGACCCGTAGTTGTTAGTATCAGCCTAAGTTTTTTTAGATTAATTTCTGTTCGTTTTTTTTGACATGGTCTTTTTCGTGATTTTTTTTTATATCTTTACGGTTTTTTCTACGAGAATCCACAATTTGTTTTGCTATTTGTATGTTGGAAAAACTTTTTTACCAATGTTTATCCTGACACTAATAGTATTGATTAAGTTATAAGTGGTAATAATAGTAGCCCCGAATGTTTCAGCTTAATAACCCCAGTCATTCTCGATATATTGCTATGGTGTCTTATCGGAAACCATATACACAGTGCCTTTTGATTTAGGTTTAAAGCATAATGGACCGATTATATTATTTTGGGGGACATGGGAGGAGGGCTGCTTGCCCTCCAATTACTTTTCAATCTCAATCTCAAACAACCTGTGTGGGCTTAGTGGGTTTTAATTTAGTTCCATACAGTTTAAATATTTCCAAAATTTTTCACCTTAATACCTTTAGTCTTAGTAGCAGTAGTAGTAGTATTAGAAGCAGAGTTAATAATATTAGTCTTAGCTTTAGGGACTTGTAGCATTAATAGTAATAGCGGTAGTACTAGTAGCAGTAGCAGCTTTAACGTAATGACTTTACAATAGAAGTAGTAGTAGTAGTAGAGATAAATCCTTACTCTCTCTCATCAAAAGCATTAAACCGGTTCTCAGCTTTTACCTGAAATAGCAAATGTAAAAGAGAATATCCAGACATAGTCTAACTAAAGGTCAAAAAAGCGTAAGCCCCCCCCCCCAAAAAAAAAATCAACTAGAAAATGCAACAAGCAAAATGATTACTGGGAAAATCTAAACAATAATATTCATTCTTTACCAAGGATGTTAACTGTTTTATAAATCTCGTTTCAAAAGCATTTTGGGCTCTATTGGGTTCACTGGAAGAAGAACAATTGCCTAGGGATTTGTGCCTAGGGTCAGTGAGCCATAAAAGCTAAAACAAACGGTTTGTGAACTAATGAGAAGGGAAACTAAGGTTCTTCTCCGAGAAATAAAATAAGCAGTGTCGTCTGGTTTTCCCAGAAAAATCATGAAGATAATTAAATGTACTAGTTTTGTTTCTAATTTTTATAGCTTTTTTATAACTTTTATAGTTTTTATATTATTTTTTTTTTTTTTTCGTTTAGCCTACTTAGGACCAGAGAAAACGGGACTTTTTTTTGCCAAAAAGGCACAATAGTTATTCAGTTATTTTTGCACATTTTGGATAAAACATATTTTTGAAAATAGCTATCAAAAGCCTGGCTGGGCCAAAATCATATTTTAGATTCAAAACAAAACACTGAATAACATCAAAAAAGATTTAAAAACAATCATACACATAAAAATGACAAAAGAATGCACTTGTCAAATGCATTTTGTCAAAGTTGTCAAAAAAGAAACAAATCTTTAAAAACTAAAATTACATTGTTAACGTATGTATACACGCCTACTTATACGGGCCATAACTGTACAAAAAAAAACAAACACAAATAACAATGCACGTTAACCCATCCCTAGCTATTTTATAATCAATAAAAAATGATCTTCCTATTTTTTAAAATTCTTATAAAATTTTATAGCGCAAAAAATCGGCTCGGCACAAGTTTGGAATAAAACACTAGAAAAATAAAAATGAAACTTCTAGGACATGATGTATTTTTCAGGGACTTATGGGTATACATTTTGGGTTTATGTCTGGAGAAAACCTGGTTTTCTATTTTATAATTGTGATTCAAATATCACCCGAGTTGCAGAGTTACGACACTATTTAGAATAAAATAACTAATTTGAATAAAAGTAATGTCTCTATATCAGCATTTGTCTGGTATGTCTAGTTTATGAATATTTTTCGCATTTAAAATCGATGTACTGTTTTGGGCTATTTAAAGTGTGTTTTTTTACTTTTGACAATTTTTCTGAGAAATTATTATGAATTCGAAAATACCACTTTGTCATTTAGATGGGGTTCTTTTTATATGTTTTGTGTTTGTCTGGTAAGTAAACACACGACCTCATAAACAAGTACACTTACCTTTACTATTATGTACGATTAGTAGCAATTGTGCATCCGCTATATCCTTTGGAGATTTTGGAATACTTTTGGGTAGTATCGGGGGCTGAAGAAATTTGTATTTTTCAGATCCAGGTATATAGGTTTTTTTCTTTTTATTCGCAAAATTTTTTAGAAGGTGGAAATTTACAAAGTAGGCCTAATCGCAACTTTCTACAGTCTAAACATAAGTAGTGTAAAATTTTGATCAAGAGAATTGATGTCTAGAGCTTAAATTTTTTTATTTTTTATGCTCGAACAGACTGCAAGCCATAATCTTGGCCTGATGACACAATTTCCGAGGGCTGCAGCAATAAACAATCAAATAGTTTTACTCTAGTCTTACCAACACTGTCAGTTGTGCATTGGTAGTTAATAGCAAATGAAAGCTCCCGGGGAGTAGGGACTCTGAAACTAAAAAAACAATGTTTGTAGGTTTTCTTTCTTTTTTCAAATTTTTATTAGGAGTCGGAAAGACTCTAGGGGGACGTGCCTCTCCAAAAGCAAATATACTAGTAGTTGAGCTGCTCCTGCCGAGAGCCATAGTTACTCTTTCTGTTTACCCGTGCTGTAAACTCTAACAGTATGAAAAATATAGGTTGTCCCGTTTGCCTGTGAGTCCAGGGAACCTGTCGGTCATGCGTCAATCCTAAAACACGGTCGCCCCCCCCCCTGAGACTTTGGGTCTCAAGTTTTTATTCACTTCCACCAAATTGATTTTAATTCAAAAAATAAAAAATCATAGATATATCCAGTCTAAAATTTTGAGAGGAAGGGCAAGACTTTAAAAACCCCCAGAAGAACTAATAAAACAATAAAAATAAATGAACATGTTGTGCCCAAACAGACTGCAGACCATAAACTTGACCTCATTGACGCTATCAGAATGGCTGAGATGCCGTACTGTGAAAATCCAGTAAGGAGCTTGGGACAGGGTCTCCAGACATCGTTTATGTTGTCTTCTGGTTGAAGGGTATGTACATCCATGTTAACAATGTTTCTTTTTTTTTCAGGTTCTAAGCTTTTTATCGCGTGCTCTGGTAGCTGAAAGCTCAGTGAAAGCACTTATTTATCAGAAGCGATACATGGAGAAAATTATTGAGGCGCAAAGAGCTGAGGTTACTGTACGAAACATGTCTGAGTACTCGAATTGGACAAGGATAAGGTTTAATGAAGGTAAGATTTATTCATGATGAAATACACATAGAATAATAGGTACTAATTAATGTCATGATGACATCATAATTATAATAAATTAAGAGGAATAAAAATAACCTACCCTCCTCTAAGGCTCTTTGGTCTTAAATGTGGGGGGAACAAAGGGGAACAAAACATAAAAAGGGAAATCAGGAGAAAAATAACAACAAATACATGCACACTCTAAGGCATGTTAATCTTGTGAGTCTTCAAATCCTACAAGCAGTTTAGGCTACTTTCTCATCACCAACCTAGTATTTAAGATGAGATACTTTAAATGATAATTTTGTAATTGGAAATGACTATATATAATGATATTATGATATATAGTAAATATCCAATTTTGATGTTTTAAATTTTTGATATATAGTAGATATCTGATATAGCAATATATAGTAAATATGTAAAAAAAAATTGCATTTTGGAACATTTGAAATCCCTTATGTCATATGGAAAAATATATAAGACAAATAATTTTTAAAGTTCGGAAAAAAGCAAAATGAGGCAATCTTCGTTCAAATTTTTGCTGGTAAAGAGAAAGAAACTAGAATAAATAATAGTACACAAGAAGTTGCTCTTGCATTTTTCCTGCAGTAAAGATAAGGATTGTCACCAAGAAGTTTTTTAATTCTAATTTTTCAGAAACTTCAACTGTTTTTCTAAGAACAATCATTATGAAAGCTATTAAGAGTAAATATTACTTTGGACGAGTTTCTTAATCACGAATTCTACTAGTAGGAACATTTTACAAGAGTATTCCCTATATTTTAGAAATCATTTATCTTTAAATTGACTCTAAAAACATGAAGGTAGTAAGACGGGAACTCTTACTACCCCCCTCCATGGGCGCCCATATGAGAGGGCAGGGGGGGCTCTTGCCCCCCCCCCCCTGGCTGAATGATGCTGCCTTATTTTTATATTTTTGTTCTGAGATTTCTATTATATAGCATTAAAAGTAGCAATTAGACGAAGTTTGCCCCCCCCCTGGAATTCAGCTTATGGGCGCCCATGCCCCCCTCTGTCCCCCTCTGTCATTACTCTTAGGAACTCTTAGCCCCCTCTGTCATTACTGATATTGGGCTCACTGCCGTGGCAAAATTAATTTTTTTTTTTTTTGTACATTAGGTTGCTATTGGCCCAAGGATGTACGACTGTTAGGTTCAAACTAATTAGGGACAAAACCTCTTTGGTCCATTTTTTTTGGCTCATAAGCTTCCAATTCTAATTGTAGGAACATTCAAATGATTTTTTTCCCATGAACATTATTTAGTGCATTTTTAAATTATTCATAGCAGCTGCTAGAATAGAGCTAAAATAAATTTCAGATGTTTATATTTGTTAGGTTCAAACTAATTAGGGACAAAACCTCTTTGGCCCAATTTTTGGCTCATAAGCTTCCAATTCTAATTGTAGGAACGTTCAAATGATTTTTTCCCCATGAAAACTATTTAGTGCATTTTTAATTATTCAAAGCAACTGCTAGAAAAGAGCTAAAATAAATTTCAGATGTTTATATTTGTTAGGTTCAAACTAATTAGGGACAATTCTGTTTGGGCAATATTTTGGGTCATAAGCTTCCAATTCTAATTGTAAGAACGTTTAAATGATTTTTTTTCCCATGAAAATTATTTAGTGCATTTTTAAATTATTCATAGCAGCTGCTAGAAAAGAGCTAAATACTGCGTTATTAGCTCTTTACTGAAAACAAATTTTATTACAAATAATTTCTTTTGTACTTAATATTGAAAATAAACATTAAAATAATTGTAAAATTATTGAACTAATGAGCTTTCAGCAATTACTATTATTATACATTAAATATTCAGTTGAATTTATTAGTTCTTTCTAAAGTTGTTCAGGACGAATATAGTTTCACTACAAAAAAGAGTTTGGATACTGCCCTCTCCCTTAACTGTAAATAAAAACCAAAAGCCTACTGCGTCATTGGCGGTTAACTGAAAACAAATTATATTACAAATATTTTCTTTTACAGTTCTTACATCATTGAAAATAAAAATAAAATTATAGTGAAATAAATTCTTGAACTGATGGATCTTTTAACAATTAATATCATTATACATCAAATATTCAATTTGATGTTGTTCATGCTTTCCAAGACTGTTCAAGACGCATATAGTTTTCAGTAAAGCGCCAATGACACAGTAGGTATTAGACTTTTACAGTGAGAGAAGGAGGCGATACCCGAACTCTTGTTTGTAGTGATTTTTTTTTCGTTTCAAGTTTAATTTGCATATTCAATTTAAGTTTTAGTCGTTTTAATATTTATCAATTCATTTGTATTAATATCTATTGCATGTTTGTTTGCATTGATGGTTTATTTATTTTCTCTTCGTTTTAAATTTCATTTATACGACAATAGTAAAATAATTTTTTTTTGTTTTTTTAGCTTGATTTTCATATTCAATCCAAGCATTACTCGCTTTAAGATCTATTTATTCTTTTATATTATTACTTATTTTATGTTTTTGCTATGATTGTTTATTTATTTTCTGTTCGTTTTGGGTTTCATTTATTCTTTAATAGCAATTTAAGGTCGTTTTGAGTCTGAGTTTTAACAAGTATTTGCATCTGCTGAGGTTAAGTTTAAAATGGCCTTTACTTCTCTTTGAAATACTTATTTTTCGGAAGGTTTTTTAATTAATTTTTGTTCGTTTTTGATTGTAAAAAGTTTCAAGTTTTAAAAATTCCTTATTTCAAAATCAAACTTTTAAAATAAAAGTCAAATGTTCATCAAAGTATTAAAACTGGTATCAAAGTAACAAAATCAAAGTGATAAAATGGGTTCACAGCAACCTTGGAGTTTTTATTATCTGATGTTTGAACTATTTTGAACAAAATGGCTACTCAAAATTTTTATCGGATGGGCTTGGACAAAAAAGGGCGTGGATGGGGGCTAAATTCCCTTCGGTCTCTTTTGAATCTTTAAAAGGGAAACTAGAGCTTTCTATTTTCAATCAAATGAGCCCTTTCTGAAGTTTATACGAGCATAATTTCTATAAGAAACATATATACCCCCAGAGTATAACTTAAAACACCTGTCCCTGGGCCCTGGGGGGATGTGTTGACCCCATAGTTTTAATATCTGAAGTTTGAACTAGTTTTATCAAAACGGTATACTAAAATTTTTCTCCGATGGGTTTATCCATCTGATAAACCCAAAGGCGTGGAGGGCAAGAGGGGCTAGGTGCATTCCGATCTTTATTTAACTCTAAGAAAATGAACTAGAACTTTTAATTTTTATTCAAATGAGCCATCTCTGACGTTTATACGAGCATCCCTTTCATAAGAACCATGTACGGGCCCAGAACATAGCTTAAAATGCTTGCCCCCGGCCCTGGGGGGTTGTGTCGATACCAGAGTTTTTGTTATCTGACCTTTGAACTATTTTAAAAAAAAATGGCCATTTCGAAAGTTTTATCGGGCGGGTTTCGGGAAAAAAGGGCGTTGTGGGGGCTAGGGGCCCTCCAATCTCTTTTGACTCTTAAAAATGGAACTAGATCTTTCAATTTCAATTCAAATCAGCCCTCTCTGAAGTTTATGCGAGCATTACTTCCATAAGAACCCTATATACCCCCAGAGCAAAACTTGCAACGCCTGCCCCCGGCCATGGGTGGTTGGGTCGACACTGGCGTTTTTTTTCATTCTGACCTTTGAAGTACTTTTAACAAGATGACTATCTCAAAATTTATATTAGATCCATTTGGGGAAAAGGGTAGTGTGGGGATAATTGCCCTCTGATCTCTTTTGACTCTCAAAAACTGAACTAGAACTTTCAATTTCCAATCACACGAGCATTTCTTCCATGCCAGCTGTATATGCTCTCCAGGCATAACTTACAACGCTTACCGCGGGGCCTGAAGGATTGTGGAGAGGGAGGGGGGACTAGTTGTCCTCCGATCTCTTTTGACTATTAAAAATTGAGCAAGAACTTCCAATTTCCGATCTTATGAGCCCTCTTCGAAGTTTATACGAGAATCTCTTCCATAAGAACTATATATGCCCCAGGCGCTTTACTAACAACGCCTGCCTCCAGGCCCTGGGGGTTGTGTCGACCCCAGAGTTTTCTTTATATGATCTTTGACCTATTTTTAAGAAATGGCTGTCTCAGATTTCTTATCAGATGGGTTTGAAAGAGCACGGAGAGGGGGCTAGTTGCTCTCCGATATCATTTTACTCTTTAAAAGTAAACTAGAACTTCCAATTTCCAATCAAATGAGCCCTTTCCGAAGTTTGTACGAGCATACCTTCCATAAGAACCATATATACCCCCAGAGCAATACTTACAACGTCTACCCTGGGCCGGGGGGGGTTTTTCAAATCTGACCTTTGAACTGTTTTAACGAAATATCTATACGTAAAGGAGGTTTTGTTACATGATCTTTGAACTATTTTTTAAAAAAATGGCTACCCCAAATTTTTATCAGATGTATTTGAGGGACAGGGTTGGGGGGGGGGGGCTAGTTGTCCTCTGATCACTTTTGACGCTTAAAAAGGGCAACAGAACTCTCGATTTCCAATCGAATGAGCCCCCTTTGAAGTTTATACGAAGACCCTTTCTGTACGAAGTGCCTATGGGAAAAAATAAATGAAGTGTGGGGGAGAATAGCTGCCCTAAGATCATTTTTGACTCTTTAAAAGTGAATTAAAACTTTCAATTTCCAATCAAATGAGCTTTCTATGAAGATTATACGAGCATCCATTCCATAACAACCATATATGCTCCCAGGGCATAACTTACAACGACAACCCCTGGACCCTGGTGGGCTGTGTCGACACCGGATTTTTCTATATCTGAACTTTGAACTTTTTTTTTAACAAAATGTCTATTTGAAAATTTTCATCTGATGGGATTGGAAAAAGAAGGCGTGGGGGGGGGGGGCTAGTTGCCCTCAGATCTCTTTTGACTATTTGAAAGTGAGCTCAAACTTTCAATTCCCAATCAAATTAGCCCTTTCTGAGGTTTAGCCCTCTCTCCCGGCCCTGGGGGGCTGTGTCGACACTGGAGTTTTTTTTTACCTGAACTTTGAACTATTTTCAAACAAAATGCCTATCTCAAAATTTTTATCTGATCAATTTAGGGCATGGAGGGGGGGGGGGCTAGTTGCCCTCCGATCTCTTTTGACTATTGAAAATGAAAGAACTTTCAATTTCCATTCAAGTGAGTCCTCTCCGATGTTTATACGAGTATCTCTTTCGTAAGAACAATACATGCCTTTAGGAAATAACTTAGAACGCCTTCCCCCGGGCCATGGGGGTTGTATTGACACCGGAGCTCTTATTATCCGACCTTTGAACTATTTCAGTTACCCTCGGATCTCTTTTGAATATTAAAAAGTAAGCTCGAACTTTCAATTTCCAATCAAATGAGCCCTCTCTGAAGTTTATATACAAGCATGTCTTTCATAAGAACCATATATGCCCCAGGCATAACTTACAACGTCCGCCCCCGGGTCCTGGGGGGTTGTGTAAACACCTGAGTTTCTGTTATCTGACTTTTGAACAATTTTTAACTTAATTGCTATCTCAAAATGTTTATCAGATGCATTTGGGGTAAAAGGAGAGTGAGGCGCTTGTTGCACTCCAATCTCTTTTGACTCTCAAAAACTGAACAATAACTTTCAATTTACAATCAAAGAAGCCCTCTCTGAAGTTTTTACGTGCATCCCTTCCATAAGAACCATATATTCTCCCAGGGCATAACTTACAACGCCTGCCCTCGGGCCCCTGGGCAGCTGTGTGTCGACACCAGAGTTTTCGTTGTATGGTCTTTGAAATATTAAAAAAAAATGGCTATCTCATAGTTTTCATTGGATGAGTTTGAGGAAAAAAGGGCGTGGAGAGGGTGGGCTACGTGCCCTCCGGTCTCTTTTTAATCTTAAAAAGTGAACTAGAACTTTCAATTTCCAATCAAATGAGCCCTCTTTGAAGTTTGTACGAGCATCCTTTCCATCAGAACTATATATACCCCAAGGGCATAACTTACAACGCCTGTCCCTGGGCCCTGGTAGGCTGTGTCGACACTGGAGTTTTTGTTATATCATCTTAGAAATATTTTTAAAAAAATAGCTATCTCAAAATTTTTATCGGATGCATTTGGGAAAAAAGGGTGTGGGGGGGGGCCTGGCTACCCTCTGATATCTTTCGACGCTTAGATAGTAAACTAGAACTTTCAATTTCCAATCAAATCAGCCTTTTCTGAAGTTTATACGAGTATTCCTTCCATAAGAACCATATACGCCCCCAGGGGCATAACTTATAACCCTTGCCCTGAAGAATATGGGGGGGGGGGAGTGTCCTGCTCAAAGATATGATTTCCAGAGCTTTTCAACTACGTTGAAAAATTGATATCTCAAAATTTTGATTGGATGTGTTTGGGGAAATGGTGGGCGTGGAAGAGGTGTTAGTTGCCTTCCAATCACTTTTGACTATCAAAAAGGGCACTAGCCATTTAAATGTCCAATCGAATGAGCATTTTTTGAAGTTTCTATGACAATGCCTTCTATAAAAAACTTATATGCCCCTAGGGCATAACTTATAACCCTTGCCCTGAGTGCTGTTGGGGGCTTGTCATCCTCAAAGATCCAATATCCAGAATTTTCAACTTCTTTGAAAAAATAGCTATCTTGAAATTTTGATTGGAAGTGTTTGAGGAAAAGGTGGGTGAGAGGGCGAGAGGGGGGTTTGTTGCCCTCCAATCACTTTTGACTAATAAAAAGGGCACTAGCCATTTAAATGTCCAATCAAATGAGCCTTTTTGAAGTTTCTACGACAAAGCTTTCTATAAAAACCCTATATGCCCCCAGGGCATAACTTAAAACTCGTGCCCTGAGGGCTGTGGGGGAAGTGTCCTCCTCAAAAACATTATTTCTATCTGGAAATCAACTACGTAGAACAAAATGGCTATCTAGGAATTTTGATTGGATGTATTTGGGGAAATGGTGGACGTGGAAGGGGTGTTAGTTGCCTTCCAATCACTTTTGACCCTTAAAAAGAGCACAAGAACTCTGGATTTCCAATCGAATTTGCCCCCTTTGAAGTTTTTGCGAGGACCCTTTCCATATTAAGTGCCTCTGGGAAAAAAAAAATAATAATAAAACATTTGAGCCGTATGGCCTTTACTATAGGCAACGCTATAGCGTTGCCTCTGATTATTATGGTCTAAAAGTGGATTTTTATTGAAAATACAAGAAGAGTTAAATTGCAGACTATTTAAACTTTTATACCAGATAAAATTGGAGAATATCTGGAGGATGCGGGTAAAGCTGCCACTGCAGCCAGCAATATCTGAGCTGCAAAGTTGAGTCAAGGGGGGTTTTGGCTTAAACAGTGACTGGAAATAGCATTCGCATATGGATTGATTTCCCCCGGTTTAAAAGGGTGCGTAAAATAATATTTTGACCCCTTTCTGCTAAAAATTATTTTTACCCGTTTCTTGTTTTTTCTGTAGATGGTATTAAGAGTATTAGTGTTAAGTATAATTTGTAGATTGGCAATTACGGACCAGGGGCGCAGGCCTAATGTTGTCCATAAAAACAAATTGTTATTACCGACCGTTTATCCAATAAAATTAATGAACTTTCAATGAATCCTCTTATTGGGAGGAGGATACGTAGCCCCCCCCCCCCCAAAAAAAAGGTTGCAGACCCATATTTTCAAACTTTCTTGAAGAGGTGCTGCAGACCGCTTGAAAGAATCCTCGATAGTTTATACTGCTGCTGACGATTAGTGCTGCAGAATTGATAGTGCTGCAGGACTGAGAATAACTGAGGACTTTTTGGATAATTATACTTTGTTTTGAAAAGTGAATGCACTAAATGAAGCATACACTAGATTTTTGAAGTATTATTCTTAAAAAATCGAACTTTGATTTAAAAGGTTGTGTTTGAGGGAGTGGCACCCCTCCTCACATTAGGGTATCTTGAGCTTCAGTATTCAAAACCAAAATAATTCAAATAAAAAAAAATGATTTTAATTCAAATACAAACTAAGGAGCTGGGGAAGGTTTCACCCCTTCTTTCTTATTTGATCAGTTATTTTCAACTGATCAGATTTGGTCAGTTGTTTTGGACATTTTATATGTGTATATATATCACTTCGTTAAAATAATTTTTACAAATCCTCTTCTTTGTCTAAAACTATGCTAACATCCTGCTGCAGGTCAGTATTATTTAAGCTTCTGCATGGATGTAAAAATGTTGCATCAAATGCACCCATATTTTCTTTTTTATTCTATGGCACGTTGCAGTACATCAAGGCTGCCCAATACGGCGCATTTTTTTTAAACCGGTTTTTCAATCACTTGACTGTTAAGCCTTTGCTCTAAGGAATCAACAGATGACTTTGATGGAATACCTGCTCAGGGAGACAACTCTAAATAAATCTGCAGCGCAGGGTTTTACTGCAGTTCAGATAAATCTGGACTGCACTGCACTGCGGGTTTCCCTAAGTGCTCCTCAATTAAAAACTTATTCAATTTGTATTGCCAAATAAGATTAAATCTCAGCAAGGATTTGTCCGAAACATACATTTTGAAAAAAATTAAGCTCAGATTCTTTGGAATATTAGTTTCTTCCCTTTGTTTGAAAGATAACACAAAGTACGTATTTAACGATATATTTTAAAACTGGTTGCATTTTGCGCTAGTATTAGATGAGGCATCACGACTTTTTGCTGCAAAACGTTTTGTTGATAATCTGTGTCATTGATTTCTCGGTCATCTGTAAAAACTCTTTGTGTCTTTGCCATCGAGCAAAAACACGCAAACAACATGCAAATAAGCGCGTTTTTTGATCTTTTCTCGGTCATCTGTAAACGTGTCATTGCAAAAAAGTGTCACTGTTTTTTTCTGTTATTGAACACAGTACAATTCGTTTTATTAGCCATTGTAAGAAGCATCATCCTTTTTGTTCTGTCATCGAATAAAGTGTGATTGTCTTCTCTGTTGTTGTCATAAATGCCATTGTTTTATTTTTTCAACAGACACTATTGTCATTATTTTATGAGTCCTTATAACAGGTGTCGTTACTTTTGTAGGCAATCATCTTGTTTGCGGTGATAAAATTCACCACCACCCTGAACACATAAATTTGATTCACTCCTTATTATTGTTAATGATATCGATGTTTTTATGGTTCCAATGAGGTTAGATCCAAAGAACAAATGATCTGAATATTAAAATAGGTTGACACTTGTGTTATGGCACACAAAAAAATCATGACACTATGTCTGATGTGAAACAGATGGTGGCACCATTTCCAGTGACAGATAAAGAAAAATGCACCTTTCTCCAGGAAGGAGAAAAGTGATAACAGTTCTCGTTTGGCCAATCACCGAAGGTACAACAAGTAATTTTAAATTTTTTTGGGGTGAAATTTAAATACCTTTGAGGATTTTCATTAGGAATGAATTAAAGATTATGGCTAATTTATGAGAGTCAAAAGTGGTGCTAGTTTGGACAAAAAGACCCTAAGCACCATCTAGCTCTTGGTAACAATTACAAATTTTCAACTTTAGTAATGAGAGTAATCTATAATTGGTAAAATTAGTGTAGTAATAAGTGTCTAATCTCAGTTTCTGGCATAAAAACGATTACGTAGCTTGAAAAAATGCCGAGTATTGCCAAACGCTTGATTGCGTTGATGTCTTTTTGTCGACTTTAGTGGCTTTTCCACTCTTATAAGTTACCCATACTCTTTGGACTGAAAGATAGCAAATATAAAGCACAGTTACTAAAATGGGGCTGTCTATCAAACTCTATTATTCGAGTGGGAAGGATCGAAACCATTGGAGTTAATGAAAGCAAAAGGTAAGTTTGGTTGTCGTCTTAAGATTTTCATTAAAACAAATGGAGTTTTTCTTGGGACCTAGTGTTTTTCAACACCTGCCTCCACTCTTATTTGTGGTTTTTGTGGTCTTATTACGGTTCCTCACTTCTTTCACTCTCTAGTTCTGTTTTATTATGCCTACATCGGTATGATGTAAATCCTTGAGTATGTATTAAACTCTAGACAGACGACTCCATGTGTCTCAAAAACTTGTCAATTCTGATACTCTAAACGTTGCACCATTTTTACTTCGTAATTATTAATTCTAGCTATTTAAAATTTTGTCTGTTCCCTCGGAACTTTTCTTCCTTCTGCATTTGTAGGGTTATTTGATCGTATTTTTGTTTGTGATTCAAGTCGTGTATTATCACCATAAATTTTGGTATAGTAAAACTGTCTCGGCATGATGCCAATTCCTACGTGGATCAAACTCCAGACATTTTTTTGCAATAATAATTTAATTCAAAGTGAAAAATTTAGTATAAATTATTTTCTTCATACTCTATATGATTCCTTGGAGCTCCTGGGAGCATGGTCAGTTTTCAGCAATTAGGGTCTTTTTGAACTTGGAGGGCAGCTCTTCCACTTCTCCCTTTAAGCATTGTTGATTAAGGATTGATAAGGAAGTTGAGGACTTAAGACCTCAACTGAAGACCAACCTCGATGTTCAAATGTTCTGGGAATATATTTGGTGTTTGATCTAAAGCTAAAAAAGGAGTTAAGTCGGTGGACTGACTTCTTAGGTTCTTACAAAGATTCAATTTGAGGACTTGGACACCTAAACCTTTTTCAATAGTACCCGACATAGCTACAGATTTCCTTTTTCTGAAAAACTAAATTTGGTGTTATTATATTCTGCTAATTGATGTATCTTTGATCTTATTTTTTTTTTTGACAGTTTTAAATTGAAATATTGCCAATTCCAATTGGGCTCAGAGTAACTGAAAAGTTTCCATTTTGCTAATGGTCGCAAGGTATGAAATTCACCTAAGCATAAATTTGTCTCTTAAAGCAAATAGCGAAAAATTGAAAAAAATGAAGAATTTGTCAATGTTCGCAGTATTTATGTATTCTTCCGCCATCTACTTTGGATCGGTGACTGTCAAGAGTTACAATGTTTTTAGCTTAGAGTCTGTTCCTGAACTCAAAACTCAACTACCATTAATGAATTATTTGTCATGATTTTTGTTCCAAGGAATAAGAAAATATTATTAGCAATTTTTTATTAGAATAAGTGTACAACAGACTACAATGTTAACCTTTTTTATGTATAAGCACTTAACAACAGTATTATAAGGTAACAAAAAGTAATTAAGGTTCTTTAACGATAATTGAGTTCACAAATATAGGATCGTAAAATTGACGATATTAAGAGTTATTTTTTAATTTGTACTGTATATATCTGTTTTTGTATTACAAGAAAATGTTATGTTATGGTTATTAAATAATAAATAATCGCTGTTTTATTCTCTTTCTTCATCTATATGGTAGTCATGGCTCTGGAATTTCCTATGGCTGGTGTTAATACTTTCTTTTGAATCTGAAAATACTGAAGGGAAGAAATGCCATTTTAAATGTTATGTCATTTAAAAAAGAATATCATAGTAGCTTCATTTTTTCTTGTGTGCCAAATGAACATTTGAAGCTAAAATGCTACTCATTGCGGATTTCAGAATATATGTATACATTACTGAACATAATGGGTAAATAATCATTTGCATAATGGGCAATATAGACATATTGGACAAAATCATTAGCATAACGGTTTTCAAGCTAAACACAAAATTATTTCTCACCAGCGTTCCACCTAAGATTTTTTTTTGGAAGATTCAATCTCGTTATGATTTTTTTTTCCTTTTTTTTGCCTGTTTAAGTTTAAGAGTTTGACCTATTAAGACTGAAAAGTTCTAGCCCGTTGTTTATGTAAGTACTTGCTATTGAGGTTGAAGGTCATCCAGTTCACTAATATGTTTATTGACGGCTAATCTAACCATTTTTGCTATTGATTATCCACGTTTTACAAATTTAAAGTATTTTCCTAAGCCACAAGAAATTGCTACACTCTCCAGCCCGTAACTTTCCTCTCTATCTCGCTCTCTCCCCGCTCCCCCTCTCTCATTCTCTCTTTCTCTCTCTCCTTTATCTCTATTTCTTTCTCCCTTTCTCTCTCTCGTGGCGATGAAATAATAAAAGCTATAAAATGGTGTATTTCTTGGCTGCAAGAAAAACTAATTTATTAGTTTTTGGATTAATTATTTTTCGAAATTCTAGATTTTAAAGATATTATTTTTTCAGTCCTTGTCTACGATTTCACACCTAACCACAGTAACGAGTAAGGTTCAACCGTTCTATAGGTTCCATAGTTATTTTGTCGTTTTGATTATTTTGTCTTTTCCTTCCAGAATTTTATTTTCAATTGTTTCGTAACTTAGTTTATTTTATTTTGACTTATTTTTGCCAGTTGAAAGTAATCTACAAATATCTAGTTCTAGTTATATAATATATAACTAGTTACAACATAGCACTAGTTATATATCTAGTTATATAACAAGCATAGATTATGTTCCTATGCCCTATGAACGGCTTTTAGGTTCAACTGAAATATTGTATATCCTTACTTAGACTTAGGTCCTCCCTACGCCTGGGGGCGCATAAGGCAGCGACAGTGGTTCGCCACGACGACCTGTCCTGAGCCTTCAACCATAGCTCCTCCAACGAGGACCTCGCCAGCTCCGCCTTCTTCTTTAGCGACCTGCCAAGGGTCATTTTCGGTCTCCCTGATTTGCGGATACCGGGAGGTGTCAAACACCACGCAAAAATTGTATATCCAGGATAAACAAGAAGGTGAGAGTTGCGTGTAGGTTTTCATCTACTTGTAAATGCTCCTTGCTTTCAGCCTTAGTTATAGAAGCAAGAATTGAGGCCAGGTTCTACAATCAGATATTGCCCTTAACCCGGATCCCGCTTATTCTTAAAATACTATAAACATAACCCCTATTCTTGTTTCTGTCTATGGTTGTTGGCCTATTCCTTGGATGAAGAAGTCAGTGGCGTCAATTGAGGTTGTAGTGGGGGCATTTGGTCCCCTTTTGATTTCTTGGCCCCCCCCTGCACCTTAGGTCTCTAAACATATCCGTTTTGTTATTTCTGTTGACAAATATTTTTTACTATAATTAAAAAAAAAACTTGCCCGCTTCTTAGATTTCGAAAAATACGTTTTGACCCCTCCTCTAAAATTATCTTGAATGGATGCCACTGTCAGAGGTGTACTCTTCTAGACTTACTACCAAAGAAACTTTGAAACCCAAGGTTTCAATTTGTGTCAGAATTCTTAAATACGATTTTTGTGGAGCATTGAATGCCCCGTTTCAAAGAGAAATCAAATATTACATTATTCTGAGCTTACCGATACAATCTCCTGAGATTGATGACTTTAATATTTTAAGTTAATTTTATTAATAAGAATCAAACTTAACAATATACATAGACATATATAGCACATGGATAACAAAGTCGTTCAACTAAAGCTTTTAGCCTTTCCATGGAACTTGCAAGGGCAATGTGGCCTAGGGGCGTGCCAGGAATAGAAAAAAATAATATAAGTTAATTAAATTAATATTAATATAAAAAATTAGCTTACAAAATCAAAAAAATACAAGCACAAATTAGTTATATCACAAAAAAGAAACAATCATAATTCCTTGTTGAATTGCTACTGAAGTCACCGTAACGACGAAAAAAAAAAAACAACAACCAAAAATACAATCCACTGTACTCCTGCATACACTCCAACAAACAATATAAAAATAAAATAGAAATTACAAACAATATTTTAAAACTCCTAATTAGAATATGTTTTTCCTTACTTTTATTTCTAAGTTCTTCAAATCTTTTTATGCCGTTAGTTGTGTTATCATTACAATACCATAGTTAAATTCCTCAATAAGTAAATGAGAACTTAGACCTTGTAGTGATGGTAATTGGAGCAGAGAGCGCCTTCAATGCTTAAGCTTTATAATTGTGGCAATCAGACCTAACCTGAAACATATATAACCATGGGTGCCCATAAGGGGGGCAGTTGGGCCCCCCTGGCTGAACGATGGTGCCTTATTTTTATATTTTTGTTCTGAGATTTCTATTACATAGCATTAAAAGTGCCAATTAGACAAGGTTTGCCCCCCCCCCCTGGAATCTAGCTTATGGGTGCCCATATATAACCAGAATATGAGGATATATTAGCTGTAACACATCAGTTAAATACTTTTTCCATAAGCTTGATGTGAGTAACCAAGAATGCCACACTGGCTATCCGTTATTAAGCCTTTTGTTTACTTAATTGTGGAGGCATCTGGTACGGGACTAACCTATTTTTGACAATAATTTGTGTCGATAGTTTGCTTCTCCTTCTAATTCAAGTGTAAAGCACGTGGTGCCTTACACTTGATTCGTGAAAGTATAGTGGGGGTGGGGGAAAAATGAATTTTAAAAAATCTAGGTAGGATTTTTTGCTTGTCTTTTTCCATTTTATCAATTAAAATATTAAGAAGAGAATTTGAAATGAAAATAAAAAGGTCATTTTCAAAACACAGGAAGAAAATCACCCCTACTACCCCCTCCGCCCCTACCAATTATTGCTCCTGATATAGAAATTCCGCATCCGTAGTTTAAGTGCAATTGAACCTTTATTTTTTAACCCCCTATTTGTCACTCTTTGAAATCCCGTGTTTCATAATAGAATGAAATTAATGAGAAAAGAAAGGAGGGAAATTTCTGGAATTTACAGTCGAATTATTCAGTATTATGCTAATTTGAAGTAAAATTGTTTTTGAAATACACCTTATAAGGCAGGTGTGATGATTGGGACAGGATAAACACGAGGACACGATGTTACTGTCCCTGTTACGTTTATCAGGTACAAAAGCAGAAAGAGGGGAGGGGTTCTTTAAGTCCATCCCAAATACTCAATCTAGAGACTGAATGGTTTTTGTTTGTTTTTAGAATTTTACTTTCCGTATACGTAGTTAGTTTGCCAGTTATTGTTTTTTCAAAAATATAAAATTCAACTTCGGCAATTCTTAGTACGCATAGTCCAATAAAGACAAATTAGTTCTTGTCAGATAGTTATGGGCAAGGTTTTTATCGTTTATTTCATATTAAACATGGGAAATGACAGTTACCAGTGAAAGCAAGACTCCTCCGTAATTAAGGAGAAACATCATGTTTGTGTATGCTTGCATTTTCTAGCACTTATTAACTATTCATAAATAGTAGAAAAAACTTAATAATAGGAGTAAAAAAAAACAATGGTTTGACAATCACTTAATCATATTGTTAGGGCAGTTGAACCTTAGGTCAATATATACCTCTTTTTTCGAAAATAACGCAAATATTCTCAGGCTCGTAACTTTTGATGGGTATGACTAAACTTGATGAAACTTATACATTTGAAATCAACATAAAAATCCGATTCTGTCGATGTTTCTATTGGTATCAAAAATTCTGTTTTTTAAAGTTTTGGTTACTATTGAGCCGGGTTGCTCCTTACTTACAGTTCGTCACCACGAACTGTTTTAATTAGGAGAAGTTCTTGCAACTTGGAAAAGGTCAATATGATAAGTAAGAATCTCAAAGGTTCAGGGCTTTCCAGCCTGGCAAAATAACTCATATCCTTTCATATATAGGTTTTTGCATAAGGTTTTCCGAATTTCATCTATAGTATTAGAGGTAGAAAATAAATTACCGAATATATAATTTGCTTGCGAGTCAGTATAACATGTTTGTTCATTTAATTTATGGCTATAGGAAGGATAGGAATTAGTCGAAAGGAAGTCATCCTGCTATAGCCATTATTGTCTCAGTTTTAGCGGATAAAAAAGCTTTGGAAATCAAAGCCATCGAAATTTTGATTTATACTTATAGATTAATTTTTATAACTTCACAAAAGAAACTTTCAAAGAAATATAAAGAGCTATATCAAACAAATCGTGGTAACAAACGCCCCCTTTTCACAAAGTCATTCGATCAAGATTTTGGGACAGCAGTTTTGTTCGGTGCAGTTGAACAATCCAATAGCTCTGCCTTTGAGGATGAAAATACCCACACAGCCATTGGTGAAAAGTCTGTAAGTTATGAAATTTGCCCATTGTTTCCATATAGTATTTGGTATTGGTAAGTGAATAGAGGGAGGGGTGTGAATACAGGACGAACAACGGGACGAACAAGATTACACACCTCTTTCTAGGTTAATGACAGGGATAGAAATCCGACTAAGAGTGACCCACTAAGTGACGACTAAGAATTTGGTTTGGCTACCCAAATCCAAATTTAAAAAAAATAAATGTTGTTTTTAAATTAGTGTAGGTGACATTAAAGTTTAAAATTAAGTGAAAAAGATTATTATGTCACCGAGAGGAGAGGAGGTGGGATTTAAAAAAAAAAAAGAGTGACAAGATCACACTTTCTGGGAATGTTAGAATTTACGTTGAATTTACGTAATATGCTTATCTGTTTGTCACCTTGAGACAATGTTTATAATATGCGTGCTTCAACCCTAAGTTATTTCATTTCCGTGTTCTGTATAATACACATGTAGCAAATAAAATATTGTTAAGCAACAGGGTATGCTAAAAGTAAAAAGTTGAAAGTAATTGAGTCATCACTATCAAGATGACCTTGTGGCTTGACCTAGCTTTACTTCTCGACTGTGTTCTGTATAATGCACAAGTACCATTGAGCAGTGTTGTCAATATAAAATATGCAATAGCATTCTAGTATACTAAAAAGTTGATACTAATAAACATGTGGGTGCCAAGAAAAGAATTTTAATAAAGAAGTTCAGAACAATCCTTAGAAATCCTTAGAAATCAAGTAGTGACATAATTATGAAATATGAACCATCAAGGACCGCATTGCGGTCCTTGATGGTTCAGCAGCAGCTGTCTCGAACAGCTGTCTGTTTGCGTCCGCTACACTTTCAAAGGGAACCTGCATGAGGACTTCCTTGGTTTTACCCTAGTTTCTGATTTGACTGGGCGAGGTCCGGCTTCATCAATCTTGTGATTTCTCGAAAGCCTTGGTCTTAATCTGAACAAGATGGTTGGTCAGGGATATGAGAGTGCAGCAGCGATGAGTGGGCATCTTAGGGGTGTCCAGGCTGTATTACGTGAAAAGTGTCCGAAGGTGCTTTACGTCCATTGTAGTGCGCACAGTCTCAACTTGGTCATCTCTTCTGTATGCTCTATTCCGGCATTTAAAAATTTCTTCTGTGTCTTGTCACAAGTCGGCAGTTTTTACCATACTTCACCACTCAGAACACAGAATTTAAAAGAGAAGATCAACGAATACTACTGGATTCGAGGAAACATACTTTAACCAGACTCTGCGAAACAAGATTGGTGGAGCGCCAATATTCAGTCGTGCGTTTTCTTAAGCTGTACCGACCAATCCTGCGATCCCTGGAAGCTCTTGAAGAGAACAGAAATGCAGAAACTTCTGCAAAAGCGGCGCAGTTGCTGGACACGATGAACTAACATTGTCATGATAGTAAGGAATTAAATTTCTTTGGAGTACCAAAAAATTCAACTCTTATGATGGCGGATATTTGAGATTGAGATCTCCGGTAATGATTGCACTCAAAAAGAATGCCAACATAAAAAATAATAGTTGATGAAGAGGGGCATCTTCTTGCTAGTACTTGTGGTAGCATGTTACCCAGTGTTAAACCCCATCGTCAGCTTTCGGGTATTAGCATTCAACGGAAGATCAAAAGAAGACAGGCATACTCTTCTACTAATATCATAAACCATATCTTGTCTACGTGCAGGAACTGTTACCCGTGTAAAAATGATATGGTAATAGACAGTGAAATTGCTGGAGTAGAGGGAGTTCATAATCTCTTGAATGAAATTTCTGTATTGTATATCCAAGAGGTGAATTCAAGAAAGAGTTTGTTACTTACTTACAATTTTCATAATTTCTCGAATGAAATTTCTGTATTATGCATACAAGAGGTGAATTCAAGAAGGATTTTGTGTTGCTTACTTACAATTTTTCATAGTTTCTTGATTGAAATTTCTGTATTGTGTATTCAAGAGGTGAATTCAAGAAAGAGTTTGTTACTTACTTCAAATTGTTTCATAATTTCTCGAATGAAATGTCTTTATTGCGCATACAAGAGGTGAATTCAAGAAAGAGTTTGTTAGTTATTTACATGTTTTTCATAATTTCTGGATTGTGCATCCAAAAGGTGAATTCAAAAAAGAGTGTGTTACTTACTTAAAAATTTTTCGTTACTTCTTGAATAAAATTTCTGTATTGTTGTATCCAAGAAGTGAATTCAAGAAGGAATTTGTTACTTACTTACAACTTTTCATAATTTCATGAATGAAATTTCCATGTTGTGTGTCCAAGAGGTGAATTCAAGAAAGAGTTTGCTACTTACTTGCAATTTTCTCATAATCTACTGGATGAAATTTTTTCATGCTGTGTGTCCAAGAGGCGAATTCAAGAAAGAGTTTGTTACTTACTTATAATTTTTCATAATTTCATAAATGAAATTTCCATGTTGTGTGTCCAAGAGGTGAATTCAAGAAAGAGTTTGCTACTTACTTGCAATTTTCTCATAATCTACTGGATGAAATTTTCATGCTGTGTGTCCAAGAGGCGAATTCAAGAAAGAGTTTGTTACTTACTTATAATTTTTCATAATTACTTGAATGAAATTTCTGTATTGTGTATCCAAGAGGCGAATTAAAGAAAGAGTTTTTTAGTTACTTACAATTTTTTCAAAATTTTCTTGAATGAAATTTCTGTATTGTAAATCCAAGAGTTGAATTCAAGAAAGAGTTTGATACTTATTTACAATTTCTTCATAATTTTTGAATGAAATTTCTATATTGTGTACCCATGAGGTGATTTCAAGAAAGAGTTTGTTACTTACTTGCAATTTTTTCATAATTTCTTGAATGAAATTTCTGTATTATATATCTAAGAGACCAATTCAGGAAAGAGTTTGTTGGTTACTTACAATTTTTTCATAATTTCTTGACTGAAATTTGAGTATTGTGTATTCAAGAGGTGAATTCAAGAAAGAGTTAGTTACTTACAATTTCTTCCTAATTTCTTAGAATGAAATTTCTGTGTTGTGTATCCAAGAGGTGAAATCAAGAAAGAGTTTGTTATGACTTTATTAAAAATCAAATACTATTAATAAAATCAGATGTATTTTAAACGTGGATGTTTCTGTTTCTGAAAACTGAAAACTCTCTTTGTCTGTCTGTCTAGACGGGGGGTTTCCTTGTCGGTGGAGGTTTTTGAGTAAAAAAATTCAGCTCATCTCTCTCAGACTTTGGTAAAAGTACTTTTAATCTACCTCATTTTGTAATGTATCCACTATGAGCCTGTTAGTAGTAGTAGTAGTATCTATATTTCTGAAAATTCCTTTTCTTACATCTCCAACTTTTTAAATAGATATTCTAAACGTTTTAAGTTCTAGTATACCCTAAAAAGAATGGGGATATGGCAATGTAATGCATAAAATATTTTATCGAAATAATGACATGTAGAATATTAACATAGAAAAATATGTTGCATACATAATATACACTATTAATGTCATTGAACCACTGTGGAATTTTTTGGATTTAATCCATAAATTAATTCATCTTGTTCTCTCTTGATGCTATAACTATTATCTTCTCTTAGTTCGTAATCAGTAGAATAATCATTATTCCATTTTGTGTCATACAATATTTTTACTGGGGTGTCACCTAAATGTTCAATATACATTTCGTCTTTGCTATTATTAGGTTCATTGACTATATGATTAATAGTAGTAATAACGTTTGTTGACACTTTGTTTTTCATTGATTTTCTGCCAATGCCCTTTCTATTTTTTCAGCGATTTCACTGTCAATTACCACATTATTTTTACACAGGTAAAAGTTCGTGCACGTAGATAAGATGTGGTTTATGATATTAGTAGTAGAGTATGCCTGTCTTCTTTTGATTTTCCGTTGAATGCTAATACCCGAAAGTGGACGATAGGGTGTAACACTGGGTAACATTTTACCACAAGCACTATCAAAAAGATGCCCCTCTTCATCAACTATTATTTTTATGTTGGTATTCTCTTTGACTACAATCATCTCTGGAGATCTCAATCTTGCCTATCCGCCGCCATAAGAGTTGAATTTTTTTGGTACTGCAAAGAAATTTAATTCCTTACTGTCATGAAAATGAGCGCATACATTGCCAATAGTGCTACCACGTGTGCTTGTTTCATAGTTCAAACAATTCTCCCTGTCAGCATTCAATGCTACAATAACAGTATCATGTGAAAACTCTTTCTTAAAATGCTACATCTTCACTTTTTTAAAGATGCGACTTATGTCTTTATCCTTCTACTGTACAATGATTAATGACCTATAAACATGCAATAAACTAGGTAGTGTCGATAACCTGCTATAGAGTAGCACTGAGAAAGCCACGTTGTGTTTATGAGCAAGCATAGAGTACGATTGGTACGGGCGCAAGCATATTTCATGTGATTTTAAGATTCATAAAAAAAAATCCAAGTCCAAAAAAATCAGTACTTTAAAAAAGAATGGCATATCAATGTAACCATTGAGCCCTTGAATCATCCCCCACCCCCATCTGTTACTTACTTACATTTTTTCATAATTTCTTGAATGAATAAAACTATTCAAAAGAATAAAGACGGGTTAAGCTTACAGATATTTATTGCTAAAACATATTAAAAAAGATTTCTTGAAAAAAAACCATATTTACATAAAAATAATACTTAAAGTTCACTGTTAAGCATCCACAAACGAGGATCCCATGATATAGAATACTTTTACCGTGTCTTATGCACTTATCACGATCACGTATGTCCCTAGGTAACCACTGCGCGAAGAACCTAACCTCCTCTTCAGGACAGTGATAAGCCCCTTCAAATTTAGGACACTTAAATTCTTCTAAATTGAAAAGTGGAATTCTAGGGTCACAGTTTCGAATTAAAACTTTATCTGTAGGTACGTTACCCTTTACGTATATTGCTTCAACCCCGAGAAAGCGGTAAATTTCACTGCTTCTTCCTGAACATTTTTCAGTTCTTGACCACTTTTATTATGTGGTGTAATCACTCAATCGTCGAATCCCAGTCTGTTTATAAGGCGTAATGTATTACTCCAGAAGACTTTATCATACTCAAACATATTATAGTTCACTATCCAGTGATAACAGTCATTTTCTTCGAGTTCTATAGACAATAATAAAAATTCATATTCAAATATAACACCACAAGATGATTTTTTCAAACCAATAAATTCTATGTCATATAGTTCTATCATTCTGGAAGCTGTTAATGTAATATTTGAGCAGAGAAGTGCTTCATCAAACTTTTATATCTTTGCTCAAGGTTAGAAAGATTTACGACTAGGGGGAGGAGTCCTAAAACAATCTGAATTCATTGTGTAGATGAGTCATAAAAAAAGAACCCATAGAATTCATTGTGGGGAGGAGTCATAAAACTCTCGGTGTCTATTGCATGCAGATGAAACATGGAAATTGTTACGTATCTTAGCTTGTAAAATATTACATGTTTTGTTAATATCATACAGCTCCAACTTTTGAAAAGATATTATAAGCGTTTGTGGTGCTAGCATAAAAAATATGGAAATATAACAAAGTAATGTATAGTATATTTTTAATGAAGTAATGACATGTAAAATATTATGACAATAAAATTTGCGTTATGACAATAAAATTTTATGAATACGTTAGATTACGACAATAAAATTTATTCACACTTAAAAGACACATATACATATACTTCCATGACTCACGACCATACTGATAAGTTTGCGAATAAAATTATAACCGAATTAAAGAATCTAAAACAAAATGGCATAATCATCCCACAATTGTATAATAAATTTCTCCCTCGAGGTAGCTTCTGCCCACAGTTTTACGGTTTACCGAAATTACTTAAGCAACGTATTCCCTTAAGACCAATTGTAGCATGTACGAAAGCCCCATCCTTCAAATATTGGAAAGTGGTTTTGCAGAGCCTTCAAACCTTCGCTTTATTCCCAAAAATCGTACATATGTAACTCGGTCGATTGAGTGGAAAAACTTAAATTGCAAGCATTTCAGAAAATACAATAGTAAGTAGTTTTGACATAGTTTCTATGTACACAAATATTGATGTAGCAATATCTGAGCAGCTATTAAAAAATAAAATAAAAGAAAACTAACATTTATTTGAAGATTCAACAACAGGAATAGATTGCGATGTTTTAATGTCCCCAGTCAAAATTTATAATAAGTATTCAATGTATTTTCAGTTCCGTAATTCTTTTTATCAACAACAAAATGGTCTCCCTATGGGAGCACCGCTATCCGGGTTATAAGCCAAATTTTATGCAGAACACATTGAAAATTGGGCCTTAAATTCATATTTTTTTTTAAAACATGTCTATGCGGGGTGTTTTATGGATGATGTTATATCGCTCTAGAATCATGGGGAAAATGAACTTAGGGGCTTTCTAGATCACCTTAATACATATGACCAAAATTTACAATTTACCTTAGAAACTGAAAATGGAAATAAATTACGGTTTCTGGATGTATTAATTATTTGTAGCATTGATAAACCGGATTTTACAATTTACAGAAAACCCACACAAAATAACTGATATCTACATTTTAAATCCAATCATCCCCCCCAAAAAAAATACTTGTTTTCATAAGTCGCCTATATTGTTTTAATATTTCCACCAGCTAATTTGAAAAAAAATGTCCTTCTGAGTAAAAACTTTGATTACAACTTTGAACTTAGAAGCTTAGTTTTTTCATAATGCCCTTTGCCTATATCTGTTTTGTCACCTTTAAAACAGTTGAAATGGGTGACTTTGATATTGATTGTTTTGTTTTTTTTTTTTGCTCTTTTGGATTCTTAAAAAGACTTCTTGTATTAAAAACTGGTTTTTAACTACAATTTAAAAAATGTACAATTAAAAAAAATTGGCTGCTCTTTTGGATATTATTCGTTTTTTTTCCTTTGGGGATTCATCCCAAATTATAAATCAATAAATACCTAATGTCAGTCAAATTATAAACTGCATCTAAAAGGAGTAAATTTATCAAATTGAAAAATACATGATGAACACTTCACATGAGAAAACTTCAATCAAAATGAAACAAAAGCACTTAATGGTTTATTCGGTATGAAGAAAAATTAAATTTCAGCTATTTTCTGGAAAAAAATGAAAAAAATGTTAAATGAAATGATATGCAGACTGAAGTAGCTCCAGGAAGATGTTGAGATTTTCATCCTAGTTCGTCACTTTTAATCCAAGCAAAATGTTAGGACGCTTGGTATCAGTTATGGAGTTTAAGCTTTGATTTCCAAATGCTCACAAAAATTACCAAATTTAAGAAAGTCGTAACAATAAGTCATCTGTGGTCAAAATACTCAAAGACTCCTCTTAGATTCCCACCCAGGCTCAAGCTTCTGCTATGGTCATTTCCATGGAAATCTCCAAAGAGTTTCTTTTTAAAATAGCTTTCAAGCGCAGTTAGGGGTATTCAGCCCTTTTTGATTTTCTTCAAAGCTTAGAAAAAAAGTGTTATAATATTCCAAATGTGACATTTGTTATATTTGTGCATATTTTTGGTAATCATTTGTGGGGTGATCGAATTTTTTAAACCACTGTAGATACGTAAGAATGTTGCAACATCTAGTACCCTGAGGTCATAAGACTGTCAAAGACTCTTCCTTGAACCTCCCAAATTGAAAGCTTATATTATGACCTGGCCTTTTAATGTAACTTGGGCACTGGACCAAGGGCGCTATTGTCACTCGTGCGCAACGTTAGGTGGGGACGTCGATATCGCTTTCTTCACACCAATTCGTTTTAGTGTGAATCTGCCTGGTACTTATGAATGAATGTTTTCAAATTAAACCCGCTTCATCAATAAGAAAAAAAAAACAGGTTGGACGCATATGTCCCTTTCCCTTTGGACGATAAAACCATACAAGTTCTGTATCAAGTATAACTCACGAAAATCTTGTTAATTTTTGTCAAATTTTAAACTTTTTGGCATCCCTGCTTTCAATAAAAAAGAAAAATAAGGTACTATAACTTAAATATAATAACTCCCTATGCCCCCCTTCTGGATACCACGTTGATAAAATGCCATCTCTGCTTTAAATAAAAAAAAACTTTTTGGGATCCCTGCTTTCAATAAAAAAATTCGAGACGCACAAAAGCCAAATTAGGCCTGTAGCCTATGAGAAATCGCAAAATATCCAAGACAATGAACAAGTTTTAATGGGAGGGGGCCCTGGGTCTATCAAAATATTTCAATGATTTCCCAGGGAATTTGATATCATTTTCTTTGTCTCCACTTTAAATGAAAAAAATAGTTATCCTTTTGGCAACCCTGCTTTCCGAAAAAATAAGGTATTATCACTTAAAAATGATAGCCCCCTATCCCCCCCCTATAGGCAATAATTTACAATTTATTTATGAGTCATATTTTTGGGGTAGCTTCCGAACAATTGAGTATTAAACATTCAGGCGTTCAACAATTGAGTATTAAACATTAAGAAATCGTATCTAAAAACAGCAAAAACTAAATCTGCAAACTTCAGCTGTATTCAGCTGTAGAAACAATTCAGCTGTGGAAACAATCTGTCTGCTGTCAATTTCAGAATCCAACTGAAGACTAAAGCTGTATAGTAGTGAATTCGTTCTATAATTCTGTTCAACTTGAAAATAAAATTCTTGACTACGAACGGTGTTAGAAATAGCGATTGGGAAACTACATTCAAAATGATTTAAACTCATTTCATAAAGACGATGCTTTTTTTTGTCAACATATGAAGAACTGTGTATATATTGCAATATTTGCAATTGCATATAGCATCTGTCTGGTTTTTATGCAAAGTAACAAAAGAGACAAAAATCAATGAACAAAAGAGTAGTAAAGAATTATGGTATACAAAGTAATATTTGGCAGGGAAAGTCACTGGTGATAAATCGCTAGGGGTGGCACCGTGATTGTGGGATTTTCGGGAATTCGGGGAACCAAATTTTTTTTTCGGGGTGACGCATAGATTTTCGGGAAAATACCCAAAAAATTCGGTTATAGTACAAGCCCTGCTTGATTTCTAATCAGGAAAATCGAAACACTAAACCACACAAGAAGGAAAAGCTCTGACTTTGCGGTTGACGCAATAAAGAATTGCCGCAAAATTAATTTAAAGTCGACCGAAAACCGCCACCTCTGTCGGCGGCGGCACGACAATTTGGTGGCGTTCGACCGGGCCTCTCGTCTGCGGCATTCGGTCGATCCGCTGGTGCGGCGCCGGGGTCTAGCTGAAGTGCCTAAGGTTAGTAAATAGAAAAGTCATAATGAGGGAACATTTAGGACATGGAGGGCTTTTAAAAAAAAAGGATAACATTCTAAATGACATATTTGATAATGTTAGGCAAAAAGTGTCAGAAATGAATGTCCAAAGCATTCGCTTGTTTAACTCCCGAAAGATTAGGCCAGATAGGACGTTCTGATAACTTTTTTCTTAGACATTTTTAACTCTGAATGGAGCCTCTACATTGAAATTTGGGGGGAGGGGTCCACAAAAAGTTGGAGGGAGGGAAATTCTTGGTGGTTGGGTAAAGGGGTCCCTTGGAGGTTGAGGCTCTTGATGTTTAGGGTCATTGCTGCTTGCGGTCCTTGATGGTTCATATCCCATAATCATCTCAGTAGTTGATTTCTATGTATTTCTAAGGATTGTTCTGAATTTCTTTATTAAAATGCTTTTCTTGGCATCTACAGGTTTGTTAGTATTAACTTTTTAGTATACTAGAATGCTATTGCATATTTTATATTGACAACACTGCTAAATGGTACTTGTGTATTATACAGAATACAGTCGAGATATAAATCTAGGTCAAGTCACGAGGTCATCTTGATAGTGATGACTCTATTACTTTCAACTTTTTAGCATTTTCTGTTGCTAAACAATATTTTATTTGCTACATGTGTATTATACAGAACACAGACATCAAATAACTTAGGGTTGAAGCACGGACATTGTAAACATTTTCTTAAGGTGACAAACAGATAAATATATTATGTAAATTCAAAGCTAACGTTCTCAGAAAGTCTGATGTTGTCACTTTCGGTCGGATATCTAACCCTGTCATTGACCTAGAAAGAGGTGTGTAATCTTGTTTGTCCCGTTGTTCGTCATGTATTCAAACCCCTCCCCCCACTAAAGCGTAAAAAGACTTGGGGGGGGTGAATTTTCTACTGGGGAGATTTTTGTGCATGAGGAGGGAAATTTTCTGTATGAGGATGTAAGCATCGCGTGGTTATCTGCATGTAAGAATCTGCATGAGGGTGAAATTTCATGGGAAATTAAACACCGACAAAATTTGCCAGAATTCCAATACGAAATATTTTTTGCCTTGTTTTTCTCATTTTTTTCTTGGTCTTAGACCAGAGCACTCGTATCGAAGGAGTTTCCGTAGAAACTTCAAAAAGGGCTCATTCGATTAGAAATTAGAGTGGCTTGTGCCCTTTTTAATAATCGAAAGTGATTGAAAGGCAACTAACACCCCTTCCACGCCCACTATTTCCCCAAACACATCCAATCAAAATTTTGAGATAGCCATTTTGTTCAGCGTAGTTGATTTCCAAGTAGAAAATATGTTTTTGAGGAGGACACTCCCCCACAACCCTCAAGGCAAGGGTTTTAAGTTAAGCCCTTGGGGCACATAAGAACGATGTTGGCACAATATATTATTTATTATTTTTTCCCTTTAGACTAGGGCACTTCGTATCGAAGAAGTTGTCGTAGAAGAAACTTCGAAAAGGGCTCATTCAATTGAAAATTGGAGTTGCCTGTGCCCTTTTTATAATCGAAAGTGATTGAAAGGCAAACAAATCCAATCAAAATTTTGAGATAGCCATTTTTTTCAACGTAGTTGATTTCCAGATATAAATTATGTTTTTGAGGAGGACACTCCCCCACAGTCCTCAGGGCAAGGGTTGTAAGTTATGCCCTGGGGACTTATAAGGTTTTTATTGAAAGCTTTGTCGTAGAAACTTCAAAAGAGGTTCATTCGATTGGAAATTCGATGAGCTAGTGCCCTTTTAAATAGTCAAAAGTGATTGAAGGGCAACTAACCCCCCTCTCACGCCGACCTTTCCCCCAACCAGATCCAATCAAAATTTTGAGGTAACCATTTTGTTCAACGTAGTTTTAAGTTCTGGAAATTAGGTCTTTGAGGATGACAACCCCCCCCCCCCACCCTCAACCCTCAGGGCCAGGGTTGTAAGTTATGTCCTGGAGGTATAATATTTTTTTTTATAGTACGCGTTGTCGTAGAAACTTGAAAAAGGGTTCATTCGATTGGAAATTGAAAAGGCTATTCCCCTTTTTAATAGTCGAAAGTGATTGGAAAAGCAAGAAAACCCTTCCACGCCCACCCTTTCCCCAAACACATCCAATCAAAATTTTGAGATAGCTATTTTGTTCCACAAAGTTCTGGAAGTTATATCTTTGAGCAGGACACTCCCTCACAGTGTTCAGGGCAAGGGTTATAAGTTATGCCGTGGGGCATATAAGGTTTTTATTCAAATCTTTATCGTAGAAACTTTAAAAAGGGCTCATTCGATTGAAAATTTAAAGGGCTAGTGCCCTTATCAATAGTCGAAAGTTATTTAAGGGCAACTAACCCCCCTCTCACGCCCACCTTTTCCCCAAACACATCCAATCAAAATTTTTAGATAGCCATTTTATTCAACTTAGTTGAAAGTTTTGAAATTTAGGTCTTTAAGGATGATAACCCCTCCCCCCCACAGCCCTCAGGGAAAGGGTTGTAAGTTATGCCTTGGGGGATATGAGGTTTTTATAGAAAGCGATATTGTAGAAACTTCAAAAAGGTCTCATTAAATCGGAATTGAAAGGGCTAGTGCCCTTTTTAATAGTAGAAAGTGATCGAAGGGCAACTAACTCCCCTCTCACGCCCATTATTTTCCCAAACGCATCCAATCAAATTTTGAGATATCCATTTTGTTTAACGTAGTTGAAAGTTCTGGGAATTAGCTCATATAGAATGAAAACTCCCTCAGAGCCCTCAGTGCCAGGACTGTAAGTTATGCCCTGGGGGCATATAAGGTTTATATAGAAAGTTGTTATAGAAATTTCAAAAAGGGCTCATTCGATTGGAAATTGAAATTGCCCTTTTTAATAGTCGAAAGTGAGTGGAGAGTAATTAACCCCCCTCTCACCACCACCATTTCCCCAAAAACATTCAATAAAAGTTTAGAGATAGCCATTTTGTTCAACGTAGTTAAAAGTACTGGAAATTATGTATTTAAGGATGACAAACCTCCCAGAGCCTCCAGGGCAAAGTTATAAGTTATGCCCTGGGGGGCATATAAGGTTTTTATAGACAGAGTTGTCGTAAAAACTTCAAAAGGGGCTCATTCAACTGGAAATTGAGAGGGCTAGTGCCCTTTTTAATAGTCGAAAGTGATTGGAGGGTAACTAACCCCCCTCTCACGCGCACCGTTCCCCCAAACACATCCAATCAAAATTTTCAGTAGCTATTTTTTTGCAACATAGTAGAAAGTTCTGGAATTTAGGCCTTTGAGGTTGACAACCCAACACCCTCCAGCCCTCAGGACAAGGGTTGTAAGTTATGCTCTGGGGGCATACAAGGTTTTTATTGAAAGCGTTGTCATAAAAAACTTCAAAAGGGCTCATTTGATTGGAAATTCAAAGGACTAGTGCCGTTTTTATTAGTTGAAAGTGATTGGAGAGTGACTAACGCCCATGTCACGCCCACCATTTCCCCAAACACATCCAATCAAAATTTTGAGATAGCCAGTTTGTTTAACGTAGTTGAAAGTTTTGGAAATTATGTCTTAGAGGATGACAACCATTTTAACAGCCCTTAGGGTAAGGGTTGTAATTTATAAATAATTTCTGAGACCACACTGGCTAATCATGGTAAAATATAAAACCATGAAGAAAGGAAGAAAACGAGGACAATTAACAGCCAGTGAAAAAATTGAAAAATTATGCAAATATTTCGGTCAAGACCTCCACTTGATCGTCCTAAGCGCAGAATAAAACTGATAAAAATACCTTCCTTTCTCGTTTCTTCCTTTTCCTCGTTTTCTTCCTTCTTCGTGATTTTATGTTCTGTTGTAATTTATGTCCTGGGGGCATATAAGGTTTTTTATAGAAAGCCTTGTCATAGAAACTCAAAAAGGGTTCATTAGATTGGAAATCGAAAAATCTAGTGTCCTTTTTAATAGTCAAAAGGGATTGGAAGGCTTGACATTTTTATAGTTTTAACTTAAAATTTTTTTCCACAAAAAAAAGTTTTTCAAAGAAAAGTAAAGAACTTCATTAAACAAAAAATGAGCAAAAATTAAATCAAATAATCTACCAAGCGTGAAACTACCATAAATCAGCATCGATAAATAAATGAAACCCAAAACGAACAGAAATTACAATAATTAAACGAGTCAAATTCAAAACGAGCAGAAATTAATATAAGTTGGGCGCAAAACCCCTATGCCTTCCCAAGACCAGAACAAAATTTGCACTCTACTGAAAAAATATAAATGTTTTTACTTTTATAACTTTAGTAAATCATATAATATTAACATTTTGATTACTAAATATCAGTACATGTATATTAAACTGACAATGCACATTCATTTGTATTTTTTCAGTAAAGTTCAAATTTTCTTCTGGCATTGGGAAGGCATAGGGGTTTTGCACCCAACTTATGTTAATTTCTGCTCGTTTTGAGTTTGACTCGGTTAATTATTGTAATTTCTGTTCGTTTTGGGTTTCATTTATTTATCGATGCTGATTTGTGGTAGTTTCACGCTTGGTAGATTATTTGTTTTATTTTTGCTCATTTTTCGTTTAATGGAGTTCTTTATTTTCTTTGAAAAACTTATTTTGTGGAAAAAGTTTTTTAAATTAATTTCTGTTCGTTTTATGTTGACATAGTCTTTTCAGGGAAAAAGAAAATAATACTTTAAATCTTTTCGTTTTTTATGACTTTATAGTTTGGCCTGCTATTTGTATGCTAGAGAAAAATTTTTCAGCCATTTTTTAACAACATACACCCTTTTAAAAATCTTGACACAAATAGTGCTGTTTAATTTAGTTTCATACCTCCTCTAGTTGACCTGAAATAGAAAACATGATACCATTCGCAAAAAAATCTGTTTACTTTCTTTGATAGCTTGGATACACTTACGCTATTTTGATTTGGTTAAATTTTAAGAGCCGAAATGGGAGGGTTGTCGTGGGAGGGTGGCAGTGGAAGGGGGATTAGTTGCACTCAAATCAGTTTCGACTATTAATAAGGGCATCAGCCCTTTCTATTTTCAATCGAATGAGACCTTTTCGAAGTTCCCACGACAACTCCTTCGAAACGAATTACCCTGGTCTAAACAAAAACAAAAAATAATACATTATACCCACTTCGATCTTTACTATAAAAATGTTAAGTCTTCCAAACACTTTCGACTATTAAAAATGGCACTAGGCCTTTCGATTTCCAATCGAATGAACCCTTTTGGAAACGACAACGCTTTCTATAAACACCATATATGCTCCCAGGGCATAAATTACAACCCTTACACTAAGGTTGTTAGGGTGGTTGTCAGCCTCTCAGACCAAATTTCCAGAATTTTCAACTACGTGAAACAACATGGCTATCTCAAAATTTTGATTGGATGTGTTTGAAGAAATGGTGGGCGCGAGACGGGCAGTAGTCGCTCTCAAATCACTTTCAACTATTAAAAATGGCCCTAGCCCTTTCAATTTCGAATCAAATGAGCCCTTTTGAAAATTCTACGACAAAACTTTCAATGAAAATCTTATATGCTCCCAGGGCATAACTTACAACCCTTGCCCTGAGTGCTGAGGGGGAGGGGTCATTCTCAAAGACCTAATTTTCAGAACTTTCTACTACGTTGAACAAAATGGCTATCTGAAAATTTTGATTGGATGTGTTTGGAGGAATGGTGGGCGGGAGAGGGGGTTTAGTTACCCTCCAATCACTTTCGACTATTACAAAGGACACTAGCCCTCTCAATTTCGAATTGAATGAGTCCATTTAGAAGTTTTACGACAATTCTATCTATAAAAACCTCATATGCCCCCAGGGAAGAACTTACAACCTTTGCCCTTGGAGCTCCGGGGGTTTGTCATCCTTAAATAAATAATTTAAAGAACTTTCAACTACGTTGAACAAAATGGCTATCTCTAAACTTTGATTGAATGTTTTTTTAGAAAATGGTGGGCGGAAGAGGTGGGTTAATTACTCTCCACTCACTTTTGACTATTAAAAAGGGCGATTTCAATTTCAAATCAAACGAACCATTTTTGAAATTTCCACATCAACTTTCTATATAAACTTTATATGCCCCCAGGGCGTAATTTACAACCCTTGCACTGAGGGCTCTGAAGAGGGTTATCCTCCTAAAAGACCTAATTTCAAGAACTTTCAACTACGTTGAACAAAATGGATATTTCAAAATTTTAATTGAATGTGTTTGGGAAAAATAGTGGGCGTAAGAGGGGCAATAGTCGCTCTCCAATCACTTTGAACTATTAAAAAAGGCACTAGCCCTTTCAATTTCCAGTTGAATGAGCCCTTTTGAAATTTCTACGCTTTCAATAAAACCTTATACGCCTCCAGGGCATAACTTACAACCCTTGCCCTGAAGGCTGTGGGGGGGGGGGTTTCATCCTTAAAGACCTAATTTCCAAAACTTTCAACTACGTTGAATAAAATGACTATCTAAAATATTGATTGGATGTGTTTGGAGAAAAGATGGACGTGAGAGGGGGTTAGTTGCCTTCAAATCACTTTCGACTATTAAAAAAGGGCACTAGCACTTTGAATTTCCAATCGAATGAGCCCTTTTTCTAGTTTCTACGACAAAGATTTCAATAGAAACCTTATATGCCCCCAGGGCACAACTTTTAACCCTTGCCTTGAAGACTGTGGGGGGAGTTTCCTGCTCAAAGGTATGATTTCCTGAACTTTGAACTGCATGGAACAAAATGGTTATCTCAAAATCCTTACTGGATGTGTTTTTGGGAAATGGTGGGGACGGAAGGGGTGTTAGTTGCTTTCCAATCACTTTCGACTATTAAAAAGGGCACTAGCCATTTCCAATTTCCAATCGAATGAGCCCTTTTTGAAATTTCTACGACAACACGTTGTATATAAACCCTTATATACAACCCTGGGCATAATTTACAACCCTTGCCTTGAGAGGGCACTAGCCCTTTCAATATCCAATCGAATGAGCCTTTTTTAAAGTTTCTCCTACAACGCCTTCTATGAAAACCCTTATATGTTCCCAGGGCATAACTTACAACCCCTGCCCTAAGGGCTGTGGGGGACTGTCCTCAAAACATATTTTTGGAAACAAAAATATTAACATAATTTGGGAACAAAATCTGGAAATCAACTGCGCTGAAGAAAACGGCTTTCTCAAAATTTAATTTGATGTGTTTTGGGAAATGGTGGGCGTGAAAGGGGTGTGAGTCGCCTTCCAATAACTTTCGACTATTAAAAACAGGCACTCCAATTTCCAATTGAATGAGCGCTTTTCGAAGTTTCTACGACAACTTCTTCGATACGAAGTGCCCTGCTCTAAAGGAAAAAAATTAATAAATAATATATTGTGTAAACATCGTTCTTATACGCCCCCAGGGCATAATTTAAAACCCTTGCCCAGAGGGTTCTGGGGGAGTGTCCTCCTTTTTATTAGTCCCCGTTTCTTGTCTCGTTCTCGAATGTCCCCATTCTTTACTTAGGCAGCGCGATCATGCTGCCTATGATTTATACAATAACTTCCTATATAAACCTTATACACCCCCAGGGCATAACTTACAACTCTTGAACTGAGGGCTCTAATGGGGTTATCATCCTAAAATACCTAATTTCCAAAACGTTCATTTACGTTGAACAAAATGGATATCTCAAAATTTTGATTGGATGTGTTCTGGGAAATGGTGGGCGTGACAGGGGGGTTAGTCGCTATCCAATCACTTTCAGCTGTTGAAAAAGGCACTGGCCATTTTAATTTCCAATTGAATAAGCCCTTTTGAAGTTTCTACGACAACGCTTTCAATAAAAACTTTTTATGCCCCAGGGCATAACTTACAAACCCTTGCCCTGAGGACTTTGGGGGAGGGTTTTTTTATCCTTAAAGACCTAATTTCAAAAACATTCAACTACGTTGAATAAAATGGCTATCTAAAAATTTTGATTGGACGTGTTTGGGGAAAATAAAGTATTATTTTCTTTTTCCCTGAAAAGACTATGTCAACATAAAACGAACAGAAATTAATTTAAAAACTTTTTCCACAAAATAAGTTTTTCAAAGAAAAGTAAAGAACTCCATTAAACGAAAAATGAGCAAAAATAAAATCAAATAATCTACCAAGCGTGAAACTACCACAAATCAGCATCGATAAATAAATGAAACCCAAAACGAACAGAAATTACAATAATTAAACGAGTCAAATTCAAAACGAGCAGAAATTAATATAAGTTGGGCGCAAAACCCCTATGCCTTCCCAAGACCAGAACAAAATTTGCACTCTACTGAAAAAATATAAATGTTTTTACTTTTATAACTTTAGTAAATCATATAATATTAACATTTTGATTACTAAATATCAGTACATGTATATTAAACTGACAATGCACATTCATTTGTATTTTTTCAGTAAAGTTCAAATTTTCTTCTGGCCTTGGGAAGGCATAGGGGTTTTGCACCCAACTTATGTTAATTTCTGCTCGTTTTGAGTTTGACTCGGTTAATTATTGTAATTTCTGTTCGTTTTGGGTTTCATTTATTTATCGATGCTGATTTGTGGTAGTTTCACGCTTGGTAGATTATTTGATTTTATTTTTGCTCATTTTTCGTTTAATGGAGTTCTTTACTTTTCTTTGAAAAACTTATTTTGTGGAAAAAGTTTTTAAATTAATTTCTGTTCGTTTTATGTTGACATAGTCTTTTCAGGGAAAAAGAAAATAATACTTTAAATCTTTTCGTTTTTTATGACTTTATAGTTTGGTCTGCTATTTGTATGCTAGAGAAAAATTTTTCAGCCATTTTAAACAACATACACCCTTTTAAAAATCTTGACACAAATAGTACTGTTTAATTTAGTTTCATACCTCATCTAGTTGACCTGAAATAGAAAACATGATACCATTCGCAAAAAAATCTGTTTACTTTCTTTGATAGCTTGGATACACTTACGCTATTTTGATTTGGTTAAATTTTAAGAGCCGAAATGGGAGGGTTGTCGTGGGAGGGTGGCAGTGGAAGGGGGATTAGTTGCACTCAAATCAGTTTCGACTATTAATAAGGGCATCAGCCCTTTCTATTTTCAATCGAATGAGACCTTTTCGAAGTTCCCACGACAACTCCTTCGAAACGAATTACCCTGGTCTAAACAAAAACAAAAAATAATACATTATACCCACTTCGATCTTTACTATAAAAATGTTAAGTCTTCCAAAACACTTTCGACTATTAAAAATGGCACTAGGCCTTTCGATTTCCAATCGAATGAACCCTTTTGGAAACGACAACGCTTTCTATAAACACCATATATGCTCCCAGGGCATAAATTACAACCCTTACACTAAGGTTTGTTAGGGTGGTTGTCAGCCTCTCAGACCAAATTTCCAGAACTTTCAACTACGTGAAACAACATGGCTATCTCAAAATTTTGATTGGATGTGTTTGAAGAAATGGTGGGCGCGAGACGGGCAGTAGTCGCTCTCAAATCACTTTCAACTATTAAAAATGGCCCTAGCCCTTTCAATTTCGAATCAAATGAGCCCTTTTGAAAATCTACGACAAAACTTTCAATGAAATCTTATATGCTCCCAGGGCAAAACTTACAACCCTTGCCCTGAGTGCTGAGGGGGAGGGGTCATTCTCAAAGACCTAATTTTCAGAACTTTCTACTACGTTGAACAAAATGGCTATCTGAAAATTTTGATTGGATGTGTTTGGAGGAATGGTGGGCGGGAGAGGGGGTTTAGTTACCCTCCAATCACTTTCGACTATTACAAAGGACACTAGCCCTCTCAATTTCGAATTGAATGAGTCCATTTTGAAGTTTTACGACAATTCTATCTATAAAAACCTCATATGCCCCCAGGGAAGAACTTACAACCTTTGCCCTTGGAGCTCCGGGGGGTTTGTCATCCTTAAATACATAATTTAAAGAACTTTCAACTACGTTGAACAAAATGGCTATCTCTAAACTTTGATTGAATGTTTTTTTAGGAAATGGTGGGCGGAAGAGGTGGGTTAATTACTCTCCACTCACTTTCGACTATTAAAAAGGGCGATTTCAATTTCAAATCAAACGAACCATTTTTGAAATTTCCACATCAACTTTCTATATAAACTTTATATGCCCCCAGGGTATAATTTACAACCCTTGCACTGAGGGCTCTGAAGAGGGTTATCCTCCTAAAAGACCTAATTTCAAGAACTTTCAACTACGTTGAACAAAATGGATATTTCAAAATTTTTGATTGAATGTGTTTGGGAAAAATAGTGGGCGTAAGAGGGGCAATAGTCGCTCTCCAATCACTTTGAACTATTAAAAAAGGCACTAGCCCTTTCAATTTCCAGTTGAATTAGCCCTTTTGAAATTTCTACGCTTTCAATAAAACCTTATACGCCTCCAGGGCATAACTTACAACCCTTGCCCTGAAGGCTGTGGGGGGGGGGGTTTCATCCTTAAAGACCTAATTTCCAAAAACTTTCAACTACGTTGAATAAAATGACTATCTAAAATATTGATTGGATGTGTTTGGAGAAAAGATGGACGTGAGAGGGGGGTTAGTTGCCTTCAAATCACTTTCGACTATTAAAAAGGGCACTAGCACTTTGAATTTCCAATCGAATGAGCCCTTTTTCTAGTTTTCTACGACAAAGATTTCAATAGAAACCTTATATGCCCCCAGGCCACAACTTTTAACCCTTGCCTTGAAGACTGTGGGGGGAGTTTCCTGCTCAAAGGTATGATTTCCTGAACTTTGAACTGCATGGAACAAAATGGTTATCTCAAAATCCTTACTGGATGTGTTTTGGGAAATGGTGGGGACGGAAGGGGTGTTAGTTGCTTTCCAATCACTTTCGACTATTAAAAAGGGCACTAGCCATTCCAATTTCCAATCGAATGAGCCCTTTTTGAAATTTCTACGACAACACGTTGTATATAAACCTTATATACAACCCTGGGCATAATTTACAACCCTTGCCTTGAGAGGGCACTAGCCCTTTCAATATCCAATCGAATGAGCCTTTTTTAAAGTTTCTCCTACAACGCCTTCTATGAAAACCCTTATATGTTCCCAGGGCATAACTTACAACCCCTGCCCTAAGGGCTGTGGGGGACTGTCCTCAAAACATATTTTTGGAAACAAAATATTAACATAATTTGGGAACAAAATCTGGAAATCAACTGCGCTGAAGAAACGGCTTTCTCAAAATTTAATTTGATGTGTTTTGGGAAATGGTGGGCGTGAAAGGGTGTGAGTCGCCTTCCAATAACTTTCGACTATTAAAACAGGCACTCCAATTTCCAATTGAATGAGCGCTTTTCGAAGTTTCTACGACAACTTCTTCGATACGAAGTGCCCTGCTCTAAAGGAAAAAATTAATAAATAATATATTGTGTAAACATCGTTCTTATACGCCCCCAGGGCATAACTTGAAACCCTTGCCCAGAGGGTTGTGGGGGAGTGTCCTCCTTTTTATTAGTCCCCGTTTCTTGTCTCGTTCTCGAATGTCCCCATTCTTTACTTAGGCAGCGCGATCATGCTGCCTATGATTTATACAATAACTTCCTATATAAACCTTATACACCCCCAGGGCATAACTTACAACTCTTGAACTGAGGGCTCTAATGGGGTTATCATCCTAAAATACCTAATTTCCAAAACGTTCATTTACGTTGAACAAAATGGATATCTCAAAATTTTGATTGGATGTGTTTTGGGAAATGGTGGGCGTGACAGGGGGGTTAGTCGCTATCCAATCACTTTCAACTGTTGAAAAAGGCACTGGCCATTTTAATTTCCAATTGAATAAGCCCTTTTGAAGTTTCTACGACAACGCTTTCAATAAAAACTTTTTATGCCCCAGGGCATAACTTACAACCCTTGCCCTGAGGACTTTGGGGGAGGGTTTTTTATCCTTAAAGACCTAATTTCAAAAACATTCAACTACGTTGAATAAAATGGCTATCTAAAAATTTTGATTGGACGTGTTTGGGGAAAAGGTGGGTGTTAGAGGTGGGTTAGTTGCCCTCAAATCACTTTCGACAATTAAAAAGGGTACTATCCCTTTGAATTTCAAATCGAATAAGCCCTTTTTCAAGTTTCTACGACAAAGATTTCAATGAAGACCTTATATGCCCCCAGGGCATAACTTATAATTCTCGACCTGCAGGGTTGTGGGGGAGTGTCCTCCTCAAAATATATTTTCTATCTGGAAATCAACTACGCTGAACAAAATGGCTCTTTCAAAATGTTTATTGGATGTGTTTGGGGGAATGATGGGCGTGGGGGGGCTAGTTGCCCTCCAATCACTTTTGACTATTAATAAGGGCACTAGAACTCTCAATTTCCAATCGAATGAGCCCCTTTTGAAGTTTCTACGATGACCCCTTGCATATGAAGTGTCCTGCTCTAAAGGAAACAAATAATAAATAGTACAATGTGCCAACATCGTTCTTATATGCCCTCAGGGCATAACTTAAAACCCTTGCTCCGAGGGTTTTGGGGAGTGTTCTCCTCAAAAAGATATTTTCTATCTGGAAATCAACTATGCTGAACAAAATGGCTATATCAATATTTTGATTGGATGTGTTTGGGGGAATGATGATGGGTGGGGGGAGGCTAGTTGCCCTCCAATCACTTTTGAAGATTAAAAAGGGCACTAGCCACTCTAATTTCCAATCGAAAGAGCCCTTTTCGAAGTTTTTACGACAACTCCTTCGATACAAAGTGCCCGGGTAGAGAAAAAAAAAACATTTGTGCCCACATCGTTCTTTTCTTAGGCGCTGCCTATGAAAGATTGATGTGGGCATAATTTATTATTTTTTGTTGTTGTTGTTGTTTAGACCAGGGCACTTCGTATCGAAGGAGTTGTCGTAGGAACTTCGAAAAGGGCTCATTCAATTGAAAATAGAAAGGGCTGATGCCCTTTTTAATCGTCCAAAGCGATTGGAGGGCAACTACTCCCCCTCCCACGCCCACTCTCCCATTTGCCCATTATGTTTAAAAACTAAATGTTGCCTTTAGACTAAATCAAAATGCACTGTATTAATAATAATTCCAATAAGGCATCTCAGCACTGTCCTAAGAACAACTGAGGGTATTGTGTTCAAACTTTCGGGACTACTTCTGCTCTTAAAATTTAACCAAATCAAAAAAGCGTAAGTGTATCCAAGCTATCAAAGAAATTAAACAGATTTTGTTTGCGAGTGGTTTCAAGTTTTCTATTTCAGGTCAACTAGAGGAGGTATGAAACGAAATTAAACACTACTACTTGTGTCCAGATTTTTAAAAGGGTGTATGTTGTTAAAAATTGCTGAAAATGCTTCTCCAGCAAACAAATAGTAGGCCAAACTATAAATTCTTAAAAAACGAAAGGATTTAAAGTATTATTTTCTTTTTCCCTGAAAAGACTATGTCAATATAAAAAGAAAAAAAAAATAATTTTTAAAAAATGTTGCACAAAATAAGTTTTTCAAAGAAAAGTAAAGAACTCCATTAAACCAAAAATGAGTAAAAATAAATCATATAAATCTACCAAGCGTGAAACTACCACAAATCAGCATCGATAAATAAATGAAACCCAAAACGAATAGAAATTACAATAAATAGCCGAGTCAAACTCAAAACGAGAAGAAATTAACATAAGTTGGGCCCAAAAACCCTATGCCTTCCCAAGGGCAGAACATAATTTGCACTTTACCAAAAAAAAATACAAATGAATGTACATTGTCAGCTTAATATACATATACTGATATTTAGTAGTCAAAATATTAATATTATTTGATGTATTATTTAAGTTATAATTATTTAATATTATTTAAGTTATAAAAGTAAACCATTTATTTTTTTTCAGTAAAGTGCAATTTATGTTCTGGTACTCTGAACGGTTTTGAGCCCAATTTATGTTACTTTCTGCTCGTTTTGAGTTTGACTCGGTTATTTATTGTTATTTCTGTTTGTTTTGGGTTCATTTATCTATCGATGCTGATTTGTGGTAGTTTCACGCTTGGTAGATTATCTGATTTTATTTTTGCTCATTTTTGGTGTAATGAAGTTCTTTACTTTTCTTTGAAAAACTTATTTTGTGCAAAAAGCTTTTTAATTAATTCTAATAAAATGGCCTTTGTGATTCAGGAGTCATTCTGAAAGAATTGGGACAAAATTCAAAACTTTAGCGCAAAAAGCGAATTATTTGTTTAAAGTTTTAATGTTGCTCCTTACTTTCAGTTGAAAACATTTTTTTTAATCCAATATAAAAAAGGATGGTTTAAAAATTCTGGTGGCTGATTTCCAATGGTTTAGTTTTTGACCCGTAGTTTGTTAAATGGGGATCTGTTTTCTTATTTGTGTGAGTGTTATTTTTGCTTTGCTAAATCTGTGGATTCCTGCATTGCCCTCATTTCAGTGCCATATTTGATCAAACTTTTATTCCTTCTGTCGCTTCTTGTGTCTCTTTTTTCTGCTCTCTATCTTTACGAGTTGTCTGTTGTTTTTTCATTTTATGTTCTTAGCCCCTATGGGGGGGGGTGTCTTGTGATTGTGTTATTGAGTTGTTTTGTTGTTTTTTTTTGGTTGAACTATATCTTACATTAAAAAAAACATTAAAAAAAAAAACAATTAAACCTGTATTCCAATTTTTATTATTTCTATTCCATGTACTTTCCAGGTCAATGCCACAATGTTGTTACTTTACCCTAATCTCTCCTTGTATCTATTGTAATATTATTTTAGTTTTTTTTTTTATTGGTACATTTGTTTAATTTTTTCATTTTGATTTCGTCCTCTGTCCTTTTCTATTGCTCAACTATGCCTGTCAAATTTCGCTATTTTATCTCTGCCTCCCTTATAATTTAGAATATCTAAATTTGTGACCTGTTTGTTATTTCACCTAACTCAAGCTTGTATTTAAAAAGGTTCAATTTTCAATAAAATGATCACTTTATTAAAGAAGATTCCCTAAAATATTGAAAATTTGAACGGGGAGATGTATTTTTTCTTTCTTATATAGCTTGTCATAATCTTCCGATCCTCTTCAAGCAAATAAACAATGGGTTTTTTGTCCCTCTCCTTCCCTCTCTTTCTCTTAAATCTATCAATTTTTTTCTTTCAATATGTTTTATTTTTCATAAAAATATATTATTTGTGTTTACTAGAATTCAAACCCTTTCCCTCCAAGTAAAAAAATGTCATGTGTAGCGTCCCCCCTCCAGTTCAGGCAATGGTTTATAAATTCAACTTTATTAAATGTCGTTTGTGATGCATAAAGTGTCAGTATTTCTTAAAGCATCGGTGGAATCTAAATTTAGATATGAAATCTATAAATGATTTATTGCTCCATTAGTAGGGTCACCACTTTAGGAAAAAAAATCCACGGCCAAAAGAATCAATTTTCTAGCGTTTTAAAAAAAATTCCCTCCCCAAACTCATTGAAACGTTCTTGAACCTGTCCTGAATCCTCACTCCTCCAAATCAGTGGCGGATCCTGGTGGGGGCGAAAGGGTGCACTCCTAACCTATTATTGGTTTTGGGGATGATATATTGAATATTAAATTTCATTTTTTTTTTGTAGAGGTTGAACAGTTTTTTCATGGTGGGCTGGTTTTATAATTTACTATTTTTTGTATAAATATTTTATATTGTTTTAATTTCAACCGATTTATTAGAACTTTAACCCTCAGAAGATTTTAGATTAAATTTACGAACATTTCTGCCACTGGTACTTGTGTACATAATGGTACTCACTCGAGAACAAACCGGTTTAATCTGTTTTTATTAAGAGACAATTAGCTTACGATCAGTGGAAAACAAGTGACAAGTGACAAAATACATTAGATTTACATAATTTGGGCTATATATTTGCATATTAGGGATGGGGGGGGGGTTAAGTATTTGGACAGCGTGAAGTTAGAAAACAATTTTTACTACATAAAATGTAGAATAATTGTAGCTAAAACATTTTGCGCGCGGAACCGCTGTAATTTACCCCTACTCCCCCGCTAATGCGAAAATATATAGACCAAATTTATTTCTAAAGTATTACGTTTTCATCATATTTTGGTATATTTCATTAACTTTAACCAAACTTAATTTTTCGTGTGTACCATATTGTACACAAGTACCCCACTACCTACTTTTGACGTATAATCGTTGATGTTCCCTTTAAATTGCTGGCATTTCTTTGTTCGCTAGTTTATAGGAGCAACCTATTATGCGCCCCCTGCTAGAAAAGATCTACCACAGAAGCACTTCAATGACTGGAAAATATCGATACTATCATAGGCAGCGCGCTAGCGCTGCCTACGATACTATCTATATATCTAAGATATTTCTTCGAAGTTTCTGCGACAACTTCTTCGATACGAAGCGCCCGGATATGGAGGAAAAAAAAATATAGGGGTTTTGCTCCCAACTTATGTTAATTTCTGCTCGTTTTGAGTTTGACTCGGTTATTTATTGTAATTTCTGTTCGTTTTGGGTTTCATTTATTCATCGATGCTGATTTGTGGCAGTGTCACGCTTGGTAGATTATTTGATTTTATTTTTGCTCATTTTTTGTTTAATGGAATTCTTTACTTTTCTTTGAAAAACTTATTTTGTGGAAAAATTTTGTCTAATTAATTTAGTATAAGAATCGTGTAAATTTAAATACAAGCTGTTGACACAATCAAAGAATTATAACATTCAATGATGAATTCTTATATAAAAAAAGAAGGCATTTTGAACAATAACGCATGAGAATAGAACATATGTCTTTCAATAGCCAGGCAAATGGAAAAGAGTTTGAATGGACAATATTTCGTTTCTTTGTTTGGCTTGTCCATTTCATTTAGTAGTTTGATTTGAGTGCTTGTGAAGTGAACATTAAGTTTCTTATACAGGTCAGTCATGTAGTAAGTTATTATTTTTTGATTTTAGGGTTAAAGTCAGAAATGAGGTGGAAAAGAAAAAAGATAGGCTACTTGTGTCATATATCCCCGACCACTCAAGAAGTGGAGTTAGGTTAACCTTCATGAAATATACGTATGACATATGGTAAATCTGATATGGTTTCCGATGAGAAACCGAACTCTTCTAGTTAAAGTGTGGCTAAACCGCCCCTTTTTCTCTAAATCGTTCGATCAAAATTGTGAGATATAATGCCCTAACCATGAAGAGAATATGGCCCCCATAGCCCCTGGGGATGCATCTTTAAGTTATAAAATTTGCCCATTGTTTACGTACAGTATTTGTTATTGCGAAGTTGGCATAAATTATTATGCCAACTTCGGGAGGTGGTATTCGGGTGAGGGAGGGGTGGTGAATTTTCTGCTCGGGGGATTTTCCACAGAGAAAATTTTACATGAGGAGAGAATTTTCCGAGAGGGGAGGGGTGAAATTTTTCTGAGGAAATTTTATACTGGGGAGATTTGCCAGAATTCCTATTCGAAATTCTTTTTATTGTAGGCCTATTACTTTCCCTTTGTCGACTAAATTTTAAGGATGGAGATGTTAAGGGCAACTGTCCGGGGTAAATTTTTCACCCAGGATTGAATTGTCTAGAGGATCTATCTGTGGGAGGGGGAATTGTTCCGTGGAGGTGGAGCCGGGTTTCTTGACACTATTTCAAAACCACCAGAAATTAAACTATAAAAAAAGGTATTTTTTAACTGAAAGTAAGCTGCAACAATAAAGCTTAAAAGAAACAAAAAATATCACGTATATACAGGGGGTTTTCCTCTCGTCAACATCTCGCTCTTTACGCTAAAGTTGGAATTGTGTCCCAACTCCTTAGTAACGACTCATGAAACACAAGGGTCATTTAATTAGAACAATAAAAATACTTATTTAAAGTACTAAAAAACTTTAGGGTGAAGAACGAGATGTTGAGGAGGGGGTGACCCCCTTTGTGTACTTTGAATTTCTTTCCGTTGTAATTTTTAACGTTGCTCCTTAATTTCACCAGAACCAAAATGATTCTGGACCAGAACCAAAATTGCCAGAACCAAAACTGCACCAGAACCAAATTGATTTTTTTCTATTCCATAGTTGTTTGTGCTGTTAAAGAAAAAAAAGTTCCAATCCATTAATATGTAGAAAGGTGGAGGGGTGGTTTTGAAACATTTTAATTAAGATACAAAAACGGTACCTTTTAAAATTTAGAGCAAGGCTTTTTAATGAGATTAGATAAAAACGTTTTCTTTAAATTATAAAGGCAACACCCCCTCCCCTTTAAGTAACACTCTTAATAGTGAAATAAAGGCCCCCTGCCTTGAAAAGAGACTTTCCTATCAAAAGTTACGTTTTTAAGAGCTTGGACTTTACGCAATTTTTGGTCTGGTGGCAACCCTGGCCTTGAAATGGCGACTGTTTCTTTGTACACATTACAGAATCTTTTGCTGTGATTTTCGCCTCGCAATTTCTTTGCATTGATCTGTTTTTTTTTTTTAGATTTGTTTTGGTTTTTTGCTCTTTTTAATCATCTTTTGACTTGTAAACTGATTTCTCAACTTTTTAGCGTGAGGGCAGCTGGTCAACCTTTTGGGCTATATATTTGCACATTAGGGGGGGGGGGGGGGGTTGGGGGGGGGGGCATAGCATACCATATATTAAATACTTAACCTAACCTAGGTACCTCCCTCCAAAACCCCCCAAAAAACAATTTAAATACAGTTCTTGCCTTCGTTTATATCCCAGAAGGCATTGTAAACCTGTTTTTATTACGCGTCTAGATATATTTCGTGACTGGTATGCATTGGCGTATACAAAAGAGCCCGGTTAATAGAACAGTACCCAGTGCTTTGAACTCTGAATCAATAGTAAATCAAATATGCATTGCAATTTTTTTCGGTACTTTCGCATTATCAGGGTGGTTGAATTACTGCTTTGTAAAATACCAGGAAGCAACAAAACAATCCCATGTAAGTAATTTTCCCTTAAATCAGAGAGCACCGGGCACTTTCGGAGACAATGGTCCAAATCTTCGTCCTCATCTCCACAAAGAGGACACACATACCGACCATCAGGATGTGCTATCCCCCTGTCGAACACCATTTGCCTGCTCTGGATTGGAAGGCAATTCGCCCTATGCTGAATCCATCGACATAAAATCATAGCCGGTAAATTAAATTTAAAATAAATTTCCTCTCCAAAACTAGGTTTAACCTGATTATAATGATTCAATGTAGCAGAATTTAAAACCAGCCCTTGCCAATACTGAATTTCTTGACCCTCTAAGATAAATCGTACCTGGCTTACTAAATTTGTTGGTAGATCACGGGAACCAAGACCGCCATTCCATAAGTAAGGCATTCCCACTCTTTCTAGTAATTACATAAAAAAAACAAGTTTTTTTAAGTGAAAGTAAGGAACGACGGTAAAACTTAAAACGAACAGAAATTATTCCTTATATGAAAGGGGCTGTCGCCTTCTCAACGCCTCGCTCTTTACGCTAAAGTTTTTATTGTTTGAAAAATAGAGTTTTGAGAAAGTCAAACTTTAGCGTAAAGAGCGAGGCGTTGAGGAGGCGACAGCCCCTTTCATATAAGGAATAATTTCTGTTTGTTTTAAGTTTTACCGTCGTTCCTTACTTTCACTTAAAAAAACTTGTTTTTTTATTTAATTTTTGAACGTTTTTGAGTTAATGCAGATTTTGATCTTGGCTCACCGTACATGAATAATTAAAACAAAATTTGCATATTAATTTTACTTTTATTTGGTTAAATGGCTTTCTCGAAACTTGCTTGATTTTATTTACAAACGTTTTAATTAGTAATAAATATACGTAAATTACGAATTAACTTACGTAACGAACTTCTATATTCATATATTTTTAATACGTATATTAGGGGGTTTGCCCCCTAGTCAATACCTTGCTCTTTAAGCTAAAGTTCAAATTTTGTTCCAATTCTTTAAAAATGACCGCTTAATCACAAAGGCCGTTAATTAGAATAAATAGCTCTTATGAAAGTAATAAAAAATCTTTGGCTTAAAGAGAGAGGTATTGACTAGGGAATGAACCCAATCATATATGTAATATTTTTTGTTCGTTTAAGTTTTGATGTTGCTGCTGTTGCAGTTGAAAAACTTGTCTTTTTATATTTAATTTCTGATCTTTTTTTTTAAATAATACTGGGAAATCCGGCGTCCCCTTCATAGCAACGTCCCTTCCCCCATGAAAACTTCCTTCATGGAAAGATCCTCCCACATAACATCCGACCCAACCACCCCCCCCCCCCCCCCCTACCAGAAAAAATCCCCCCTGAGAACGTCTGTATATTTCCCAGTAACCAATGCTATATGTTAACATTGGGTAAAGTTCATAACTTTCAGCCCTCCCCCCGGAAACTTCGGGGGATTAAGTCATCCTAAAAGACATAATTATCATATTTTTGAGCATGCTGAGCAAAATGGCTCTCTCAAAATTTTGATCGGGTGACTTTGGGAAAGAAATGAGCGTGGGAGGGGGCCTAGTTGCCCTCTATTTTTTCAGTCAGTTAAAAAGGGCACTAGAACTTTTAATTTTCATTCCAATGAGCCCTCCCACGATATTTTAGGACCACTGGGTCGATATGATCACCCCTGGGAAAAAAAAAACAAATAAACACGCATCCGTGATCTTTCTTCTGGCAAAAAAATGCCAGAAGATCATATTCTGCTCTGCAACTATCATATTCTGCTCTGCAACAGATAAGACGTCACAAAATGGGTTTCATCTTTGCCAATCTATAGTGTTTAAGCCGAGCGGCCCTCATAATGGGATTGTACCCAATATTTAAACGATTGTTTTTTTGGGGTTTAATGGGGAAAAAGGTACCTAGGTTAGGTTAAGTATTTAATATATGCTATGCTTTTTTGGGGTTTAATGGGGGAAAAAGGTACCTAGGTTAGGTTAAGTATTTAATATATGCTATGCTTTTAGTTATATTAATGGAGGAGCGGGTTACTAGGGAGAATCTTTCCGTGGAGGATGTTTCTTTGGGGAAAGGGACATTTCTATGAAGGGGGCGCCGGATTTCCAAGCATTATTTAAAAAACGATCAGAAATTAAAGTAAAAAAACAAGTTTTTTCATCTGAAAGTAAGAAGCAACAATAGAACTTAAAACGAACAGAAATTATTACGTATATGAGGGGGTTATCCCCCAAGTCAATACCTCGCTCTTTACGCTACAGTTTTTTTTTTAGTGCTTTAAAAAGGGCTATCTATTCTAATTATTCTAAAAAAACGTGTGTGTTTTAGGACCTGTGGAATCGTTTCATTATACAAATCAGGGTGAACAGGCTGTGATCGATGGTGTTAACGACTTAGACGAGTTCAATCAAACAAGAAAGGCTCTGTCAACATTAAACTTGTAAAGGAGGAGCAGAACTGCATTTTCAAGATTCTATCTGGTATTCTACATCTCGGAAATCAGCCAAATTTTCTCAGGCGCGTCACTTTTGATAGGTAGGATTAAACTCGATGAAACTTATATATTTGAAATCAGAATTAAAATCTGATTCTTTTGATGTATCAAAATTCCGTTTTTTAGAGTTTCGGTTACCATTGAGCCGGGTCGCTCCTTACAGTTCGTTACCAATAACTGTTTGATTAAATTAAAAAAAAAAAAAAGAACAAAAATATGTTCATTTTGATGAACAATAAATGAACAATAAAGTTCCCCGAACTTTATTAAACCAAAAATGAACAAAAATAGAATCAAATATCTACTAAGCATACAACTACCACAAATCAATATCAATAAATAAATGAAACCCAAAACAAACAGAACTTAAAATTAGTCAAACCCAAAACGAGCAGAATTTAATATGAGTAGGGTTCTAAGCCCTCTGCTTTCTAAAAGCCAGAATATAATTTGTACTTTACTGAAAAAAACAAAACAAATGAATTTACTGAAAAAAATGTGCATTCTTAGTTTAATATAAAAATGCTGATATTTATTCCTTAAAATCTTAATTGATTTTTGTTTTCTTAAAGTTATTTCTGCAAGAAAGCATAGAAAGCATAAGCATAGAAAGTATTTAGAAAGCATGGGGTTTCGAACCCTACTCAGAATTATTTCTGCTCGTTTTGAGTTTAACTTATTTTAATTTCTGTTGGTTTTGGGTTTCATTTATTATTTGGTATGGTTATTTTATACGGGGAGATATTTCACATTGGGAGGGTTTTTCCTGGAGGGCTGTCCCCTCCTCAACGTCCCGCTATTTACGCTAAAGTTTGGCTCTTTGTCACAACTCTACTTTTTAAAGTAATAACAAAATTTAGCGTAAAGAGTTGAGGAGGGGACAGCTACATTCATATACGGAATAATTTCTGTTCGTTTTAAGTTTTTGTAAGTAAAATAAACCAACACATAGGTCACTGGTGGTTCTAGGCCAAGGTGGGAGGGGGGCAGCTACCCCTTCATTGTTTCTGAAATCCAATATTAACTTCCTTTTATTTTATGTTTTTACAGTCCTGGGTTACACCTAAGATAAGATAAGATATTTATTTCAAGAAATTACTATCACAAGCCCTGAAGGGCCGAATTCGAATTTTGAAGTCCATAAAAAAATAAACAAGCAAGAAAATCATAACAAAAGCACAACAACTTAAAGATTGGCAACCATTGAAAAAAAAATTAAAATAAATAAATAATCAAATATCGGAATGCTGTATGATTCCTTTGTCACTTATATTAAAAACTTCAAAATGGCAACTAGTTAATAAGATAAAAACTAATAAAACTGAAAAAAAATAAATAATATACACATTAACAAATGTTTAAAAAACAACATAAAAAGGGGATAGGGAACAAAAAAAAAAGAGTTATGAGAAAACCGAGCTGTTTCTTTTATTATATAAAAGAAAAGACAAAATTTATGTACAAATTAACCACTATTTATTAAATCAGTAAAAAAAGGCATAAAAGATTTCTATACCGCACGGTAGTACAAAGAATGGGAGATAAGGTGGGGATAGGCTGGGACACAGTTCGTGGAGGACGATTTCTATCAGGTACATGGTATTCAGGAAAAAGGTTCGCAGTACGGGGGTTCAAAAGTGCCAACTTACCAAAACGGAGGCACAAATTATTTCTTCGTCTCTCGAGGGTCTCTAGGTTTGAAATATTTAATGAATACAAATACGGTATCTTGCCCTCTTTAAAAATAATTCTTAGAGCTCTCTTTTGGACATTTTCAATTTTTTGTGTTGCTTCATTTGAGAGGCCAGGGTGCCACACAGGACAAGCGTACTCTAATATGGGACGCACAAAAGAAATGTATACTTGTAGTAAATGTTATTGGGGGCAACTGAATTTATTTAAAAGTTTAAGGAGGGAAAGCGAGGAGTTTGCTTGTCGTAGGATATTATTTATATGGGCATCCCATTTCAAATTAGAAGAAATTGTAACACCAAGGAGTTTAAGAGATGTGACAGAGATTTCAGGAGGAATAGGAGCAAGAAAAAGGGGAGGGGACTTAAGGAAACTTACTGAGACTATTGCGGATTTAGAAGGGTTAACTTTCATGTCAAGGGAAGAGGCCTCACAGGCAATATCTTGGAGTATGCCCATTGGGTTGCTAAAGATGTTTTTATGACATATCTCTAAAACTGTCAAGTCATCGACAAATTTCCATCTATTGTCATAAAGGGTTGAAAGGCTGTTAATCATAAGAGAAAAAAGAGGAGGGCCTAGAATAGTCCCCTGAGGAATGCCATTAAATATGGGGAGATGATCTGAGAAACAATTTAGATATTTAACTGCTTGAGATCTATTAGAAAGAAAAGAGGCAACGAGCTTAACAAGGAAAGTTTCAATGTGGAATTCATTCATAAGTTTATCTATGAGTAAATTGTGGTTAATCAAATCAAAAGCTTTTTGAAGATCAATAGAAATTAGATTAAGCCAAGTGTTAGGTTTTTCAAGTAATTTACCCATGGTATCAACAAGATGGATCAGGTAATGAGAGGTTGACGCGGATTTGAGATTACCAAACTGTCTAAGATCAATGAGTGGGAGGACTTTCATCTTAAGCCAGTCTGCGAGAAAACTTTCATACAATTTTGAAAAAATCGAGGTGAGGGTAATAGGATGAATGCCATCAAATCCAGGCTTCCCATTTTTCTTTTTGATTGGGGTAATAAAGCCTTGTTTCCAATATTGAGGGAACTGTCCAGATTCGGTAATTTCATTGAACAGGGTGGATAGGGGTTTTGAGAGGTAATCACTGAAAGCTTTAATCAGAGGAACAGGAATATCTAAAGGGCAAATGCTTGATCGTTTTAGTTTTTCAATTTTTTTTACAACATCAAGTGGAGAAATATGTGGGAGTGAAAAAGGAACAGGAATATCTGGAAATTCGTAAGATAGTGGTGGGAGACTCTGGACAATAGAAGCCAGAAACTTATTGAGGTTAATAGCTGTGGTCTTTGGAGGTTCATTTATATTAATTGTTCTTTACTCTTGACGGTAAGTTTTTTAATTTCAGAGTACCAGTTCTTTGGTTTATCATGGTACAAGTATCTGATTTTATTTTTATAATAGGCTCGGGCAGCTTTTCTAATTTGACTTTTTAATTCCTTTCTTAACTTATTTGCTTCAGCTAAATTACCCCTCTTAAATAAGCTTATTTTCATGCGGATTAATATTTTTATGTCATTATTTATGTAAGGTTTATCACTGGAGCACTTTCTGATTTTTTTTTCTGGGAAACATAATGAGTAGGAATCAATTAGTTTTTTGTGAAAAATCAAAATTTTTTCATCAAGGTTATTAGAATTATAAAGGTCTGACCAACTTTCACTGGTCAGCCATGATCCAAAAGAAAAAAGTCCTGTGTCACTGAGGGGACGGCAAACCCCAATGGAGGTAGTTTAGGAATGTTCAATGGCTGAGGAGGGAGAAAAAAGAAGACAATAGTGGTAACTGCCTCCTAGTGGTGGCAGTGCTTGCGGGGAGTTGTAATACTTACTCATGTTTGAGCAAATAACATCCAGAGAGGTGTTACCTTTTGTTGTAGATATTTTAACCAGTTGTTTAATATTAAGAGAGGCGCAGATAGAGTCTATCCTCAGGTCATTCGCATCGCCAAGTAAGCAAATACCAGCGTTCGGATACTTTGATAACACAAAGTCAGCACTTATAAGAAATTGTTGGATTAATTTGCGTTTCTGGTCAATACTTTGGTTAGGGGAATGATAAAAGACGGCGGTTACAATTAAATTGAAAGGGCGGGGAAGTACTTTCGGTCGAAGGCTCAGCCATAGAATTTCATCATAATCTGATAAGTTGGGGGTGGGGATGAGTTTAGGTTGGAGGTTATCCTGGACAAAAAATAATATACCACCCCCTTTTTTCCCGAGAGGGTGATCGGGAGGGCGAAGTTTTATAAACTGAGTATAATTGCTAATTTTTAGGAAATCTGGGTTCTGAGACTGAACCTCTGTCACAGCAATAATATTAATTTTATGAATTTCAGAGATACCCTCGAGTTCGGTAATTTTGTCAAAATTCAGGAGCGACATTAAAACTTAAAACGAACAGAAATTATTCCGTATATGAAAGGGGCTGTCCCCTCCTCAACGCTTTGCTCTTTACGCTAAAGTTTTTTATTGTTTTAAAAAATAAAATTGTGAGACAGAGTCAAACTTTAGCGTAAAGAGCAAGGCGTTGAGGAGGGGACAGCCCCTTTCATATACGGAATAATTTCTGTTCGTTTTAAGTTTTAATGTCGCTCCTTACTTTCAGTTTAAAAAACTTTTTTTTTATTTAATTCTTGTACAAGTCCTTTCTCCTTTCTATTAAACATAAAACTTTTTCACTAATATTCTTAGCTGCAGTTCTAGCTTTCTTCCCTAATACACCTTCAGCAACTTTACAAATAATTTTTCTAAAATTATTCCAACCATCTTCCACATTATCAAATTTTAAACTCTCAAGTTAATATTCGCCCCATGTTCAAGGGCCGAAAAAACATATATAAAACATAAATATGTTTTAACATAAATATGAGCACGTGTTGTAATAAGATACAAAACCTTATTTTTGAAAAACTCTTGTGCTGTAACATATTGGACTATTGTGCTATCACCTAATTTTTTTGGAACTGTGCGTTTTACAGACTCTCTAAGGTCAGGTTTGACCCAAGTTATTTACCCTCGAGTGCTTTTGTCCCGTCTGCCTCCTCAGCAGTCTTTTTAATTTTTAATTTTAGACATAAATTCTTCTTTTTCTTTATTATTATTCTTTTTATTAGTCTATTCTTTAGTAGTTATTCTTTATTAGTATTCTTTACATTTCATGGTTTTCATATTCTTTATGTTTTCTTTTAGGTCATTCCCTCGGTCTATTGACTGCTTATATCACGTGATTTGAGTTATAGAAGGCGCTACTTAAACACAATCACATGACATAACAGTATAGACTGCTTTGGAAGTCAATCAAGAAATTTTTTTACAGATGTATTCAAACAAACAGATTAACAATGCTCCATTAGAAAAGGAAATCAAGCTTAATGTTCACTTCGCAAGCACAAGAATCAGTACCATTTATGTTCTCAAGACACAATTAAATTATGTCTTTTATAACTTTTTGTGTGTCTACTCTTCTAAACTAAAGCCAGTCATTAATAAAATTCCAGATAAACCCTTACTATGACACAGTGTGTGTATTTAGACAGAAAGCACGACCAGATCCTCTCTCTCAGAATGTTTATGCCTACCGCTTATATCTTGGGTATAGCAGGATAAAGACCATCTATAGAATAGACGTACAAAAATTAAACTACAAATTCAAGCCAAAAATGCTAAACAGGGGACTTCTGGCCTCCAAAACCAGCAAATGCAATCCTCCAAAGAAATTTTAAATATAAAGATTTTTTATTTTGAGCATTTTTAACTGCTGACTTTAACGATGATTCTTCTAAAGATCAAGCAAATCTCCTTAGAATATCTTAAGTTAAAATACTTTGTCGAGGAAATTTACTAGCCTCTCCCTCTTTCCAAATTTTCGTTGTATTTACTGATTTATTAACTAATTGGTTTTGTTTTCTTGATCATCTCCTTTAAAATTCTCACTTTCTTTAAATCTTTTCTTGTAGCCTATAATTATATTGTAAGATTTTTGGTAGCCTATCAATCTTCGTCTGTGAAACCTAGCCAAGTCAACATTTTTTTTTTTTCATTACAGTCCTGGGTAGTCATGTAAAATCACAAATTTCGGAAAACTTATTGTTTGGTATACAGTCGTTTAAATGAACACATGAGACTACCAAAATACAATTCCTCTGAATAAACTTCTTGTGTCTTCTTTCACATTTTCAAGCACTGTTTCGTGTCTGAGCTTTAATCAAGCTCTTTTATAATCATAGTATCAATATTTTAAACTGTTAAATCACGACAACAAAACAATGCTACTACTCCAAATTTGAGCTATTGACACTGATAGACATTCATGTTTCTCCCCATCTATGCATCTACCAAAATAAGCAGTGGACATAAGTGTTGTTAGAAATTTCTTTAAGGGTCGGCTCAAATTTCTTCCAAAACTTAAATATGAAATTTTCTTCCATTTTTCTTTGTGGGGTGAGGAAAAAAAAAAAATATTTTTAGTCCCTTTAGCTATGCACATTGTTAGCTGGTTATTCAAAAAAAAAAAAAAAAAAAAAAATCACGTAAAAAAAGTAAATTTCATATCGGTAAAAACTATTTATTGACAAAAAGATTTAAAGAGCGCATTAAAAGAAAAACGGCTAATTTTATTTAGTCACAAACAAAACTAGGAAAAATGCCTACAGTCAAAATCACTTGGTCACCTTTCTCTAGAGACGTAAAATCAGTCCAAAGTTTCAAACACGTTTATAATTGATAAAAAAGTTTAATAAACAAGCAAGTCTTATAGCTGAAATTTATCTAGGATATGTGAGATTTAAAAATAAAGAAAGACACTTTGCTGAAATTAAATAAGTCGAGGTTACTGAAACTAAAGCCACAACAGCGTCCACGAATTTTTAATAATATTTTAGAATATCTACTAACAGAAAAATCAATATTGGCTGAATTATTATATTCAAATATAATTGAAAGATTTAATCCAAATATTAAATTTGAATTAATAAATATGGCTGAATACAACCTTTATTCCCAATGCGAGGATAAAAACCGGTGGAGTTTTATAAGATGAAACTACCAATAGCTATGTTTAATAATCTGGCAAATGCGTAAAAAAGTAAAACCAAATTAGTTTAACAATTCTTTAGATTCATGAAAGCTGTGCATTTCTCTTGGACTAAATTATGGTTGAAAATTGTGGTATCAAGAAAATAATTTTATTTTGTTCTTTCAAGTTGGTGGTTATCTTGTTCAATTATTCGACAGAAAAAACTATCCACACCAACTAGTGTTTGGCGACACTAGATATTTTCTCAGTTTAATAATAAGAATAATTAATTTGATTTGTATAATTAGCATAGTTATAAGTGTCTGATCTCAGTGCCTGACAAAAAAATGATTACAAAGCTTGAAAAATTTGCTATTTTTGCCACATGCTAGAAGGCGCTGATAGTTCTGTTTTTTCTATCGACACTAACGCCAGTTTCCACTCTTGGAACTAACTCACATTCTTTGCTTCATGCTTAATGCAAGCTCTTCATACAATTTTTGGTCCTATGGTAACTGAGGTGGTTCATAATTGTGGTTATAGTTAGTTTTACTGGTTTGAGGTTGTATTAGTTATTTTGAGAAAAGGCTATTAGTAAAATTATAGGAGCTTGATAAAATAAATTCTTAAAGTTTGAATAATATCTATAATTGTTGAAAATCTATTACTTTCAAACAGTTCGTGGTAACGAACTGTAAGTAAGGAGCGACTGGGCTCAATAGTAACCGAAACTCTAAAATACGGAATTTTTATACCAATAGATACACCACAAGAATTAGATTTTAATGCTGATTTCAAATATATAAATTTCATCAAGTTTAGTCCTGCCCATCAAAAGTTACGCGCCTGAGAAAATTTGCCTGATTTTTGAAAAAAGGGGGAACCACCACCTAAAAGTTATAGAACCATACTATAGAGGCTTCAAGCTCCTATCTTCAAAAATGTGGAATTTTGTTATTTTTGCCAGAAGAAAGATCACGGATGCGTGTTTATTTGTTTCTTATTTTTTGTTGTTTTTTTTCCCCAGGGGTGATCGTATTGACCCAGTGGTCTTAAAATATCGTGGGAGAACTCATTCAAAAGGTAATTAAAAGTTCTAGTGCCCTTTTTTAAGTGATCGAAAAAAAATAGAGGTCAACTAGGCTCCCTCCCACGCTCATTTTTTCCCAAAGTCACCCGATCAAAATTTTGAGATAGTCATTTTGTTCAACATGGTCCAAAATATAAGAAATATGTCTTTTAGGATGACTTAATCCCCCAAAATCACCGGGGGGAAGGCTGAAAGTCATGAACTTTGCCCAATGTTTACATATAGTATTGGTTATTGGGAAGTATACAGACGTTTTCAAGGGGATTTTTTCTGGTAGTGGGGGGGAAGGGGTTGGTTTGGGGGTTATGTCTGAGGATCTTTCCAAGGAGGATGTTTTCATGGGGGAAGGGACATTTCTATGAAGGGGGCGCCAAATTTCCCAGCATTTTCTAAAAACGATCAAAAATCAAATTTAAAATTCAGTTCAATTCAATTTCAGTTCAATTCATTTTATTTAACATCAAAATACATTTAACAAATATGCCAATACCCGCCCCAAGAAAGATACCAAAAAGCACTTGCGACTGGGCGGGTACATACACTAAAAAAACAACACACACAAATTACATACAAACACTACAAAACAACAACAAAAAAAAATCAATCAATCTCTCATCAATTCATTTAATAATAATAATAATAAAGATAAATAATAATAATAAAGAAAAAAAAAAAAAAAAAAAAAACTATGAACCTTGACCTAACAAATATTTTTTCAATTTATTTTTAAATAACCCCAGGTTCTCAGCCGCCCAAATTCTCTCCGAAATAGAGTTCCACACATTAGGTCCTGAAAATCTAGTATGGAAGCCGGCCCTGGTTCCACTTCTATTCGGAACAATGAAATCACTAGCATGACGAGTTTCATAATGGTGCAAAGACCTATTGTCATTAAAATAATCACGAAAAACCTCTGGACTAACATCGTTCCAGCATTAATAAGCAAAAATTCCTATTTGGTAGTCTCGTAGCTGTCCTACATTCAACACTTGCAACTTGTTGAAGCAAGCTGAAGTGTTATTTACACCTTCAACATACCCACCAATAAGACGCATCGCTCTATTTTGAAGAGTCTGAACACGTTTAAAATTCACATAAAAATTACTTGCCCATAACATACAGCCATACGAAGCATATGGGTGGATCAAAGCATGGTATAAAAGCAATAAAACTCTCTGAGGTAAGAAATTTTTAAAACGACGAATCGCTCCAAGGCCACGTGCAACCTTTGTGGCAACAACATCACTGTGGCGTTTCCACGAAAAATTACAATCAATGTAAAAACCTAAGTACCGGATTTCTTGAACTTGAACTACAGGCTTATTATTAAACAGAATTCTACCATCAATATCACTGGGCTTGCCTACTCTAGAATATACAATAAAATTCGTCTTAGTAACATTAACTGATAACAAACTCAAACTAGTAAAAACATGGAAATTTCTCAGAACACAATTCACTTTCAACACAAGACTATCCAAACAACGACTAGAAAACGTAACTGCAGTGTCATCAGCGAATGACGTTAAGCAACAATCTGGAAGATAAAACCTAATGCTATCCACATAAACCAGATACAGAAGTGGACCAAGGACCGATCCCTGTGGCACACCACACGACACTTGATAAGGGGAAGAAAAAGCATCATCAATCATCACTTTAATAGACCTCCCACACAAATAACTTTCAAACCACTTCAAACTCACTCCTTTAACACCTAAGCATTCTAATCTTTGCAATAAAATTTTAAAATCTACCGTGTCAAATGCTTTCCTAAAATCAAAAAATACTGTTAGGGGTATTTCACCTTTTACTAAACAATTATTTACAAAATCTACAAGAAGAATGGCAGCATGACTAGTGGAATGACCTTTTCGAAACCCGAATTGGGTATCACTGAGTAGGCTATGTTTCGTGAGATGGTCATATAGACGGCGATGAATCACTTTTTCCAAAATTTTTGACAATAAAGGCAGTATCGATATTGGTCTCCAGTTACCGGCATCTGACCTGGCACCCCCTTTGTAAAGCGGGATAACTTTAGCTTGCTTCAACGCTTCTGGAAAAAAGAAAAGTTTTTCAACTGAAAGTAAGGACCAACATCAAAACTTAAAACGAACAGAAATTATTGCGCATATGATTGGGTTTGCCCCCTAGTCAATACCTCGCTCTTTAAGCCAAACATTTTTTAGTACTTTCATAAGAGCTATTTATTCTAATTAACGACCTTTGTGATTAAGGGGTCATTTTTAAAGAATTGGAACAAAATTCGAACTTTAGCGTACATAGCGAGGTATTGACTAGGGAGGTATTGACCCCCTAATATACGTATTAAAAACATATGAATATAGAAGTTCGTTACGTAAGTTATTTCGCAAGTTACGTATATTTATTACTAATAAAAACGTTCGTAAATAAAATTTAACAACTTTCGAGACAGCCATTTAACCAAATGAAAGTAAAACTAATATGCAAATTTTGTTTTAACTATTCATGTACGGTGAGCGAAAACCAAAACTTGCATTAATTCAAAAACGTTCAAAAATTAAATTAAGTAACGAGTTTTTTTAATTGAAAGTAAGGAGCAACATTAAAACTTAAAACGAACAGAAATTATTCCGTAAATGAAAGGGGCTGTCCCCTCCTCAGCACCCCGTCTTTACGCTAAAGTTAGACTCTTTCTCACAACGCTATTTTTTAAAACAATAAAAACTTTAGCGTAAAGAGCGAGGCGCTGAGGAGGGGACAGCCCCTCTCATATACGGAATAATTTCTGTTCGTTTTAAGTTTTAATGTTGCTCCTTACTTTCAGTTTAAAAAACTTGTTTTTTTTTTTATTTAATCATATTAAAGCATTAAGTCAATGGCGAAGAAAGTGCAAACTGTTCAAAAATACCGCCTCGCCTCCGTGTTAGTAACCGTAAGGCACATCCAAATATTTTACATAAACTCTAAGGGTCACTGCTGCGACTACTACTATTGCAGTTACAACAAGTAAGTGCGACTGTATTTGACTGTGACTGAAACAACTTGTAACTGTGACTGCTTTTATTGGGAATGGCGACTTTTTCTACACAATTACTTTAAGGTTATGTTGAGGGGTATGTTGAATAAGATCAAAATACACTATGTGTATGTTTGTTTTCAAATAGGCACATCAGCAAGATCTTATGAAAAGCTGAGTTCCATTACCCTTGGGTAATAGAACATTGCAAAGAGTAGAAAGAAGTCCCTGGAGTCTCCAGTTGAACTCTGGCTTTGTGGAAACGTGGAACTTTCTTGGTAACTAAATTGTGTTCTATATTTAGTGGTATCCTTATACCAACTATAAAAACGTCCTGCACAAGCAATCTTCCGACTCATAATATATTTTATGCGGCAGCCCATTATAGAATAATTATTTTAAAAAAGTATTGTGATGATAACAAAACCATAATATTTCAAATAATTTTTGTTGCTGTAACTAATAACTGCTACTTCCTATACACAATGTTAAATGTCATCGTAATCTTAGGTTACAATCTTGACTGACGTTATAGCAGAACTAAATGATAACGTCAGTTGAAACTCGGTTTATTTCCATTCAAACAGTTCGTGGTAACGAACTGTAAGTAAGGAGCGACCCGGCTCAATGGTAACCGAAACTCTAAAAAATGGAATTTTGATACCAATAGATACATCAAAAGAATCAAATTTTAGTGCTGATTTAAAATATATAAATTGCATCACGTTTAGTCCTACCCATCAAAAGTTATGCGCCTGAGAAATTTGGCTGATTTTGCAAAAAATAGAGGGAAAGACCCCCTAAAAGTTATAGAACCTTAATGAAAATCACACCATCATATTCAGCGTATCAAAGAACCCTACTGTAGAGGTTTCAAGCTCTTATCTACAAAGATGTTGAATTTTGCATTTTTTTTTCCAGAAGAAAGATCACGGATGTGTGTGTTTTTTTTTCCCCAGGGATGATCATATCGACCCAGTGGTCCTAAAATATCGTGAGAGGGCTCATTGGAATGGAAATTAAAAGTTCTAGCGCCCTTTTTAAGTGACCGAAAAAAATGGAGGGCAACTAGAACCCCTCCCACACTCATTTTTTTCCCAAAGTCACCCGATCAAAATTTTGAGAGAGCCATTTTGTTCTGCATGTTCAAAAACATGATAATTATGTCTTTTAGGATGACTTAATCCCCCGAAGTTTCCGGGGGGAGGGCTGAAAGTTATGAACTTTACCCAATGTTAACATATAGCATTGGTTATTGGGAAGTATACAGACGTTTTCAGGGGGGATTTTTTCTGGTAGTGGGGGGGGGGGGGGTTGGGGTCGGAGGTTATGTGGGAGGATCTTTCCATGAAGGAAGTTTTCATGGGGGAAGGGACGTTGCTATGAAGGGGACGCCGGATTTCGCAGCATTATTTAAAAAAGATCAGAAATTAAATATAAAAAAACAAGTTTTTCAACTGCAACAGCAGCAACATCAAAACTTAAAACGAACAAAAAATATTACATATATGATTGGGTTCATTCCCTAGTCAATACCTCTCTCTTTAAGCCAAAGATTTTTTATTACTTTCATAAGAGCTATTTATTCTAATTAACGGCCTTTGTGATTAAGCGGTCATTTTTAAAGAATTGGAACAAAATTCGAACCTTAGCTTAAAGAGCAAGGTATTGACTAGGGGGCAAACCCCCTAATATACGTATTAAAAATATATGAATATAGAAGTTCGTTACGTAAGTTAATTCGTAATTTACGTATATTTATTACTAATAAAAACGTTTGTAAATAAAATCAAACAAGTTTCAAGAAAGCCATTTAACCAAATAAAAGTAAAATTAATATGCAAATTTTGTTTTAATTATTCATGTACGGTGAGCCAAGATCAAAATCTGCATTAACTCAAAAACGTTCAAAAATTAAATAAAAAAAAAACAAGTTTTTTTAAGTGAAAGTAAGGAACGACGGTAAAACTTGAAACGAACAGAAATTATTCCTTATATGAAAGGGGCTGTCGCCTCCTCAAAGCCTCGCTCTTTACGCTAAAGTTTGACTTTCTCACAACTCTATTTTTCAAACAATAAAAAACTTTAGCGTAAAGAGCGAGGCGTTGAGGAGGCGACAGCCCCTTTCATATAAGGAATAATTTCTGTTTGTTTTAGGTTTTACCGTCGTTCCTTACTTTCACTTAAAAAAACTTGTTTTTTTTTTTTTTTTTAATTACTAGAAAGAGTGGGAATGCCTTACTTATGGAATGACGGTCTTGGTTCCCGTGATCTACCAACAAATTTAGTAAGCCAGGTACGATTTATCTTAGAGGGTCAAGAAATTCAGTATTGGCAAGGGCTGGTTTTAAATTCTGCTACATTGAATCATTATAATCAGGTTAAATCTAGTTTTGGAGAGGAAATTTATTTTAAATTTAATTTACCGGCTATGATTTTATGTCGATGGATTCAGCTTAGGGCGAATTGCCTTCCAATTCAGAGCAGGCAAATGGTGTTCGACAGGGGGATAGTACATCCTGATGGTCGGTATGTGTGTCCTCTTTGTGGAGATGAGGACGAAGATTTGGACCATTGTCTCCGAAAGTGCCCGGTGCTCTCTGATTTAAGGGAAAATTACTCAAATGGGATTGTTTTGCTGCTTCCTGGTATTTTACAAAGTAGTAATTCAACCACAATATTTCGTATTGGTGCGTACATAGAGAAGGGATTAGAAAAAAGGAAAGTTTTTACAATTAATTATTATTAATTAAATGGAATTACTCTTATTTTCTCGATAAATTACCATAAGGTATTTTTTGCTATGCATCATGTTAATGTTTGTTTCGTAATTTGTTCTGTTGTGATTTCTTTATTTTTCATAAATTTCCGTATGTATATGGCTCTTGGGCTTTGGAAATACACGATCTATCTATCTATCTATCTATTTTCTTTATTGTTTAGGCCAAGAGAATGTAAGTTTCCTATGTAAGAGTTTCGAAAAGGCGGTTCTAATAGTGTACTTTGTGACTATGAAATTCACGTCCCTGGACTCTGAAGAATACTCTTCTGCCCTTCCCCATCAGGGCCGTGTCCAGATTATTGTTTTGGAGGGAGGTGTACAAAAAAAAGTTAAAACAAAACTATCGGAAATTTGTTTAAATGCATTGCGTAGTGTCCTACAAAGTCAGACAAAAATATATGGGGGGAGGGCACTGCATCCGGCCTTGCCCCCTAATTTTGATGAATTGGCTTTTTTTTTCAATGCGAGTGGTGTCAACTGGCGGGATGGCAAATTTCATTGCAAATAAGCGTGTTTTCTTGGGTATTTTGTAAAATAAATTGAAAACATAAGAAAATTGTCCTCTCTGGATTTTTAAAATACTTTTATCTGTCCTCCCATAATTACCCTGAGTTAACGCCATTCATTATGCTAGTTCCAAATATTGTCAGCTAAAGGACCAAGATCATATATCTCTGATTTAAGGTCTATCTTCTCTGATTTTGGCTTTTTGGATGACAATTTTGTCCAAGTCTCGGATTGGAAAATTTTTCCGTTTACCATTAAAATCTTGAAATAAGCTTCGACATTATGGGAAATGTTAAGCACTATTTAGAAAAATGCAAAGGAAAACTGATTAGTTAATTGAATGTTATTTGAGTATTGCAACCGAAACTAAATTTGCGACAAATTTTTGTTTCTCATAGACTTTTGACAATCCTTGTTCAATTATCGCTTCTCGGCCTTTTAGCTAAGATCAAAGTGTAGTATCTGTTCTTATCAGCTTAATGTCTGATACTGACTCTACATTGGGCCTAGAATAATAGATATATTTTTGGAAACCGTAGGGACGTAGGGGCTCCCTCTACGCGTTGGCAAGGTATTGCAGTACTTCCGGGATCGACATACCCATGTCAAGGGGAAATCAAAGTCCATAAAACCCAGGGCCGTACCCAGGATTTTTTTCAGTGGGGGTTTTTACTAAAAAAAAAATCTGGGGGGGGGGTTTACTCAAAAAAACGCATACAAAATTCGCTTATATAAATTTTTGTTACGTTTTTACGAGTCAGACAAACATTTCGGGGGGGGGGGGTTCAAACCCCCCTAATCTTCACTATGGGTACGGCTGTGGTGTCTACAATTGATGAAAGCTTTTTTCTGTTATCTTCCACTTGTTTTTTTCTACTCTAGGTATTTTCATTGAAAAAGCAGTTTTTGTTATTTTCATTGAAAAAATTGAAGGAAACGACAAATTCATCCCCTAAATTTTGAAAAGTTAGATTAATCAAGCCAGAAATATGGATTTATTCACACTAATTTTACAACCACCAATATCCATTAAATGTAAATTAAAAGTAAAGAAACAGATAAAACCATTGTAGGGATTTTATTTAAATGAAACCATAAGGGTTGAAGTAGGTTCGCTAAGGTCAGTTTTGGCCCAAGATTTTTTACCCTTGAACGCTTCTGCTTCATCTACCTCCTCAGTAGTCAGATTAATTTAAGGCATTCGTTATTCTTTTATTCTTTTATCATTTATTATTTTTATTTGTCCATTCTTTATTTGTCGTTAGTTATTCTTTTTTTTTAGCTCTACGCTTCAAATTTTTCATTTTTTTTTCTGTTCTCTTTCAGGTCTATTGACTGTTATCCCATGATTTGAGTTATAGATGGCGCTTAAACACAATCACAGGACAACAGTATAGACTACTGCATTCAGAACAGTCTCTCCGTTCACTAAGCTTTGTTATAAAATCAAGATCCGGCTTAATGTTCGCTTCACAAGCACCCTGTATCAGTACCATTTTTGTTTTCGTGGATCATGAATAAAATTAAATCTTCTACATTACGTGAGTCCTCGCTTCTAAACTAGAGCCATTCATTAGAAAAATTACAAATAAAGCCTTACCAACACATAGGGTGCGCATTGCTACCGAAAGCACTGCCTTACCCTCTCCCTCCGAATGTCTACACGTACCAGCTTACATCTTGGTCTTGTGGGATAAAGACAAACTATAGATCAAATTGAAATATATTGAAATGTATTGAAATATATAGATCAAATTGATATTTCATTGAAATATAGTCGTCCAACAATAAAACTACACATTCAAGCCATACCTGGTTAGCGAGGGAGGCCTGGCCATGAACATCTGCGTATGCAATCCCCCAATGCAAATTTAAGTATAAAGATTATTTTTATCACCGTTTTGAACGGCTGACTTTAATGAAACTCCTTGTAAAGAAGAGCCAAATTTCCTTGGAATATGTTTGGCTAAAAATAATTTGTTGAGGAAATTTCAAGCCTCTCCGTCTTACCGAATTTCAGATGCACCAATGTATTAACTGATTTTGAGCTTCTTTCATGATCATCTTCCTTAAATTTATCGTTTTTTTTTTGAATTTTCTGTTTCAGCCTATCTTCATCCTATTAGGTATTTGGAAATCTTTCATAATTTGTATTGCGGGGGATCACTATAGGAAGACAATTGGAGTCCCTGCAGTTTACGTATTTTAAAAAGTAGTTTCCTCGAAAAATAATTTTAGTAGTTTGGCTCTTAAAGGTGACCAAATTTGTGTCACAAGAGGTCTACCAAATTATTCTGAGTCTGTCACAAGAGGTCTACCAAATTTTTCTGAGTCTGTCAAAAGAGGTCTACCAAATAAGAGGTCTGTCTTAAAAGGTCTACCAAATTTGTGTAATAAGAGGATTATCAAGATGATCAATTTTTGGTTACAGATATTACATTTGCTCGATAACCGTCTAGTGAATACGGCTTACAATTACCTTTTGAAATCTTTTAAAAAGACAAAACTGGCCAAAACAGGTTAAAGTTACGCTGGAAAAAAATGGCTTCTCATGGGCATGGAATAATGACCAGGGTCCCATTACAACCTGATGATTTCCTTAGCATGTTGGATTTGGTTCTTAAGCACCAGGATATTCAGGTTTGGCTTACTGGTGTTCAGAAGTTAGGTAATCTAAAATTTTATAAGCAGATTAAATTTGTGTATGGAGACGAGTTTTGCTTGATACTGAACCTACCGTGCCATAGTTTAGGGCACGCTGGGATTTTTATGATGACAATGGGCCGGGGGAGGTAGGTTTGCTTGCCTACTTTTTCGGGAATATAGAGGTGACCTAGAACATTTTATGAGTAATTGTCAAAGTTTGGAGAATTTACAGAATTGCTTGTTTCGAGGGAGAGGATGCATCATGGCTCCAATGCATCTTGGAGACCTTTCTAGGGAGCTAATTATTGTGGTCGAAGGTTTTATAAAGAATATTTTTAAGGGCACGGAAGTTATGATTTCACAGTGTTGAATGCTAATGTTTGATTTGTTCTATATCTATATTTTTTCTCTCTCTCTCTTTTTTTTGTGTGTATGGTCCGCTGGCTTTTAAATACACGTATGTATGTGTATTTGAAACTTAGCCTAGCCAATTAACTTTTTCAATTAGCCCTGGGCGGTCAAATATCATCAAAAATTTTATACAGCTTATTGTTTGGTATTAAATTAAAAAAAAAACAGTTTTTTCAACTGAAAGTAAGGATCAACATTAAAACTAAAAATGAATAGAAATTATTACGTGCATGACCCCTCCTCAATGCCTTGCTCTTTACGCTGAAGTTTAACTTTTTTGCTCCAACTTCTTATTCTATATATATATATATATATATATATATATATATATATATATATATATATATATATATATATATATATATATATATATATATATATATATATATATATATATATATATATATATATATATATATATATATATATATATATATATACACATATATATATATATATATATATATATATATATATATATATATATATATATATATATATATATATATATATATATATATATATATAATATATATATGTATATATATTATACATATATATTATAGTAATTATGAGATTACATGATATATTCTCTCGAGAATATAATTTCAATTTAATTAGGGTTTACTTGTGAGTCTGCAATTTTTAGGGTTTACTTGTGAGTCTGCTTTTGTTCCCAAGTCGTAATATTCCCAATTTCCCCTCTCTTTTTTGCGATTAATTATAGCGCATCTTCTTTAAAACTATGATGTTTCATAGCCTTTAGAGAATGGGTTAGTCTCGTCAGTTCTCTTAAGAGCGGTATGCAGCAAAGGTGAAGCCACAATGAAAATTATTTGGATTGCTTTAAGCTTTTTTAACAACTGTAAGTAATTGTCAGGTACTGTTACCTTAAGTAACGGTAGGCCAGTGTTTTCTGAAATAAAAGCAACTTTTGTTAGAACCTCTAACTCGATTTCTTTATACATAGTTCCAGTCACGATTTCTCTGTTTGTGGTGAAGAACTGAAACCACAACCTTCTAAAGTAAGAGCAGCGGTTCACATTGGGGTGTGAAGAAACTGTCCCCCCCCTCTACTATATGCTTAAAAATACTTTTTTATTTGTTTAAGGGGTTACTCCAAGGAAGCGAAAGCTTAAGCAGGGTTAATTGTTCTGTTGTATTGCTTTTTTTAGTGTGTCCTTTGTATGTTTTTGTTGTTTGTTTTCTTTAACAAAGTCCATTAATAAATTGAGTTGAAATTTATATTTTCGTTTAAAAATGCCTTTTTTGGCATTTTCATTGAAAATAATAAAAGAGCGCAAATTTCTTTTTCAGAAAATTTCTTTCCATTTAAATCAGTGACATCAATTCAAAAAATCATAGAGAAAGTCGGGGCTAAATGTATTTTTAAGAATCTATGTGTAATTTTGTATAGAGTATGTAAAGAGTATTCTTCAATAAAAATACAAAGAAGTTATTTTCAGAAACTAGAAGAGAAAGTCAACCCTACCACCTCTCCATTCCTCTCAATTGACGCTCCTGATTTAGAAACTCTGCTTCCGTATTTAAGGGCAATTGAACCTTTATTTTTATTAATTCCCTATTTATCAGTTTTTGAAATGCCCTGTAATTCCAATAGAATGAAATTAATGAGGAAGAAATGGAGAAAAAACTCTGGAGTTTAGAGTCGAAATATTCAGTATAATGCTAGTTTGAAGTGAAGTTCTTTTTAAAATATACCTTATAAATTAGATGTGATGTTTACAACATGACGAACATGAGGACATGATATTACTGTCCCTGTTACTTTTATCAGGCATATAAGCAAAAAGAGAGGAGAGGGTGCTTTGCTTACACTCCAAACACTCAATCTAGAGACTTTTTCCTCTAGATTGAGGAAATGATTTTTCCTATAAATTTCTACGGTACTTATTAAGAATCTGGTAAACACACGAAAATGACCGCAACAAAATCTCAAAGATGCTATGCAGCGAAAAACGGATTTTTGCTGCCTAGTGAGCGATTGCTAACTCCGTGACAAAGATTTAAACTTTATTTTTTTGGGTTTGAAGGGGCACGAAAAGGTACCTAGGTTAGGTTAGGTTACGTATTTAATATATACTTAGCTTTACCCCCACCCCTAATGTGCAAATATATAGCCCAAATTTGTTTCAAACTATTATATTTTTGCCATCTTTTGTTTTATTTCATTAGCATTGACGAAACTTCACTTCTCGCATGTTTACCGGATTCTTAAGAAGTACCAATTTCCTTTCCATATACCTAGTTAGTTAGGCAATTTTTTCAGGATTGCCGAATCTAGTTTCTGCGATCTTAGAAAGTATAGTCCAATAAAAGTAAACTACTTCTTATTAGATACTTATGGGCATGGTTTCTTTTTCTTGTTTATTCCATTTTAAATATAAAAAAGGACAGTGACCGGTGAAAACACCACTTCTCCGTAACTGAGGAGAAATCTGAAGGTTGTGTATGCTTGCTGTTTTTAGCACACAAAAACCATTCAGACTTAGTAGAAAAAACAATAATAATATGAATAGAATAATAGGAATATAAAATTAATAGAAATAATATAATAAAAAAATAATAAAATATATATATATATATATATATATATATATATATATATATATATATATATATATATATATATATATATATATATATATATATATATATATATATATATATATATATATATATATATATATATATATATATATATATATATATATATATATATATATATATATATATAATAAATATAATATAAATATATAATAATATAATAAAATAATAAAATAATATATTAAAAATAATAGGAATAATAATAATAGAATAATAGGAATCATAATAATATGAATAAAAAAAACTCGTGACAATTTGACAATCACCTCACCATTTTATTAGGGCAACGAGTATAGTGTTCAGTTAATCCTTTGGTCAATAACACTTAGAATAAGGAATCAAAACAGGTTCATCCACTTGCCAATGAGGATCCCTCGTGAGAGAGCCTTGTCTAATCTTCCTTGCCCCTACAGAATATCCTAGCGTTAAAATTTGGTGCGGCATAGCCTTTGAATATATGTTCGATCACAGCTTCTCACGCAAATACGTCTGCTGTAACTAACACCTCACTGCAGTAACAAGGCGATCAGAGCAGCCAATGCTCTACCTTCGAACCATTCTATTCAAATTTTACTTTTTACCATCCTTTGAAATCCCAATTTCTTTAGAGAGAAAGAGAATTCACTGAAAACAAAAAAATACATACAGAAAAGCAATAGCCAATAAGCCTTACAGCTTGTAAGCAAGGTCGTTTTCAGGGGAGGGGGTAGTGATGGGTTTGAACCTCTCCCCTGAACTTTTGTCAGACTCGTAAAAAAGTAAAAAAAAAATGCATATAAACTAATTTTTGACACGTTTTGTGAAGTTGTTTCCTACTAAGAAAACAAAAATCATAAATATCTAAACATTGGGACTTACGCGACTTACGAAAAGTCGGCTTATCTCTCTCTTGAATAATATCCCAAGGAACGGATTCCTATCTAGAAAGAAGAACATGGTGAATCGAAAAATAATTTGTACTTTACTGAAAACAAAATATATTTTGGATATTTTAATTTTTTTTAACTTTAATATATTCGTTGACATTCATTTTTTTTCAGTAAAGTTCAAGTTATCTTTTGGTTTTCCGCATGGGTAGTGTCAGCCCTACTCGTGTGAATTTCTACGTTTTTTATTTCGGCTCGATCATTTATTGTAATTCATGTTGGTTTTGGGTTTCATTTATTTATTAATGGTGATTTGTGGTAGTTTTACACTTAAAATTATTCGACTTTATTTCTGTTCAGTTTTGATTTAATATAGCTCTTTAACTTTCTTTAAAAAACTTATCTTGCAGAATTTTTTTTTTTTTAATTAGTCGCACTTTATAAGAACATGAATCTCCTTTAAATTGTTTCTTATCAGCAACCTTCTGTTTAATACAGATTATTGCAATTACTCATTGCAATATGCGTAATTGGGCTCTGTTAAGCGTAGTAGTGACAGCAATTTTGCGCGAGTAATTTGAAAATTGAAATAAGTTATTAAAGACTTAAATCTGGAGACTTAGCTTTCTCTCTAAACGACTATATTATTCCTACTATACCAAAAAGTAGAGTCTAAAATGAAAAAAATCATATGAGTCAAAAAAAAGTTACAGTCTATAGCACATTTAAAAACGGCTCTAACAGGAAAGATTTTTTATTCATACTGATAGATTAATTAAAAAAAAAAAAAAAATCAGAAAAAAAAAGCTTTTAAAAGAAAAATAAAGAGAAGAGACAAAATTTTCGTTTCGATGTACGTGTTTTATTCTCTCGTAATATAAAAAAACCACTATCATAATGAAAATTCCTGGGAAGAACAGATAAATGTGAAAGGATAAAGTTTAATATATGCTGATATCCATTCCTGAAAGTCTTAATAATTTGGATTTTTAGTTATAAACAACATTACAACTTTAAAATATGCTCAACATATTGTTTCGTTTTCAGTAAAATGAAAATTACGTTCTGGTTTTTAGAGTACACAGAGAGAGTTATCCCTAATCCCCTTTGTGGCAGTTTTTGCTCGTTTTGAGTTTGACTTAGTATTTATTGTGATTTATGTTTGTTTTGGTCTGTTTTACTTATCGATAGTGCTTTACGATAGTTTTACGCTTGAAAAACTACTTGATTTTTTTCTGATTATCTTTGGTTTTATGTAATCCTTTGCTTTTCTTTGAAAAACTTCTTCTTTGGGACCATGTTTTTTGAATTAACTCCTTTCCGTTTTAACTTACAAAGTGTTTTTCATTGTTTAAGAAAAGAGTGTTTTAAATCTTTTTGGTTTTTCTCTATAATAATTCAGGTTTTTGATAACTGTTTTTAAATTGCATAAATTTTATATAATTTAAAAATGATAATTTACCTACAATGCTTTAGATTCATGGGTACAGGAGAAAATATTCAAATATGAGGGTTGAAAATATGCAAAATATTTGGGATTCTATAGGGCTGACGGAATTCTAACCTTCATCCTGTTACAGCCTCGAGTATAGAAAAGTTCTATTTAACTATTCCCCTCCACTCTCTTAACTAAACCCCTTCACTTTTTTTCATTCTCTTCATTCTCTTAACCTTTCCTTAGATAGCATCCTTTTGGCAATCTTGGATACAAATGATGGATTTTAATTTAATTAAATTTCCCACTTAACATGGCCTAACAATTTTAATTTAATACGCTTAGCCATTCCCCAGATATTGCAAATATACTTTATGGGCAAAATTCGATGCATATAGTGTCTTTTGATTTAATTTAACATCCCTAAAAACATACTCTGAAGTTCTAATATACGATTTTGCGTTTTTCCTGGTATATTACACAGACACCCTTTTAACTATCTGGATATTTACACTTTATTTTGATTTATTTTTATTCCCCTCAGCTTTTTCTGAAAGTTTTGCGTTGCTTTCCAAATGTCAAATTGTGTGAAAAAATTTTCATTGCACAAAATTGCTAAAAATCAGGGAGCAAAGGCCATAGAATCGGGGTAAGTCTTGATTGAAGTACAGCTCTACGTGCAGAAAGCACTTCAAAGTTCTAATGTTTTCTCTCTACAATAAATCCCAGCTCAATCTTCGAAAAAAAAAATGTAGGAATGAATCCAAAGTGGGCAGAGGCATAATTTGTAGCTTTATAACATTTCATTTCTTAGACTTGGAACAAACCGTTAAAAAAGATTACAAGACCTATATGTTACGATTTTTACTCTGAAAAATCTATTAAAAAATCTATAAATCTATTAAAAATCTATAAAAATCTATAGATACTGTCAAATCTATACAAAAGTTATAATAGTTGCCTAGAAACTCACTAAGATCAAACTTGAAAATAATCAGAATAATCAATTAGATCAAATTTGAAAAGTTTTGCCATAATTCAAGAGTCAACGCTTTAAGTTCTTAAATGGTTTTTAGAAACTTGAAAGCGTCGACAACGTAGCTTTAAAATGAATTTATTTATTTTTTGCAGAAACTAGTTAAACCAAGAACTTTTAGCAGTTGAATCAAGAGCAGGATATAAAGGTACTTATTACACTTTAGGAAGTGAAGCTTAGACCCTCTAAGGTCTCTCACTAGGTCGTTTAACGAAATCGAACTGAATATTTCTATCTGATTTCTCTAAGGCTCATTCTCTCTTCTATACAATAAACATCAAACAGTTCGTGATTTAGTTGGAGATTTCAGGGAATGATGAGGGAGATGTTCTATTAGCCAAAAAAACAATATGTATGCACTATTTGCATGCAGTTTGACGAAAAGGCGTATCAGTAATATTTTAGAAACGGCTTAGTGTATTAAGTTGAAAGTTACAGGATATGGTGACGAGGATGCTGAAACCTAAAGGCACTATGTGCGTACTACTACTACTACTATTATTACTACTACTACTACTACTACTACTACTACTACTTCTTCTGCTACCCTACCACTACTATTACTACTACTAATACCGCTATAACTACAACTATTATTGCTTCTACTGCTACTACTATTAATGCTACAACAAATACTACTGCTACTACTACACAAAAGGTCAAAATTTCAGCGATTATTGAGGGAAAGTTGAACTAAATCAAAATCACTAAGTGCATGCACGTTGTCAAAAGAGCGTATCAACACTATCGTAGGAACAGCTTAGAGAACCTGGGAACTTATAACATTTGTTGAGGGGGTGTTGAACTAATTAAAAGGCACTGTGTGCCTGCTACTACTACTATTTCTAATGCTACTACTTCTACTAAACTCTAAGGTATCGAGGTGAAAATTTCAGGGAATATTGAAGCAATGTTGAACTAAAGCAAACATGGTATATGTGTGCAGTTTGTCAAAAGGTTGCATCAGCAATGTCCCAATCTTCCGCGTTTTGCAGAATTACAGCTGTGGAATTCTCTCCCGAAGGGTATAAAGGTGGCAGAAAATGTTAGCCAGTTCAATAGTGGGCCGCAGCGTTATCTTCTTGGAAGTTGTCAATTATTATTTATAAGTTTTTTCTTTTTTCTGTGATTTTGTATTTATAGATGAACTGTGAATATATATTAGTAGATTATAAGGATGGAAACAACCATCATATACAACCCAATGGGTTTCCTCGATGATTGTTGAAAGATTATGTAGGCCTAAGCGTTATTTTTGTTAATAAATTATTTCTCTCTCTCTAATGGTATTAAGATCAAACTTTCAGGGAATGTTAAAAGTTATGTTTAACTAATTCAATGCACGCTATGTCCATGCATGTTGCCAAAAGAACGTATCAGCAATATCCCAGGAACGGCTTAGAGTATTAAGTTGAAGCTTTAAGGACATTTTGAATGGGATGTGAAACTAAACAGACCAGGCCAGAAAAGAGGCAAAATCTCGAAACTGTAAATCTCTGAGTCCAGTGACCCTATTGCACAGAAAAAAAAATATTTAAGGACACAAACCCGCATACATTTTTGTTGAGCATATGCCCCTCAAATAACAAAAGGCGTGAACAAAACGGCCCAAGAAAAGATATTTTCCTGCTTGACTTAAAATTGTGTGAGAGGCTTGGAAATGAGACCGAAATTTTTGTTTTTGTCTCTGATTAGTTTAAAACTTACAGCCACAAGTCCTTGAGCCAAGGAGATCCTAATACACAAATAAAATTGTTTTTGAGCACGGTCTTTCCAAAACATCCAACGACAATTTCTTATGTTTGGCTCAGAACCTATATCCTTTAGTCCTAGCGTCAAGCGGACCCCAATGTATAAGAAAAAAGGGAAACATTGGTTTCCTCTGAAAAATGGCACAAAAAGGGGCAAAAAACTTTTTTTTTCAAATAGCTTGTGGCAACGAACTGTAAGTAGAGCGACCCGGGCCAATAGTAACCAAAGCTTATTACGCTGATTTCAAATATATAAGTTTCATTCAATTTATTCTTATCATCAAACGCTAGAAGCTTGAGAAAATTTGTCTGATTTTTGAAAAAAAGAAACACCCCTAAAAGTCATAGAATCTTAACGAAAATTGCACCATCAGATTCAGCACATTAGAGAACCATACTTTAAAGATTTCAAGCTCGTATCTGCAAAAATGTGGAATTTGCATTTTTTTTTTTTTTTTTTTTTTTTTTACAGAAGGAGAATCACAGGTGTGTGTTTATTTGTTTCTTTTTTTCCAGGGGTGTTCGTATCAACCCTGTGGTCCTAGAATATCGGAAGAGGGCTAATTCAAACAGAAATTTAGGGTTCAAGTACCCTTTTTAGTACCCAGAAATTTAGCACCCAAGTACCCTTACAGGAACAAATAGACAGGGTCCCAGGTAGAAATATGATGTTTTTACTGGGAGATTTTAACGTCCAGGTTGGTAGAAATAGGGATAGATGGTATCATTGTACAAGAATTACCTTAGTGATAGATCATATGAAAACAAAAGGAATGTAAAGAAAGTAGAGAAAGCATTAAAATATAAACTAAGGAGGTGTGAAGTGGAGGCCATGGATAAAATTTCCCAGGATCTGGAAGATGCATCTAGACGGCATAATAGTAAAATATTGTACTGGCATGCTAACAAATTGAGAGGGAGTAGTCAATGCGGACTTGGCTCAGTTAACGATAGGAATGGGGCCGCAATTAGCGATAAGGAAAAAATTAAAGAGAGATGGGCCGAACAATATGAGAATTTGCTTAACCGAGATAGAGTTTAAGGAAGAGATACAGAGGAAAATGAAAAAGTTTGTGATACATTGGATGTGAAGGAAGATTTGTTTTCTGAGGAGGAATTAGCAACAGTACTAAAAGGATTAAAAAATAATAAGGCTCTAGGTGCTGATTGGGTGGTAAATGAGTTTCTTAAATATGGTGGCTCTGAGGTTAGAAATAAGTTACTGAAGATTATGAATATAATTTTTGAAAAAGGGGAAGTACCTAATGATTTTAGGAAAACCTTAATTAAGCCACTTTATAAGGAAGGCGATAAAAGTGAGTGTGGTAATTATCGAGGCATTAGTCTGGTCTCTGTAGGTAGCAAATTGCTTAGTAATATGATAATTTTTAGAATGAGAGATGCCTTAGACAAAGCTTTAAGGGAAGAACAGTGCGGTTTTAGAAAAGGTAGAGGATGTGTCGACCAAATTTTCACTCTTAGGCTAATAATTAAGAAGTGCCTGAGTTTTCAAACACCTTTGGTCCTCAGTTTTATAGATTATGAGCAAGCGTTCGATTCTGTTGATAGAAGAGCTTTAGTAAAGGTTTTATCCCTGTACGGTATACCAGAAAAATACATTAAAGTGATAAGTGTTATGTACGAGAATAACACTGCTGCGGTTAAGGTAGGAAATGAGGTTAGCAGCCGGTTTTATATTAAATCAGGAGTTAAGCAGGGTTGTGTTCTATCCCCTTTTATCTGGATTATTTTGATGAACTTTGTCTTTAGGAGCACAGGAAAGGCAATGGAAGACCACGGAATCAAATTTTGGAGGAAAAACGCTCCTGGACTTAGATTATGCTGATGATTTAAGCATCCTAGATGAAAGTGTGAGCAAAATGAATGAAGTTTTAGAGGTTTTGTGAGTTCAGGGTGCTAGACTAGGGTTAAAAATTAATGTTAAGAAGACTAAATCACTAAGGCTAGGAATATGTGAAGATGAAAAGGTGAAGTTGGGTAATGAAAAGATTGATCAGGTGGACAGCTTCACTTACCTTGGTAGTATTATTAGTAAAGATGGTGGGAGCAGTGAAGATGTCAAAAGTAGAATAGCCAAGGCTCAGGGTGTTTTTTCACAGTTAAAAAAGTTTGGAAGAATAGGAAGATAAGTCTGCAAACCAAGATTAGAATATTAGAAGCTACAGTGATGACAGTGGTCAAATATGGCTCTGAAGCATGGGCGCTCTGAAAAGCGGATGAAGATTTGCTAAATGTTTTCCAGAAAAATTGCTTAAGGATTGTTCTGGGTACCCGGCTGACTGACCGTATTTCAAACAATAGGCAATACGAAGAATGTGGTTCAATACCGCTCTCTAGGGCTATAATGAAAGAAAGGTTGAGGTGGCTATGGCACGTTGTGCGGATGAAGGATGACAGATTGCCGAAGATTGTTCTTTTTGGCCAACCGTCTAGGGCTAAACGGAAAGCAGGTAGTCCTCGTCTGGGATGGGAGGACGTCATAAAGAAAGAATTAAAGGAAATGGGAACTTCATGGGCGGGTGTAAAAAGTAAGGCTTTGAATAGATTGGGATGGAGGAGGAGCGTGCCTAGCTGTGTTGCCCTCAGGCGGCTTGGTGCTGCGGTGAGTTGTTAGTAGTAGTAGTAGTAGTACCATTTTTAAGTGGCCAAAAATATTGGAGGGCAACTAGGTCCCTCCCACGCCCTTTTTTTTCAAAATCGTCCGTTCAATTTTTTTAGATAGCCATTTTGTTCAAAATAGTTGAAGAGACAAATATCTATGCCTTTGGAGATATCTCAACCCCTTCTTCACCCCCCCCCCCCCTTAGCCCGTGGGGAAAGGTCTTTGAGTTTTAAAACTTGCCCATTATTGTACGTAGCCTATAGTGTTTGTTATTGGAAAGTATCTGCACATTTTTCGGGGGATACATTTTCTGCTGGGGAGATTTTCCATAGGGAGAATTTTACATGGGGAGGGAAGTTTCCTGGGGGTGAATTTCTCATGTAAAATTTTGCACTAGGATAATTCACCAGAATTCTGGTACCGAATTCTTCTTATGTCTTGCTTTCTCTTTGCTGACTCAATTTTACGCGTGGAAATGTTAAGGGGTAATTGTCCGAAGTAAATTTTCACCGGGATTGAATTGTCTAGAGCATATATCTGTCGGGAGGAGGGATATTACCATGGAAGGGGAGTCATATTTCCTTGTATTATTTAAAAAACGATCAGAAATTGAATAAAATAAAACGTTTAAAATAAAAGTAATTTAATAAAAGTTTAATTAAATAAATAAAATATAAGTGTTTTTCAACTTAAAGTAAGGAGCAACATTAAAACCTAAGACGAATATAAATTATAACGTATATGAGGGAGGTTGATCCTCCTCAACACCTCGCTCATTGCACTAAAGTTTGAATTTCGTCCCAATCCTTTAAGAACGACTCCTGAAACACAAGAGCCGTTTAATTAGAACAATAAGAAGCCTTTTTTAAAGTGCTAAAGAGAGAGGGGTTAAGGAGGAGCAACCCCCTCATACAGGTATATTTTTCTTTTTGTTTCAAGTTTTAATGTTGCTCCTAACTTTCAATGAATTTTTTTTTTAATTTAATGTTCCATACGGCATAAAGTTTACGCCCGTAAGTTTCTGGGGCAAAGGAACCCTTATGCTTAAAAAAATTTAGACTATGGACGGAATCCTAAAGAAAACTGGGGCTAGAAATTATTAATTTTTTTCTTTGATTGGCTTGAAAGTTAAGTCTGAAAGCACTTCTCAGATACCTCACTCTATACTTCCCTCAAATAAATTCTTGCAGATCAGAAGTAATAGACACAAAATCGCTTATAGCAAAAAATAAAAAAATAATTTTCAGATTTTGGTACATTCCCATTTTCTTTTTAGATTTCTGTGCTTGTGAAGACCGATTGCTTCGATTCACCCAAGTTCCCCCAGAACATAACGAATACTCTAACGAGAGAGGCATTGTTCTGACCTGTAAAGGAGAAGGCACTCCTGAGCCAATTATCTCATGGATAAATGCGGATGGATCTCCAACTACTGTTATAGAGGGATTAAGAAGGATCCAATTGTATTCCTTGATAATTGAACCATTTTCTTCAAATTTGTTCAGATCAGATGTTCACTCAACTGCATATCGATGTTTAGCTGCCAGTGCTAATGGTAAATTAGTGTCAGTGGAAATTGTAATACAAGCTGGTAACTATTTTCTCTAAATTTAATTAAATGTAAACAGTTCCACATATCGTTATGAAGATGGTAACCATAAGATAAAATTAATGCAAAGAGCATCGGAAAATTTTTCATGGGAGGAAGGGGTTTAAGATTTAGCCCTCTAAGATTTAGGAAGTAGGAAATGGCTGATTGAAGGTTGTTAATAGTTTCTCGTCAGAAAGATGGTAAATGCTGGCTACTCAATGTGGCTTGGCTATTCGTCAACATTCGTGGGACATTTGTTATACATTACAAACGAAGAACAAAGATAAAAAAAAACAAGAAAAGAAACAAAATGAGGAAAAAATTAGCAAGGATAAATTTCAACCAATGACAGAAAAAAACAAAGCAAAACAGATATTTTAACAAAAACCTCCGCAAGCCTTCAGTGAAAAAAAAAAATTACAAAAAAAACCTTTAGGAAAGATTTTACTAGGCCCTTTTCCAATACTGTGGATTCGAGAGTAGGACATTGAAGTGCATACAGATTTACCTTCTTGGTCTTGTAATCAAGATTATAATGATTATTCTGCTGATGAATGTGATGGCTAAGCAGATTTTCCTCAATACTAAACGATCTAATAAAGGTTTGCCCATAAGGTACTGGGAAAAATAACAGCATTGGCCTTCCATTTTGTATAACTATTTAACCTACCCAACTGTTCCCGTTTTTTTTTTTTTTCTGTTGTCAAGAAAGCTGTTATTTGGGGAGGGGGGAGGCATTAGTGATTTGACCGCCCCTTGTTTTTAAGAAAAAGCAGAATCTCTTAGTAAAGTTTTTCTTAAACGATGAACCACAAATGGTATGATTTGAAGATTTTATACATGCGTTACCCCTTCCTTTCCCCCATAAACTTTTTGGGTACTGCTAAACGTAGGGTATTTTATTTCATGGTTGCAGCGTGAGCGACACCCTAGTAAAAAGCGTACCACGGCCTGATAAAGCGTAACTTACCTAATAATGGTAAGTTAGTTTTTTTTAAATAACTTTCTAATACTAAGGAAATTGGTACTTAAATTTCATTACCATTTGAATGAAAAAAAATTATTTTTTTTCACAAAACACCAGTTTTGGCCCAAAGAGGATTAATATGCCAGAGAGTAGAAATTCTAAGATAAGAAACAGATTTTTTATGGTCAAAATCCATAGACAGGAGGTTTGAACCTTCCATCTTGAAAAACTACAGCAAATTGACATTTTTGCCCAAAGAGGATCAAAATGCGAGAAAACAGAAATTCAAATTTATTTTATACAATTTATTTTGATGGTCTAATCCCCTAAATAAGTGGTTTTTAGTTTTTTCAAGTTGAAAAACAGCTTTAAAGTATTATGTGAATTCTGCAGTGAGTTCAGTGTTTATTCCACAGTACAAGTACCCTGCAGTAGGGAAAAGTCCTATACTCTCAGCGAGCTCAACTAGCGAGCTCAGTAGAGAAAAGTCCTATAAGCGCTGACCCTGACCAGGGACTTTGTAAGTTTTTCAGCAGTCTTTCAAGGATTTCAGAACTTCTCTGTGGAAAGACTGGAGGGATATAAAATCAGCTGCACATATCATAGGTAGCGCTGCCTAAGTAAAAAACGATGTTGGCACAATGTATTATTTTTTTCCATACAAGGGCACTTCGTATCGAAGGAGTTGTCGTAGAAACTTCAAAAAGGGCTCATTCGATAGAAAATTGAAAGGGCTAGTGCCCTTTTTAATAGTCGAAAGTGAATGGAGAGCTACTAACCCCCCTCTCACGCCCACAATTTTCCCAAACACATTCAATTAAAATTTTGAGATATCCATTTTCTTCAACGTAGTTGAAAGTTCCGGAAATTATGTTTTGAGGATGACAAACCCCCCAAACCCCTCAAGGCAAGGGTTGTAAGTTATGTCCTGGTGGCATATAATGTTTTCATAGAAGGGTTTTCCTAGAGACGGGCTAATTGAAAGGGTTAGTGCCCTCTTTAATAGTCGAAAGTGATTGGAGGGCAACTAGCCCCCTCTCACTCTCACCATTTTCCCAAACACATCCAATCAAAAATTTCAAACAGCCATTTTGTTCAACGTAGATAAAAGCTCTGGAAATTAGGTCTTTGAGGATGACACTCCTCCCAGAGCCCTCAGGGCTAAGGTTGTGTTATGCCCTAAAGGCATATGAGGTTTCTTATGGAAAATTCTGTCGTAGAAACTTCAAAAAAGGCTCATTCAATTGGAAATTTAAAAGGCTAGTGCCCTTTTTAAATAGACTAGTCGAAACTGATTGGAGGGCAACAAACCCCCCTCTGACGCCCACCATTTCCGCAAACACATCCAATCAAAATTTTGAGAGCCACTTTTTCCAACATAGTTGAAAGTTCTGAATATTAAACTTTTGAGGATGATAAACCCCCTCCCCCCACACCCCTCAGGCAAGGGTTGTAAGTTATGCCCTGGGGGTATATAAGGTTTTATAGAGCGTTGTAATAGAAACTTCGAAAACTTCGAAGGGCTAGTGTCCTTTTTATTAGTCAAAAGTTATTGGAGGAAAACTAAAACCCCTCCCACGCCCACCATTTCCCCAAAAACATCCAATAAAAATTTTGAGATAGCCATTTTGTTCAACGTAGTTGAAAATTCCGAAAAATTATGTCTTTGAGGATGACACTCCCCCCCCACAGCCCTCAGCGCAAGGGTTGTAAGTTATGCCCTGGGGTATGTTTTATAGAAAGCGTTGTCGTAGAAACTTCAAAAGGGGCTTATTCGATTGGAAATTGAAAGCGCTAGTGCCATATTTAATAGTCAAAAGTGATTGCAGGGCAACTAACGCCCTCTCACGCCTACCATTTCCCCAAACACATCCAATCAAAATTTTGAGATAGACATTTTGTTCAACGTAGTTTAAAGTTCTGGAAATTAGGTCGTTGCCAGCGTTGTCGTAGATACTTCAAAAAGGACCCATTCAATTGGGAATTGAGAGGGCTAGTGCCCTTATTAATAGTCAAAAGTGATCGGAGGGCGAATGACCCCCATACCCATCATTTTCCCAAACACTTCCGATCAACATTTTGATATAGCAATTTTGTTGAACATAGTTGAAGGGTCCGGAAATTATGTTTTTAAGTATGACAAACCCAACAACCCTCAGGGCTAAGGTTGTAAGTTATGCCCTGGGGGCATATAATGTCATATAGAAAGTGTTGTCGTAAAAAAATAGAGCTTCAAATAGAGCTCTTTCGATTGGAAATGAGAGGGCTATTGCCCTTTTTAATAGTCGAAAGTAAAATTAGAGGGAGAATCACCACCCGCCCATCATTTCCCCGAACATTCCTGATCAACATTTTGATATGGCCATTTTTTTTAAGCGTAGTTGAAAGGTCTGAAAATTATGTTTTTGAGGATGATAAACCCTCTCCCCATAGCCCTCATGACAAGGGTCGTAAGTTATGCCCTTGGGGCATATAGCGTTTTTATAGAAAGTTTTGTCGTAGAAGCTTCAAAAAGGGCTCATTCGATTGGAAATTGAGAAGACCAGTGCCCTTTTTTTTTAGTCGGAAGTGATCAGAGGGGAAATGTCTCCCTCCACGCCTATCATTTCCCCAAACACTTCCGCTCAAATTTTGATATAGCCATTTTGTTAAGCCTATCAGAAAGGTCTGGAAACTATGTCTTTGAGGATAACAGATCCCCCCAGCCCTCAGGGCAAGGGTTGTAAGTAATGTCATGGGGACATATAGTTTTTATAGAAAGTGTGGTCATATAAACTTCAAAGGGGGCTCATTGGATTGGTAATCAGACGCTCTAGTGCTCTTTATAAGAGTCAAAGTGATCAGGGGGCAGCTACCCTTTCCCCCCTACAAACACGTCATATTTTCCCGAAATGTGTCTAATAGAAATTTTGAGACAACCATTTTATTCAAAATATCATATAACAAGGCTTTTGGGGTTGAAACAAACCCCAGAGATTAGGGACAAGGGTTGTAAGTTATGCCTAGGGGGTAATAAAGGTTTTTATGGTCGGGGTGGTTGTTTAACTTTAGAAGAGGCTCACTCTTTCTCCCTGAAAAAGACTATGCCAATACAAAACGAACAGAAATTAATCCAAAAAACTTTTTGTACAAAATAAGTTTTTCAAAAAAAAGTAAAGAACTCCATTAAACCAAAAAGGAACAAAAAAAGAATCAAACAATCTACCAAGCATAAACCCTATGCTTTCTAAAAGCCAGAGTGTACTTTGTACTCTAGTGAAAAAAATTATTTTAAATACTTTCCCTTTTATAACTTTCAGAAAACAAAAATAATTAAGATTTTAAGGAATAAATATCAGCATATGTATAATAAACTGACAATGCACTTTTTTTCACTAATTTCATTTGATTTTTTTTCAGTAAAGTACAAGTTATATTCTGGCTTTTAGAAAGCATAGGGTTTAGAACCCTACTCAGATTAATTTCTGCTCGTTTTGAGTTTGACGTATTTTAATTTCTGTTTGTGTTGGGTTTCTTTTATTTATTGATACTGATTTGTGGTAGTTGTATGCTTTGTAGATTATTTGATTCTATTTTTGTTCATTTTTGGTTTAATGGAGTTCTTTACTTTTTTTTTTGAAAAACTTATTTTGTACAAAAAGTTTTTTTGATTAATCATGTAAGAGCCTGACCATTTCTATGTTTAGTAATTTAGGTTGCAGAGTTGCCACTCCAACTAATTTCTGGGTCTTGGTGAAAATATTCAAGACTGGTTTCCATTTTATTTGATGTGGCCAAAGACGAACGTGTCGTGGCTTTTGCTGACGACAAGTGCGAGCCCATCAAAAAGGAAACAAATACATCTTTATATCTATCGACTTTTTTTACATCACCAGTGCATAAACCTAGATTTTATCATCTCTTGCTGGGCACTTCAACGCTACCAAAGGCTAAGGATAGCGTAGGAGGGACTAAGTGTTCAAGCGCACTTTGATCTCAACTAAGATTTTTTTGAATATATGCTAAAACTCGGAACACGGTAAAAGAAAAAGTGAAATAGGATGGCATGTTGTTTGGGAATAATTTTTTTTTTAATATAGGTCTGGTCCTCTGTCAAAATAGCTTTTTTTTTTCCCCGATTGGCTGTCTTGTAGCCAACATAAAAAATAAGTTAAAGCCTTAAGTAGAAGCTTTTTATTTTATTGATTTAAGGTATCCAAAGAATACCATCGAAATAAAATTGTGCAGTATTGCAGATTAATCTTGCAAGACATAGTAACTTTTCTGAAAAATTTTTGCGGAACTACTAAATTTGCTATTTGGCTTGATTTTTTTTCTAATTAAGCACAATTTTCCCAGAAATGGCAGCATGGGAGTTTGGGTCATAATAAATGTTTTAAGCTGATGCCTCAAATCAAATTGACTTCTTTGTGAAGATTCTGCTTCCCCAAAATTTTAAGCACTTTTATGGATTGGATAATCTTATTATTAGCCCTAATCTTATCAGGAATTTATTCGTATCTTGGTACTAATTTTTAAATATTTTTATAAAAAAATAATACAATTCAAAATTCGGATATATTTCTTCTGTTTGCCTTTTGTTATGTCTTATAAATATGTCTAGATGAATAGACCTGTGATTTCTGTAGGCCTCTCTGTGCATTTTAATTACTTAGTTTCCTTCAAATTAAGCTTAAAACATTTAGCTGCAATAAAAAGGATAATATTTTACCTTCCTTTCTCTTAAAACAGTTGTTTTAGTTCTAGGGGCTCATTCTTTCGGTGGAGTTTAATTTTTCCCGTCTAATGGCCAGATATATCCTAAAGCTTTCCTTTAGAATACTAGCTGCAGGATATTTCTTCGTAGATATGCTTGGGATTTCTCTTTACAGAGCCAATTCAAGGAAGTTTTCTATTAATTTCCAACCAATATGAATTGAGAGTTCAGCACTAATAGTGGTAGCTCTTTGCTGAGAATGTATTCCCTTATTGCTTTATAAACAATTTATGAAATTATGATATCTTCGAATATTTTTGAAGCTGATTTGTGGTTATTTATAGAAACAAACATTGATTCAACTATTACTTTCGAGACACTTATACGTGATATACTGTGTATTAGTGAAAAGTTTGCCTTCGCCGTCTATTCTCAACTCGCTTTACTCACTTGGACCTTTAGCTCTCACAAAAAGATTTTGAATCTGCTTTTGTCTACTTGCTGCGCTTACTATGGTCGGCGGCTCAAGTTTCCTACCCTGATCTGCTGTTTATAGTGGGCCCATTTTCTTTTTTATACTATAGACCCACTTTTCTTTTTACTTTATAGACCCCTTTTCCTTTTTGCTTAGTTTGTTTCTTCTGAAGTGTTATAGTCTTCGTCTATCCTCATGGTTCTTAAGCTTCAGATTGGTTCCGAAACTACTCCTAATTTTGGCAAAACCCAGCCATTGTAAAATTCTTCGCAAAATGAACTTCATTCAATCATTACAAAACAAACTCCCCTTGAAAGAGAGGGGGATGAAAAATGTTGTGAATTTGAACCCCTTTCATTTGAACTCTTGAAATTCAAGCAAAGGCAAAGATCTTAGTAATATTCAGAAACAATGTCATCCACCTTTTTAGTTAAACAATAGTTCTTTGTTAGATGTTTGATCGCATTCGTTCCTCGTGAACGAATTTGCGCCTTTTTTCTTCTAAAAAAGTATTCACTGCCATCCAAGACCCAAGATGAATCAAAACATTAAATTTTAAAATTAATCCTTATCGGTTAGAATGTAATTATTTAATTTACACCTTCTTTCTAATTTTTACCTCGTATGCATAATTTCTTATGCATAATTTCATCTTTTGCATGCATAACTTATGCATAATTTCATCTTTTGATTCTTACAGTTTAGCGTGATTTCTCAGAATATTTCACTGTTTGTATTATTTTCCAGAGCAATCGAGGGAGTCTATATTTCCCTGTTGTTGGGTCTTAGCCCATCTCGGGTTCGGGAAACCAAGTGCTCTGTCTGATTTTTTTTTAATTTAAGCTTTTTTCTTTGTGTTGCTCCAAAACTTGTTTTTACATCCTACACACACCTTTTTCATTCCTAATCTTTTTAAGTCCTAACTTTTTCGGCTTTACGCATACTTCTACACCAAGCAATTCTATTCAAAAGAATATTTATTGAAAAACAAGTTTTTTTTTCTTTATATTGCTCCTAAACCAGTTTTTATATTTTCGTAGGCATACATCTATTTCACTCATAACCTTACGTTTTTTCTTTAAATATACTACTACACCAAGCAATACAAAAGGCTTTACTTAAATAATTTCAAACAAGTTCTTTTTCTTACATTCCTCCTAAACCTGCCTTTTACATTAGAGTAAACTCCTTTTTCATTCCTAACCTTACTTTTTCGGCTTTACGTACACTCCTAAACCAACCAATAGCATTCAAAAAGCTTTATTTTATTAATTTCACACAAGTTATTTTTTATAAATATTTTTCCTAAACAAGCTATTTACGTTGGCGTACACTCGTTTTTTTACTCCTAACCTTACTTCTTCAGCTTTACGTAGCCTATGCTTCAAAAATCGCCAAGATGCCTTTTTGTGGGGGATGGTTAGAAGGTAAACACTACATTGCATGTCTGTCAGTTTGATTAATGAATTGAAAATATAATATACTTATAGAACTTAAAAACAGCCTGCTACCCGTGATTGATGACAAGGTTCTCCTTAGAAAGAAAAGTGTAGGGAATGGCTAATACAAGAAAAAACCCTTACATTTCACACGTCACCCCGCTATACAGCGCTGCGATTTACCCCATGTGCCTCATATTACCTGTTGCTTTCTCCCCACCCTTCCTCAATATACAAAAAAACCTCCTATGACTACTCAAGTAGCTGAAAATGAGATTGCGTTGCTTAGATAGGATTTTGGGGCCAAAAAGTACTATTCCTTTTGCTATTTTCCATTATAACACCTGTGTGTAAACAACTGCCAATTCTTATTATTTAAGACCCTTGTCCCAGGTTCTATGGAGGTCGTATCTTCCCGAAATCTATTAATTATTGGACCTTATGTCTATTTTTCAGAAAGATGAATGCAGAGAGTGAATTTTCGTTGCATTTAACACTTCTGAAAAACACGTACTAGTACCCAGGACTCGACATTTCGGAAAAATGCATTGTGGAGAATTGTAGTATGTACGATTTTTCAGAAGGGGGATCGGCCCTAAGAGTAATTTGTATGTGACCGGGTTAGTTTGTATATCTGTTGTTGTTTTCTTTTTATGATATAGTCAGATGTTTCTTTCTTAGTCGAAGATAATGCAAAAATAAAAACAGAGGTAAATAAATAAAGAATCATAGAAGATAAATTAAATAATACTAAAATTTTCCTCGAAGTAGCGGGATGGGATTCAAGTGGTATTGAGTTTTCCAACTGCTCTTTGTTCATTCTTTGATCAAATAATTCTGGAGTTATTTCAGTGTAGTAGAAAAATTTGGCAGAGAAAAAGGTGAAAAAGTCGCACATTTTGCAAAATTTCCAAGGGTATGGACGAACCTACCCCCTATCTCTATGCGTGTGCTACTTTATGGTTTATTATTTTAGTTATGTCGTCAGATATTTCCATCTCCGTTGAAGATACCACTACTTTGAAAAACAACACCGCTTTATTACGCTGTAAAGGAAAAAGCATCTCAAATGACTACCTTGTGGTGACTTCATGGACAAAAATTTCCGACCAATTGACAATTTTGCCTTCTATTGAAGCCGGTAGGAATTTTCTTTTTTTTTGTGAACATCTTGAAATGAAATAAAAGGAAACAGGTGCAAAAAATAAAAAAGGAATAAAATAAAAGAGTATATATCCTTATATGAGAGCAATAATTGTGTATGTATGCATGCACGTATGTATGTTGTAGAAAACGGCTCCATATTTTTTGGGGGAAAATTGGTATCTTGGGATATTCTCGCATTAAAACAACGATCTAGATAGGTCAGAAGTCTGAGAAAAATCGTTAAGAGCCTAATTTTGGTTTTTGCAAATTACGTCATGTACTATGTTAGTACATAATATAAGCATTACTTATGACATCATATAAGTATTTTCTTATATGATGTCACGCATATTATAAATAAGATTGTTGAGTTTCTAAAGCAACAGTTATTTATATAATATAATGTCTGTTGGAAGGCCCAAAAAATGAAAACTTGCAGTTGCAATTACTATAAATGATATTCTTTTGAGCCAACACCTGAACTATCAAACGTAATAAGATGTGAAATTCGACAACCTGAACAATCAATTGCGACAACACCAATACGGACAGGTAAAGCAAAGACAATTGCTAAATTGTCTGAAGTAGTCAAAATCCAAAAATGTGTTAAAAATGAAAATGAAGAGCAAAGACACGGACGGTTAGAAAATCTGCAAAAAAGAAAATAAGAGCCAGTTATAAATGAAAATGAAGAGCAAAGACACATGCGGTTAGAAGACATACGACATCGAACAAGTGAGGGAGACAACTATGAAAATGAAGAGCAGCAAGTCAATGAAAATCAGCCTGGACAGCGAGAATCAAAATGTGTCAAAAGTTGAAAATGATAGCGATGATGATTGGGTTTGGGATGTTGACATAGATAAGTCCTACCACAACTTTATTAAAGAAAAAGGTTCGGCAATATGAATTTCATAATGACGAAAGATAAGCCGAGGTTTAATTAATACTTACCATACCTTTGAAAATCAAAAATATGGACTGGATAAATCGTTGGAAGAAAAAAAGTTTTTGTCCCACCACCTGAACAATTAAAAGAAACAAAGGCTCGGTGATATGTCTTTTATATCACAAAAGACAAGCCAAGGCAAAAGAAGAAGTTTTTGTCCCACCATCCGAACAATAAAAAAAGAAACAAAGGTGGTCGCCAATGCCTTCCTTACCTTGAAAAATCAAAAACCTGAAATACATAAATCGTTGGGAGAAAAGAAGTTTTTGTCCCACCACCTGAACAATTAAAAGAAACAAAGTTTCGGCGATATATCTTTCATAATGGAAAAACACAAGCCGAGGCAAAAGTTAAAGGTTCAGTTAAAAAAAAAAATATGATTTACAAAGGCACCACTTCTAATTTAAGGTCCATTTGAACGTCATGACATCAAGAAAAGGCTCAAATCGTCTTCGTTTAGAAGACCAGCGATAGTGATAATTTATGTATAGAAGCCTGCCGCGTGCCCTAACCTTTGTTAAAAAAAACAAAGGTTCGGCGATATGTATTTCCGAATGACGAAAGATAAACCGAGGTTTAACGAACCAAAAAATTGAAAATGATACCGATGATGATTGGGTTTTGGGTTTTGACATGGATAAGGTCATCAATACCTACCATACTTATGAAAATCAAAAATATGGACTGGATAAATCGTTGGAAGAAAAAGAATTCTTGTCCCACCACCTGAACAATTAAAATAAACAAAGGTGGTCGTCAATGCCTTCAATACCTTGTAAAATCAAAAACATGGCCTAGATAAATCGTTGGAAGAAAACGAAGTTTTTTCCCACCACCTGAACAATTGAAAGAAACAAAGGCTTGGCAATATGTCTTTAATAATGACAAAAGTTAAAGTTCCAATAAACAAATGTAATTCTGCAAAGGCATCACTTCTAATTTAAGGTCCATTTGGACGTTATGACATCAAGAAAAGGCTCAAATTGTCTGCGTTTAGAAGACAAGCGACAGTGAGAATCTATATATAGAATCGTGCCGAGTGCCGGGCTCGGTATACATATATATATATATATATATATATATATATATATATATATATATATATATATATATATATATATATATATATATATATATATATATATATATATATATATATATATATATATATGTATATATATATATATATATATATATATATATATATATATATATATATATATATATATATATATATATATATATATATATATATATATATATATATATATATATATATATATATATATATATATATATATATATATATATATATGATTTTTTAAACTTTCAACTTGGCTGACTGCACATAAAGAAGTCTTTTGGATCAATTTCAGGGCTTCCCTCTGTGCATATATGTGTCTTTATATATTCAAGCATTGAGATTTTGTAAACTAAAATTGAAAATATATATATATATATATATATATATATATATATATATATATATATATATATATATATATATATATATATATATATATATATATATATTATATATATATATATATATATATATATATATATATATATATATATATATATATATATATATATATATATATATATTTTGATTCTAACTTCACGCTTTTATGAGTGAGGGGAGAAAAATATTGCATTTCTTTTCAAATACAGCAAAACCAGAAAATTTGCTGCTACTAAGCCAAGACACGTGAAATATCGATGCAAACAAAAAAAAAAAAAAAAAAAAAAAAAAAAAAAAAAAAAAAAAAAAAAAAAATTCTTATTGAAAAACTGTTACGAGAAGTGGCCCCACCTATCTTTTTCTTTTGAAAAATAAACAAAAAAGTAAAACACGCGTAAACTTTTGGCTTGAAAACGCTTGAATAAAGCAGTATTTTGGAAATTGAGTCGAAACTACAGAGCTGGAATTAAAAACCTCATATAAATTATATTTATGCACTCTAAATGATTTCATTAACATTTACATTTCCTTAACGAGTGCAGGAATAGTACTAACACAAAGTAACATTGCAAGCTTAACGACCTAATTTTTATTTTCTCGAGAAATTACTAAATTTTAGATATCTCGGTTTGAATCCAAGCCTCCTAGGCACATACAAATTTACTAAGAGGTGAATATATTTTGGAGGATGAGTCGGATGGGGAAAAACAAAAAGAAACTTAAATGGAGCAAAATGTGAATTTTGAAGTCGTCAGACTTTTAGTACAGACGCTTTTTGAATCCCTTAATAAACTAGAATATTGTTAACACTTTTTATTAATCATTTGAACACTATTTCCTCAGGGGCGTAGCTCCACCATTTTTATTGGGGGTGTGGGCAAGACGGGACTACATCCGGAGTCCCAAGGGACACCGGCTATGTAATATTTTTCACTCCAAGTTATTTCACTCCACTGTATTTCCTTCTAATAATAATAAAGGCTTAGATTTTCGATGCTTGCTCCTCCTTTAATCTATTTAATTTATTTACATCTTAATGTTGAATTGTTTCCTTTATACATTTTGTCCTGGACTCATCAGCTTTTTTGAAAGAGATTTTAAGTGGTATTTGAAACACCGCTTACAGCAGCTGAATAATCAGAAAGCCTTTTCTTTCTTTTGTTTTTAAGTGTTTGTTCGAGAAAGAGAATTCTTTTACCTTGTTAAACAATAAAGATATTCTTTGAAGCATGTAAGTTAATTTCAGTGCTGTGATTCTTGAAAAAGAGCCTACTCATGTTTTTTTCTCTGAGATGAAGTTTTGTGAAAAGAAAGTTTTAATTATTTAGAAAAAGATCAACATTTTGGTGGCTCAAAAGTTTAATTTGGAAAACATAAAGTTCTGAACTGATATTTTGTGGCTTTTGTAATCCTTTATAATCGTTTTGCTTCTAATTAGAAACAATAGTGTAATAATCTATTGATAGCCTGAGCTGTTTTAGCTTTTGATTTATCTTTTTAAGCGATTTCAGTGTATTTTCAGGGATTCTTTTGATAAAGAATCGTGTGCATCCCATGTTTAATTTTCTTACAATTATTCTTTTATCCAAACATGTTTTTTTGGGAAGGGATGATCATATATATTTTAAAAGCGACTATTTCGGTTAGAGAATGATTGTTCTAGTGCCTCTTTCAAGGATCAAAAGTCATAAGAGAGTCGCCAACCCTGCTCTGAAACAGTTTTTTTTGCGCTGCCCTGTCCATATCCTCTAAGAAATTAGATAAAAGACAGCTGTTTTGTTAAATACTGTCAAAAAGGTTCATTAGCTATGGTTTCAGAGATTACATGAAATCCCCCTCCCCAGTTCTTTGGACAAGGGTTGTAAACTATTTAGATTTTCAAACGATTACTCATAGATTTTATAGCAGATTAAGGGGACATGTTTGCCTTGGCCTGGCTCAAAACTTTAAAGAATTGTCCCCTGGATCAACAGGAACATAATTTTTTTGGGGGAGGGAGATGGAGGATATTGGGGGAAACAGAAACTGGCCAAGAATCTTTGTCTCTGGTCAGTTTTAGACATATATCCATGAGTTCTTGTGCCAAGAGAAAACTAATGCATTGAAGATCTTATTTGGACGCACAGGATTTTTGAACACTCAGGCCCACTTTGGGACCCTCAAAAGAGGTTCCAAAAAAAGGCTAGAAAGGTTTCTTTGCCCGATTGGCTCAAAAAATGTATACTTAAGTCCCTTAGCTAAGAGAACCCAAACTCAGAAGGAAAAACAGAGCAAATATTAGTCTTCTAAAAATGGGACCCAAGCAACGGCCAATAAACTGTTTTATTATGAACAGGCTACACATTAATAATGTAAGTGCCTGGACCAAATGGATCCTAATGAACAGAAATAATTATGATTTCGGTGATTTACATCCTTATTCTTGTATTCTTTGAATTTGGGAACCCCACTTCAAAAGACAAATTAAAAAAAAGACTCCTCGAAAAATAGAGCCAGAAAATCGCAAACCAAAAGTTTATTGGGACAAGAGCTCCTCAAATATATACCCGAAATTGGTCCTACCAACAATTTTCTCGGATTAGCTTCAAACTTACAAGAATCGTTGCCATGAGTAAGGAAACCAAACATTGTTTTAGGAGTAACAAGGGTGCTAGGGGACCCAGAAAAGGACCAGGAAACATGTCTTGTCTAATCAATTTAAAGCTATAAATCACTGGGTGAAAGGAAACCTAATATGGCAAAATTGTTTAATGACAAGCGCACCTCCCCTCGAAAATTTTTCTGATTCTCTCAAAACTTATGTTCTTAAGCCCTTTAGCCAACAGCACCCCATTGAAAAGAAAAAATATACAGAAATTAGTTTCTCCCATAAACGGTCAATTTTTTTTTTATCGTAATGGTCTGAACCTTACCCCATTGAACTCCTATGCAACTGGAACCCTTAAGCAAAAAAATAGGTTAGAGGTAGGGATCCCGAAACTAACCCCCCCCAATTTTATTATTAGCTTGAAAATTATATCTGAAAGTCCTTGGATCAAGTAGATCCCTATACATACAAAAAAATGGTGTGACTAAATATGCAGCCCTAGAAAGAACGAAAAAGCTTGTAATTCTGCATGTCTTAAAACTTAGCTGTAAGAAAAAAGAGACTCGGCTCAATAGTTACCGAAATCCTAAAAAAAAAGAAATTTTAGATACATCAAAGAGCTTAATTTGCATGCTGATTCCAAATATATAAAAATTAATTAAGTTTTATGTTACCAATCAAAAGCTACGAGCCTGAGAAAATTTGCCAGATTTTAGAAAAACGGGGGAAACACCCCAAAAAGTCAAAGGATTTTAATAAAAATCAACTTTGACCTATGAGAAAACCTTACTTTAAATATTTCAAGCTTCTATATTCAAAATGTGGAATTTTGCATTTTTTTTTTTTTTGCCAAGAAAGATAATGGATGCCTTTTTATTTGTTTTGTTTATTGCCCAGGATCATACTGACCAGTTATCCTAGAAGGTCGAGAGAGGGCTCATTTAATCAGAAATAAAAAGTTCTAATTCCATTTTAAGTGACCAAAATGATTGCAGGGCAAATAGTCCCCCCCTTCCACACCTATTTTCCACCAGAAACATTACATCAAATTTGTTCGATATTCATTTGATCAGAAAGGCCCATTAAATATAGGTTTGGCAATGACATGACCCCCATAGTCACAGGGAAAAGGGCTGTAAGTTACACATTTCGATCATTGTTCACATGTAGTGTCTGTTATTGGGAAGTATATGGAAGTTTTTTGGGAGGGTATTTTCTCCTGGGGGTATTTTCCACAAGGCAAATTTTCTGTGGGGAGGAGAGTTTCCGGTGGGAATCCTCCAGGGGAAATTTTAACTGAGGAGGGGGGGGGGGAGGTGAAAGGGAATACCCTGGCTTGATTCAAAAAAACAGTCAAAAACTAAACAAAAGACTAGTTTTTGATAGTAAGTAGTGACATTAAAACATAAAACGAACATAAATTATTCCAAACATAAAGGGGCTTCCCTTTCTCAACCTTCGTTCTTTACATTAAAGTTTGAATTTTTGCTACAATTATTGAAGAAAGACGGTTCAGACACAAGCACCTTTGAATTTGAATGAGATATATTTTTAAAGAACTTTAAAAACTTTAAAGAACTAGATTCTAATTCTGGCTATAAACAGGTTTTCTTTATCTCTTCTCAACATAACTGGGCCCTGAAACATTAGTCTATTATTCAAATTGGTCTGATAAGAATTGTGACCTCATTACCCAAATTACCTATAATAGTCATTCAAGGTAAATATTTTATTTATTTTGACTACCGCTTAACCAATTGAGCATTCTGATTGGTCAAGCGCAACAGAAAATAAAACTGAAGTTTATTTCTCTTACTCGTCTTACCACAAACTATACGCCTTGGTACACGAATTTGACCAATGCCTAGGTATTATATTGTTTTGTTTGTTTTTTTTTAGTTTTTTGACATATTACTAAAAGTTTTACTCAAGTGAATTTCCATTATTAAATATCAAACTTTCAGTCCAACTTCGACAAATTTATCGGCCGATAACTGGTCTTCATCAAACAGTTCGTGGTAACGAACTGTAAGTAAGGAGCGACCCGGCTCAATAGTAACCGAAACTCTAAAAAACGAAATTTTTGATACCAATAGATGCATGAAAAGAATCAGATTTTTATGCTGATTTCAAATATATAAATTTCATCAAGTTGAGTCTTACTCATCAAAAGTTACACGCCTGAGAAAATTTGCCTTATTTTCGATATAAGGGGGAAAACACTCCTTAAAAGTCATAGAACTTTATTGAAAATCCCACCATCAGATTCAGCATGTCAGAGAACCCTACTATAGAAGTTTCAAGCTCCTATCTGCAAAAATGTGGAATTTTGTATTTTTTTGCCAGAAGAAAGATCACGGATGCGTGTTTATTTGTTGTTTTTTCCCAGGGTTGATCGTCTCGACCCAATGGTCCTAGAATATCACAGAAGGGCTCATTCGAACGAAAATTAGAAGTTCTAGTGCCCTTTTTAACTGACCAAAAAAATGAAGGGCAACTAGGCCCCCTCCCACGCTTATTTTTTTTTTCCAAAGTCACCCGATCAAAATTTTGATATAACCATTTTGTTTAACATGATCGAAAAAAACAATAACTATGTGTTGGAGGATGACTTAATCCCCCAAAGTCCCCGGAGGAAGGTCTACAAATTATGAACTTTGCCCTATGTTTACATATAGTATTCGTTATTGGGAATTATAGGGCCTATAGAAGTTTTCGGGGGAATTTTTTCTGTTAGTTTGGTGGGGGGAGGGGGGGTAGGAGGTTGCTTGGGATGATCTTTCCATGAAGGGAGTTTTCATGGGGAAAGAGACATTGCTATAAAGGGGGCGCCCAGATTTCCGAGCATTATTTAAAAAAACGATAAGAAATTAAATTAAAAAAAATAATTTTTTCAACTGAAAGTAAGGAGCAACATCAAAACTTAAAACGAATAGAAATTATTACGTATTTGATTGGTTCGCCCCCTATTCATTATCTCGCGCTTTATGCTAAAGTTGTTTTTTGTACTTTCATCAGAGCTATTTATTCTAATTAACGGCCTTTGTTCCTAAGGGGTCATTCTTAAAGAACTGGAACAAAATTTGAACTTTAGCGTAAAGAGCGAGGCATTGAATAGGGGGCAAACCCCATAATATACGTAATAAAAATGTACGAATATAGAAGTTCGTTACGTAAGTTAATTCGTAAGTTACGTTAGAAAAGAATTTTAGAAGGCCATTTAGCTAAAAAAAAAAAGTAAAATTAATATGCAAATTTCGTTTTAGTTATTCAGGTACGGTGAGCCAAAATCAAAGCTAAATTAATTCAAAAACTTTCAGAAATTAAATAAGAAAACAAGTTTTTTTTAACTGAAAGTAAGGAGCGATATTAAAACCTGAAACGAACGGAAATTATTCCGTATATGAAAGGGGCTGTCCCATTCTCAACACCTCGCTCTTTACGCTAAAGTTTGACTCTGTCTCACAATTTTATTTTTTAAAACAACAAGAAAATTTAGCGTAAATAGCGAGGCGTTGAGGAGGGGACAGTCCCTTCCATATACGCAATAATTTCTGTTTGTTTCAAGTTTTTATGTCGCTCCTCACTTTCAGTTTAAAAAAAAAACTTGTTTTTTTATTTAATAATATGAAGAACAAAATCAGACGCCTAACATTAATATTTTCATGCCTTTCTTCCTATGTAGACTGAAGCCTTGACTCTTTTCAATTGCAGCATTAGCTGCTTGTCTCCATAATTGCATGTGACACTTTTTTGAGCCTATTTCATGCTGTATTTTGGTTTCAAAATTGCACATAACATTTTCTCTCTAGGTCTGCTCTGTCTGATCCCCTCCCCATGAAAAATCCACCCAAAAATAATTCTTCCGGTGAAATATTTCTCCAGCGTAAAGTCTCCCCATCCCCAAGAAATCAACCCACAGTTGTCTCTTTGCTGAAAATTCCCCCGGAAAATATCCTGTGGACAATTCCCCTGAAAAATTCCAATTATTTTCATTTAGAAAAAACTTGGTTTTTAATTTCATTTCTGATTGTTTTCAAAATCATGCCCGAGATCCTCCTCCATAGAAACTTCCTGGGAACTTACCCCTGTGGAATGTCCTTCCTAAGGAATATCCCCCAGAAATTTCTACCATAGAAAATCCCTACTCCACAAGAGAATCCTCCTAGATAATTGCCTCCCTCTAAAAATTTTCTACCGTCAATTGCCGCGGAACAATCTCTCTACATATAAAATTGGGCTGCCAAGGAAAAGAAAGACAAACAAAAGGAATACTGTATATCAATTCTAGAAAATTCCCTCCGAGTAAAACTTCCCTTGAAAATCCCCCCACCCCGAAATGTTTGTTCCCCACTTGAAAATCTTCCTGTGACCCCGCAGAAAATCCCCCTCCCCCCGAAAAATGACCGTATATTTTCCCAATAAAAATACTATATGTAAATAATTGGCAAAATGCATAGCCTAAAACACTTTCTCAAGGAGCGGTGGGTTTATTTCGTCTCCAGAGATATAATTACTGGACCTTTCAACTGTGCTGAATAAAATGACTATCGGGGAAAGATGACTTTTGGTGAAATACAGGCGTGGGGGGGGGGGGGCTAGTTGCCCTTTAATCTTTTTTAAATAAAAAAGGGCATTAAATTTTAATTTGCATATCAATAAACCATCTCCCAGTCTTTTAGGACAATGGGCTCGATGAAATCACCTCTAGAAAAAAAAAAAACATAATAGAATAAGATAAACACGCAACTGTGATCTTTCTTCTGCCAAAAATTACATATTTTTGTAGATAAAAGCTTGTAACCTCTATTGTAGGGGTCTCATGTATGCTGAATTTGATGGTGTGGTTTTAATTAAGACCCCTTGACTTATTGGGGCTTTCCCCCATTTTTGAAAATCAGTCAAATTTTCCTGAACTTTGCGGCTTTTAATCCGTATCATTAAACTTTGTGGGTTTGTATATTTGAGATCAGCGTAAAAAGATAATGCTTTTGATATATTAATTGTTATTGAATTTCCTTTCATAGAGTTTTAGTTACTATTGGGCCAAGCTGCTCCTTACTTACAGTTCGTTACCACGACGTGTTTGACACCTATTAAAATCCATGATAATTTGTGGTTAAAACTTAACTAAAAAAAAAAAAAACAACTTAGGTAGCAAACTTATTTGAAAAAATTGGATCTGAGTGGAGTCAAATTTGATCTAATAAATAACAATGTTGGGATTATGCGTTCCTCACAATGTTGTGTCGAGTATACAAGTGAGGATTGAGACTTTGAGTTTTGACACTTATCGTACATCATCCAAATAATAAAACCCCAGTGTTGTCAGTTCAATGTATTTATGGGAGGAGAGGGTTAGTATTTTTTTTATATCCAGGGGGGGATATAAAAAAACGAATCCGTCATATTAACTATTTAACAACTCTCAAAATTCATAGTAATTAACAGTTAAAACTTAAAAAAAAAACAATTTTGAACAAGAAATGAGTTAGGTATTTAAATTATTTAAACAATAGGATTTGATGAAGTCAATTCTCATGTAATAAAGAATATCAGGATTATACAATTCTTACAATGTCGTATCGAGTACACTGGTAAGGATTAAGACTTCGAGTTTATCAAGTTATCGTCTAATATTAAGAAAGCTAGTTCCAGTGGTATAAATACACAAAATTTCAAGGTGGGATTTTTTTTTATCCAGGGGGGAGTAAATTTGCCATTTCATTTCATGTTTTCAAAGAAAATACCAAAAACTAAATGTTTCAAGGAAAATATCCCCTAAAAAGGCATTTTTTCGATCGAGGGGAAGAGGGCACACAAACCTGGCAGATACCTTCTCCCAGATGGTAGATAACCAGCTGGGAAACAAATGAATAGAATCACCAGAAATTTAGTGTTAAGGTAAATGTACCCTAGCTTCTTTCCCCCAATCTGACGCCACAATCAGCCCAAAGTAGTGTCATCTTCATTGGAGAATCACGTTTGTTGGCAGTAGCCTGGCTTGTTACCTGGTCTCTCCAACTACCGTTGAATATTCTCTGAAGACTATTGTTCCCAAAAGGGAAGGACACTTTTTTTGTGGTAGATTTTTTTTTAATATATATGGCCTGTTTCTGTGGCACCTTAACACAGGTTTCGTCGCCTAGATTTAATTGGAGACTAATGAGTCTGATTTGAATCCCAAATCATATGTGCTCAAATTGTTCGTATGATTTCAGTAACAAGACGTGACCTGCCCATCTCTCCACTAAGAAGTTTCTGTGAAGAATGGGTAAATCGCACTGTTTTTTTCTGCCATCACCTTCAATGTTGCATGGATCCCGTTGCTTCTGGAAGCATATTTTAGGACATTTCTATAACTCTGATTGAAATATTCATCGGAAAATTTCGATCTGAAAATTTGATGAGATATGAATGAATGAATTTTATTAATAACCTGTCTTACAATAAACAGAAAAAGACAGAGCACGAACTAGAAAAGAAAGAAAAAGCAAAAAAACTGGCAAGAAAAACAAATACAAACAGAAAGAACTACATAATAACACAACTATTTGAGAAGGTGGGCCCACTCGTGATCCAGGAGCTCTAGTTTTTTCACGTAATTCTGAATTACCTCCTCCACGGCACTAAGAGGCTCAAACAATTCCATATTTCACAGCAATATGGCGGTTTCTAATAAAAGGCGGGTACTTGAAGAAGATATCGGGCATACTTGAAAAATACCGACCTTATGTCTTTCTTGTTTCGTGCACTCAGGAGCTTCCAAAAAGGAGACAGGTACAAACATGAGGCAAAGCTACTGCATTATAAAGACGAGCCAAATATTTACGGCTTGAATTGCGACGGCTAGTGACAACACCCGCATAGGCAATGCGCACTTTTTTAGAAAGGTGTTCAATAAGCAAAGACTGGGTCTCTCGAAGATTACGACCAATCGGGAGGCCAAGGTACGTAATGTGACTAGACGGTGTTACGGTAATTCCACCAAGCCTGACTGTAGCATTATCTTCAGGGCAATTAAAAAACAAAACAGCAGACTTTTCTACATTAAACTGCAAACCATATCAGCATAACTTTTTTCAAGACGCGAGAAATTATTTTCTAATGAAGAAAGCAACCGAGACAGATTTAAAAGATCATCTGCAAAACCCAGAAGTGACAAGTCAATATGCTTGCAAATATAACTCGGAGAGATAACCTGTTGTGCATCATTAACACTGTTATTATACAAAGTAGGAGACGTTATAGCCCCTTTGCTTAATTCCCTTATGTACGGATATCTCCCCACTAAGCTCACCATCTTGCAAACGAACACGAAGCTTGAGGTTCCTATACATATCACGTAGTGACCTTACAATAGAAGAACGCACGCCTCGCTTACACAGCTCAACCAAAATCTGGGCATGAATCCCAGAGTCAAAAGCTCTCCTGACATCATACTGACCTAAGATCAAAGTTTCTCGCGAGAGATGAGCATCAAGTAATATGTTAGCAAGAAGATAAAGTACATGGGTGCACCCGAGGCCTTTTCGAAAACCAAACTGGTGTGGAGGCATCTCACACTTATCATAAATCTCATCAAACAAAACAATCTCGAATAGTTTACAAAATACTGAAGATATCGTTACTGGTCGATACGAAGAAGGCTGTTCGGCTGGCTTCCCCTTCTTTAATATCGGTATAACCATACCCAGACTAAAGCAACTCGGGACTATCCCTTGTGTCAAAATCATCTGAAACAGGAGGGCAATATGATGGTAAAGAACATAACCTCCTAAAGAAATATGTAGAGCACAAATACTATCGCAGCCTTTTGAGTATACCTTTTTTAGCTTTTTAACGGCCTGGCAAATTGTGACCGGTGACACTGAGAAATCGTCGAAGGTGTCGGTAAGCATAGAAGTCAGCTCATTCTCGTAATTAGACTGCAGAACTGGATCAGGCGCTTTGAACTCGGACTCAAAATAAGCACTCCACTCATTAGCAGAAATATTAGACGTAGGCTTGGCTTCTTCAGGCTTAGACCGAAGCGACCAAATAAGGTTCGGATTCTTACTGAGCTTTTGCACAAAATTTTCTTTGAGGGTTGCACGGTGGGCATCTAACGCTTTATTGAACTTTCGTTTAGTATGAATTCGAATCTCGTTCACTATTCCACTTCGTGGCTTCCCGCTATCATGCCAAACTTTCAGCCATAGCTTCGCTGACGCACAAGCCGCCTTTAGCTCCAGATTTCTAGACCACCCTTTCACCTGTGATCTATTACGGATACGCTTCAGAGGAACTGCTACACTCTCCGCGATACTCAGAGCATGCGATATTTCTGCACAGTACATGTTTATCTGCAGACGTATTTCACTTTCACTGCAATACGAGTTTGCATTTCTCTGCAGCAGATGGAAGGGAACTTTTATTTTACTCAGGATATCCCCAGAAGTAGCCGCAAAGAGATCATTTGACACTTGTTTCCAGTCACTGTATACTCTCCATTGGGATTTGCACGGACCCGACACAACTTTGGACAGTCCAGTGTTATTGACAATGACAAAGGCAAATGGTCAGAGTAAGAACCATCAGCTGCAACTTTTACTTCGTCACTCACCGGGAAAGTTCGTTAACACATGATCAAGATTTGAGACGGTGTTGGCAACACTGATAAAAGTGTAAGCTTTGTCCTTATCAACGACACTAACCGATCAGGAAGGGAGCCTATAACGATTTGAGTCCTTTCAGATTCGGTATTAAGTAGGTCACAGTTGAAGTCCCCTATTAATAGAACTTTTGTATTCCCAGGAATTGAGCCTTCACGAAACGGCTTAACTGAGTACATGCACCCGTGAACTTGCTGTCCGAGAGGCTAGATCTATAATTAGTAGGAAGATATACGTTTATTATCACAGTATCGCGAACTTTAACAGCGAGGAAGTGTTTACTTGATGCTAAAAGTTCAGCCTGAAGAGACTTTCTCACCAAAGTGGCTAAACCACCAGATGGCCGACCTCTGCATTTCACACGTTCAGCTGGCCGAATAAAACACTGGAGTGAACTTGAGAACTTGAGCAGGTTAGTATTGTCTTCGGAAAGCAGGTGCTCTTGTATACAAATTACTTCATTTGTTAGGCTCATAGTATCAAGCAGAACTGTTTTCTCAAGTGCTTTCCCATTTATATTCCAAGACAGAATATTACACATTTTGGGAGCGTGATCCATCTTTGAAGTTTTTTTCTGTTATCAGGACAGGCATAGTGATAACATGTGTGCCTAGTCGAATTGCAATTCAGGCACCGAGTAGGATTTTGACAAGGGTTCTCAGGGGAGCTTGTGTGGCCAGTTTCTCCCACAGCGGCTACAAGTTTCAGTTTCCTTACAGTCCCGCCGCTATGTGCCCCACATGATGACACCGATAACACCTTCGAGGCAAAAAGCGGAATTCTTCTAGACGAAATAGTTCGAAACCAATTTTAATCGGGTTCGTTAAGGCAGCGGACAAAGCACTTTTAGAGGGGTAATACATTTTAAACGCTTGCGAATTGCCACACTTGATTGCTTTTTCACAGTCTTTTGACAGATTTTTCAGAAGGTCCTCCGTCACGTTGCTGGGGAGACGTTTCACTATACCGATGAACTGGGAATTAACAAGTCGATTGTCAATTTTATGGCTAATTTTGAGGGCAGCCGAGACTTTTTCGGCGGCCTGCTTTGAAGAGACTGACAGTTGCCATTCCTTATTTCTCCGCCTGAGCACTGCATCCGCTAATGTTGTATCGCCCGGTGCCAAGCTTGTTATAAAGGCCTTACGCTTTCCTGGATCGTCTAACTCAGGAGGCATATTTTTCACGACAACCGAGAATAGCTGTTTTTTCCATACTTGGCGTTTTAGATACTGACGAGGAGGCTGTAGGCTGATTCTTGGAATCAGCAATAATTTTCAATTCATTGTTCAGAGTATCTAACTTGCGGGAAAACTGTTGCAGCTCACTGTCCATTTTTCTCGTCATTTCGTTCACTTTGGTGGTAATACAGACTGCAATTCCGTCACCACACGTGGGAACAGACTCCGGTTCGAGAATAACGAAAGTCGGAAGCTCTTTACCGTCCTTAGCACAGCGCCATATGGCTTTTGCGATATCCGTCAAGTTATCACAGTCTTTTTTGCATTCGCGTAATCGTTCTTCATATCCGAGTTCAACCTCATAGTAAGTCCACAGCAGTTTTTTGGCTTCCATAATACTGGCATGATCAAAAAACTCTATTCCTTTGTTAACGAACATATCAGTCTTAATACCCTTTGTCATGCATCTAGATACAAAGTTCAAAACTGGGTTCAATACCAGCATAGTTTTCATTTCATTAATTTGGATTAAGTCCAAAATACATTCACCAATTTCTTTGATAATTAATAATATCGAAATCTAGGCAGATATTTAAGGGTTGAACTATATAATCAATATTATTCTGGTGGTTACCTTGCAAGAAAAGTAAGTGAAGCGTTGAAGGCTGTCTACCTTGTCCCCGCAATTTAAGGGGCGAGCCCAGCGGGTACCACGGCTCTTCTAACAACTCTTCACCCCCCCCTCTGCTCACTTTTCTTTCCCCACCTCAATTGAAGCGTAAATGCCTCTAAATATCAGATGTCCTATTTATTTAAAATCACACTGCTTGATGGCTAACCTCCAATATTATCAGTGAAAAAAAAAAAAAATTCAAATTCATACCACTTTTACAAAATATAAATAAATGTCCAGAAACTAGGTTAGTAGATTAAGCAATGGTTTTATCATAGGTCAGAACTATAATCCTTTGACAAATATTGCGAAATCAAATAGCTTCACTGGGATTATAATTCACTGAAAAAGCTTACTGGTTTGATAATATCCAATTTATGACAGATACATTCACTATGAACTCTGAATCAAGACTGATTAGACTGATATAGGGGTACTTAGGATTAAAAATGTTATGGAAGGGGGAAAGTGTCCTCCAAGATTTTAGCCCTTAAAGGGATGCTAGAAATTACAGTTTCTGATCGAATGAGCCAACTCTTTAGCTTTCATGACCACTACTTCGATACATTATCGATACAAGATTCCCCTTTTAGTTAGACACACATTTCCAAAACCCAACACTTTCTATTCAGATTAATTAAAAGATTTTTCAACAAAATAAGCTATTCAAAGAAAAGTAGAGAACTCAATTAAACTAAAAATGAGGAAAAATAGAATCAAACGATCTACCAAGCGTAAACCTATCACTTATTAGCATTAATAAATGAATAAAATTCAAAACAAGCAGAAATTAAAATGAATAACTTAGTCAAACTCAAAACAAGCACAAATTAACATGAGTAGGGCTCACAACTCCTATTTCTTCTCAAGGACAGAACATAATTTGCACTTTACTGAAAAAAAATGTATCTTAAAAGTTTTGCACTTTATATTTTTAATAAATCAAAAATTATTAAGATTTTAATGAACAAATATTAATACATTTATATTAACTGACAATCTACATTCATCTGCTTTTTTTCAGTAAAGTACAAATTATGTTCCGGCCTTGAGAAGACATAGGGGCTGTTAGCCCTACTCATGTTAATTTCTGCTTGTTTTTTTGAGTTTGACTAAGTTATTCATTTTAATTTCTGTTCGTTTCAGGTTTCATTTATTTATTGATGCTGACATGTGAAAGTTTTACGCTTGGTAGATCGTTTGTTTCTTTTTTTGTTCATTTTTGTTTTAATGAGTTCTTTACTTTCTTTGAAAAACTAATTTGGTTGATTAAGTTTTAATTAATTTCTGCTCATTTTATATTGACACTGTCTTTTTTCAGAGAAAAAGAAAAATAATAGTTTAAATGTTTTCGGTTTTTTCTTAAGAATTTATAGTTTGGCTCACTATGTGTATGCTGGAGAAACTTTTTCAATAATTTTTAACAACATACACCCCTTAGAAGATATTGACACAAATGGCTGTGTTAAATTTAGTTTTATACCTTCTCTAGTTGACCCAAACAAACAATACTTAATATCAATCCCGAAAAAATTATATCTATGCTCTTTGACATCCTGGACACACTTTTTATTTAGTCAAATTTTAAGATCAGAAGTAATAATAGAAGTAGCCCCAAAAGTCGTTCTTGGTATATTGCTGAAAAATCTTACGGGGAACCAGCATACACACAGTGCGTTTTGATTTAATTTCATTCCCCTGAAGTTTCCTCTTGATACAATAAGCCGTTTCGAAAGTATTGCTGATACGCCTGAATCAGGAAATCTGTATGCAAGTGGCATGGTTTGATTTAGTTCAACTTTTCTGTCAACGTTTCCTCAGATGTTCATTTCAATACCCTCAGCCGTAGTAGTACTAGCAATACAAGTAGTAGTTTTAGTGATAGCAGTGGAAGAAGTAGTAGTAGTAGTTGTGGTAATTTTAGCAGTAGTAGCGTGCAAATATTGCCTTTTTGGTCAATTGATTATCTCCCTTATCATTTCCTGAAAGTTCTAAATTAATATACTCAGTCATTCCCGAGTTATGCCCTTTTGACAACCCATAGTTTTTCTCAATAACTAATACTATATGTAAACAGTGAACGAAATGCCTAACTTATAGCCCTTATCCTAAGACCTAGGGAGGGGTGGGGGATTGACATCCCCAAACGCATAATTACTGAACCTTGCGACAATGCTGAAAAAAATAGATGTCTCAAAACTTTGTTTAGTTATTTTATTTGGGTTTGGGAAATGACGGACGGGGGGGGATGGTTGCTCTCATATCACTTTTGACTCATATAAAGGGCACTAAAACTTCCAATTCCAAATGAAATGAGCCCTATCTGAAGTTTGTACGGTCATCACTTCCATAGAAACCATATATGCTCCAGGCGTTACGTGGGTTTTTCCGAGCCTGGAGGCATTGTTATATGTTCCTTGGACTATTTTGAACCCAATGGCTATCTCAAAATCCCAGTCAGATGCGCTTCATGAACAGGGTAGGGGTAGCTGGGTGGGGGGGGCTAGTTGCACTCCATCACTTTTTATTCTAAAAAGAGAGTTAGAACTTCCAAATTTAAACCAAATGAGCTACCTCTAAAGTTTATACAACCATCCTTTCAATAAAAGCCTTAAAAGTAGAGTGCTAACTTATACTTCTACGACCGCACTAGGAATTCCCATGCTATTCTACGACCGCAATAGGACCATGCTATTTGCGTACCGCCATAGGACCATACTATTTGCTTAATGCTCTGCACCTTTTCAAAGAGAGTGAGTATCCTCTCACATGGCCTTACATTTCTATGGAAGCTATAGGAAAACATTTCTATGGACGCTCTACACCTTTTCAAAGAGAGTGAGTATCCTCTCACATGGCCTTACATTTCTATGGAACCTACAAGAAAACCCACGTATCTATATAGGGAATCCAGAACCTACAAGAAAACCCACGCCCGAGGCACTACAGTATCACATGGACATTTTAAAAAGCGACCAATCCTTTACCTACAAAGTGGCCAAGCATGTTTTGCTTGCCTTTCCTTGGTACCTTTCCAAGCGAGCGGGAATTCCCCACTAGTTCCTACACACTACAAAAAGCAAGATATTTATTATAAATTTGGAACAATATCAATCTATTGAAATGGTTAACGATAACAAACATGTTTTCAACCAGAAGCGTTTTTTAAAGCACATTCAGCATGGCGTTGTTTTATTTTTTTTACTTTTTATTTTTTTTTGGCAATTGGCATTTTTGTCTGATAACAGGTACCATTCATTGCGATCATAGCTCTAAAAAAAGGGGTTTAGCATTTGCGAATTTGATCCCATTAAGGTGGAAAAAAAAGGGTTTAGCATTTGCGAATACTTCGATGTGTTCTGTATAATACACAAGTGGTGTTTGAACAGGGTTGTCAGTTTAAAATAGAGTGTAACGAGGGCTTGTTAACTCAGGCAATTTGTTATAAATTTGGGACAACATAAATCTATGAGAATGGTTAATGATGATAGAATGACATTGCGAGTTGACCTAGCTCTACCTCTACGGATTTTTTATTCGTCCTTGAGATTTTGTATAAAATACTCATACCTTACAATTAAATTTTCATAATGGTTTAACATACACAGGAATGAAATTGTCTGGGGGGGATTTTCCATGGAAAAGGGGAAGGGTATTTTTACGTGAAAACAACTTCAACCGTGTTCCCGCTCCCCGCGATCAGAAATTAAATTATAAAAAGTTTTCTTCAACTGAAAGTAAGGAGCAACATCAAAACTTAAACGGGCAGAAATAGAGGCTTTTTTTTGCCCAGGAGGTTTTTTTTTACGTATCTTAAAATGACATGAAATTAAGTAAGTAACAATTGCTTTCTTGAATTCGCTTCCTGGACTGGACACAATACAGATATTAATTCAAGAAATTATGAAAAAATTGCAAGTAAGTAACAAACCTTTCTTGAAGTCACCTCTTGTATACACAATGCAGAAAATTTCATTCAAGAAATTATGAAAAAATTGTAAGTAAGGGTTCAGTTGTAATCAATAGGCTCATCAAAAGAATTGGTTTCTTATGCTGATTCCAAAGATTTAGGATTCATTAACTTTAGTATTGCCAATCAAAAGCTATGAGCTTGAGAAAACTGCCTGATTATCGAAAAATGGGGAAACACCCTCCAAAAGTCGACAGGAATGGAATTATCTTGGGGGAGGGGGAATTTTCCATGGAAAAGGGGAAGGGTATTTTTAAGTGAAAACAACTTCAACCGTGACCCGGTCCCCACGATCAGAAATTAAATTATAAAAAGTTTCTTCAACTGAAAGTAAAGAGCAATATCAAAACTTAAACGGGCAGAAATAGATACTTTTTTGCACAGGAAGGTTTTTTTTTTTTTTTTTTTTTTTTTTTTACGTATCTTAAAATGACATGAAATTAAGTAAGTAACAATTGCTTTCTTGAATTCGCTTCCTGGACTGGACACAATACAGATATTTAATTCAAGAAATTATGAAAAAATTGTAAGTAAGTAACAAACTCTTTCTTGAAGTCACCTCTTGTATACACAATGCAGAAATTTCATTCAAGAAATTATGAAAAAATTGTAAGTAAGGGTTTTTAGTTGTAATCAATAGGCTCATCAAAAGAATTGGTTTCTTATGCTGATTCCAAAGATTTAGGATTCATTAACTTTAGTATTGCCAATCAAAAGCTATGAGCTTGAGAAAATTGCCTGATTATCGAAAAATGGGGAAACACCCTCCAAAAGTCGACAGGAATGGAATTGTCTTGGGGGAGGGGGATTTTCCATGGAAAAGGGGAAGGGTATTTTTTACGTGAAAACAACTTCAACCGTGGCCCACAGACATAGGGACAACAAACACACAGAGACGACACACACAAAATGACGACTTACACATAGAGACGACACACGCTCAGAGACGACAAACACACAGAGACGACACACAGAGAGACGACACACACACACAGAGATGACACACGCAAAGAGACGACACACACACGCAGAGACGACAAACACAGAGAGAGAAGACACACACACATAGGGACGACAAACACACAGAGACGACACACACACAAAATGACGACTTACACATAGAGACGACACACGCTCAGAGACGACAAACACACAGAGACGACACACAGAGAGACGACACACACACAGAGACGACACACGCACAGAGACGGCACACACACAGAGACGACACACACAGAGAGAGAAGACACACGCACAGAGACGACACACACACACAGATATGAAACACACATAGAGACGACACACACACACAAAGACAACAAACACAGAGACAACACACGCACAGAGACGACACACACACAGATACGGAAGACACATAGAGACGACACACGCACAGAGACGACACACACACAAAAACAACAAGCACAGAGACAACACACACACAGAGATGATACACACACATAGAGACGACAAACGCACAGAGACGACACATACACAGAGACGACACACACAGAGAGAGAGAAGACACACGCACAGAGACGACACACACACACACAGAGACGACACACACACGGATATGACACACACACACAGAGACGAAACACACATAGAGACGACACACGCACAGAGACGATACACACACAGAGACAACACACACAGAGAGACGAGACACACACACAGAAACGACAAACACACATAGAGACGACACACACAAAGAGATGACACACACACACAGATACGAAACACACATAGAGACGACACACGCATAGAGACAACACACACACACACACACAGACGACACCCACACAGAGACGACACACACACAGAGACGACAAACACACAGAGACGACACACACACACATACGACACACTCAAGTTACGACTTACACATAGAGACGACAAACGCACAGAGACGACAAACACACAGAGACGACACACATAGAGAGACGACACACACACACACAGACGGCAAACACACAGAGACAACACACACAAAGAGACGACACACACACAGAGACGACACACAAAAACAGAGCCGACTCACAAACAGAGAGGACAAACACACAGAGACGACAGACACAAAGAGACGACTCACACACAGAGAGTACAAACACACAGAAACGACACACACACAGAGACGACACACACATAGAGACAACACAGACACAGAGACGACACACACACAGAGACGAAACACACACAGAGACGACACATACACAGAGACAACACACACATAGAGACGACAAACATATAGAGAAGACACAAAAACAGAGACGACTCACACACAGAGAGTATAAACACACAGAAACGACACACACACACAGAGACGACACACAAATAGAGACAACACAGACACAGAGACGACACACCCACAGAGACGAAACACACACAGAGACGACACATACACAGAGGCGACACACACATAGAGACGACACACCCACATAGAGACGACACACACACACACAAAGACACAAACACAGAGAAGACACACGCACAGAGACGACACACACACAGAAACGATACACGCACAGAGACGACACACACACAAAGACAACAAGCACAGAGACAACACGCACACAGAGACAACACACACACACACAGAGACGACACACACATAGCGACGACACACGCACAGAGACGACACATACACAGAGACGACAACACACAGAGAGAAAACACACGCACAGAGACGACACGCACACAGAGAAAATACACGCACAGAGACGACACACACACATAGCGACGTCTTCTCTCTGTGTGTTGTCGTCTCTGTGTGTGTACCGTCTCTGTGCGTGTGTCGTCGCTATGTGTGTGTGTTGTCTCTGTGTGTGTGTTTTCTCTGTGTGCGTGTCATCTCTGTGCGTGTGTCTTCTCTCTGTGTGTGTGTCGTCTCTGTGTATGTGTCGTCTCTGTGCGTGTGTCGTCGCTATGTGTGTGTCGTCTCTGTGTGTGTGTGTTGTCTCTGTGTGCGTGTTATCTCTGTGCTTGTTGTATTTGTGTGTGTGTCGTCTCTGTGCATGTATCGTCTCTATGTGCGTTTCGTTTCTGTGTGTGTGTCGTCTCTGTGCGTGAGTCGTCTCTGTGCGTGTGTTGTCTCTGTGTTTGTTGTCTTTGTGTGTGTGTGTGTCGTCTCTATGTGGGTGTGTCGTCTCTATGTGTGTGTCGCCTCTGTGTATGTGTCGTCTCTGTGTGCGTGTTGTCTCTGTGCTTGTTGTCTTTGTGTGTGTGTCGTCTCTGTGCGTGTATCGTTTCTATTTGTGTTTCTTATCTGTGTGTGTGTCGTCTCTGTGCGTGTGTTGTCTCTGTGTTTGTTGTCTTTGTGTGTGTGTGTGTGTGTCGTCTCTATGTGAGTGTGTCGTCTCTGTTTTTGTGTCTTCTCTGTATTTGTGCTTTTTGTCGTCTCTATGTGTGTGTCGCCTCTGTGTATGTGTCGTGTGTGTCTCTGTGTGTGTTTCGTCTCTGTGTGTGTGTCGTCTCTGTGTCTGTGTTGTCTCTATGTGTGTTTGTCGCTTTGTCGTCTCTGTGCGTGTGTTTTGGTGTGTGTTCGTCTCTATGTGTAAGTCGTCACTTTGTGAATGTGTCGTCTTTGTGTGTGTGTCGTCCCTTTATGTTTGTCGTCTCTGTGTGTGTGTCGTCTCTGTGTGGGTGTCGTCTCTGTGCGTGTGTGTGTGTTGTGGGTGTCTCTATGCGTGTGTCGTCTCTATGTGTCTTTTCGTATCTGTGTGTGTGTGTCATCTCTTTGTGTGTGTCGTCTCTATGTGAATTTGTCATTTCTGTGAGTGTGTCTCGTCTCTCTGTGTGTGTTGTCTCTGTGTGTGTATCGTCTCTGTGCGTGTGTCGTCTCTATGTGTGTTTCGTCTGTGTGTGTGTGTGTCATCTCCGTGTGTGTCGTCTCTCTGTGTGTGTGTTTCGTCTCTGTGCGTGTGTCTTCTCTGTGTGTGTGTGTGTGTCGTCTCTGTGTATGTGTCGTCTCTGTGCGTGTGTCGTCTCTATGTGTGTGTATCATCTGTGTGTGTGTGTTGTCTCTGTGCTTGTTGTCTTTGTGTGTGTGTCGTCTCTGTGCGTGTGTCGTCTCTATGTGTCTTCCGTATCTGTGTGTGTCGTCTCTGTGCGTGTGTCGTCTCTGTGCGTGTGTTGTCTCTGTGTTTGTTGTCTTTGTGTGTGTGTGTCGTCTCTATGTGTGTTTCGCATCTGTGTGTGTGTGTGTCGTCTCTATGCGTGTGTCTTCTCTCTCTGTGTGTGTCGTCTCTGTGTGTGTGTCGTCACTGTGCGTGTGTCGTCTCTGTGTGTGTGTGTCGTCTCTCTGTGTGTAGTCTCTGTGTGTTTGTCGTCTCTGAGCGTGTGTCGTCTCTATGTGTAAGTCGTCATTTTGTGTGTGTGTCGTCTCTGTGTGTTTATCGTCCCTATGTGTGTGTGTGTGTCGTCTCTGTGCGTTTGTCTTCTCTCTCTGTGTTTGTCGTCTCTGTGCGTGTCGTCTCTGTGTGTGTGTGTCGTCTCTGTGTGTTTGTCGTCTCTGAGCGTGTGTCGTCTCTATGTGTAAGTCGTCATTTTGTGTGTGTCGTCTCTGTGTGTTTGTCGTCCTTATGTGTGTGGGCGACGGTTGAAGTTGTTTTCACGTAAAAATACCCTTCCCCTTTTCCATGGATAATCCCCCTCCCCCAAGACAATTCCATTCCTGTCGACTTTTGGAGGGTGTTTCCCCATTTTTCGATAATCAGGCAATTTTCTCAAGCTCATAGCTTTTGATTGGCAATACTAAAGTTAATGAATCCCAAATCTTTGGAATCAGCATAAGAAACCAATATTTTTGATGAGCCTATTGATTACAACTGAACCCTTACTTACAATTTTTTTCATAATTTCTTGAATGAAATTTCTGCATTGTGTATACAAGAGGTGACTTCAAGAAAGAGTTTGCTACTTACTTGCAATTTTTTCATAATTTCTTGAATTAAATATCTGTATTGTTTCCAGTCCAGGAAGCGAATTGAAGAAAGCAATTGTTACTTACTTAATTTCATGTCATTTTAAGATACGTAAAAAAAAACCCTCCTGTGCAAAAAAGCCTCTATTTCTGCCCGTTTAAGTTTTGATGTTGCTCCTTACTTTCAGTTGAAGAAACTTTTTATAATTTAATTTCTGATCGCGGGGAGTGGGCCACGGTTGAAGTTGTTTTCATGTAGAAATACCCTTCCCCTTTTCCATGGAAAATCCCCCAAGACAATTCCATTCCTGTGTATGTTAAACCATTATGAAAATTTAATTGTAAGGTATGAGCATTTTATACAAAATCTCAAGGACGAATAAAAAATCCGTAGAGGTAGAGCTAGGTCAACTTGCAATGTCATTCTATCATCATTAATCATTTTCATAGATTTATGTTGTCCCAAATTTATAACAAATTGCCTGAGTTAACAAGCCCTCGTTAGACTCTATTTTAAACTGACAACCCTGTTCAAACACCACTTGTGTATTATACAGAACACATCGAAGTATTCGCAAATGCTAAACACTTTTTTTTCCACCTTAATAGGATCAAATTCGCAAATGCTAAACCCCCCCTTTTTTAGAGCTATGATCGCAATGAATGGTACCTGTTATCAGACAAAAATGCCAATTGCAAAAAAAAAAAAAAAATAAAAATAAAACACGCCATGCTGAATGTGCTTTAAAAAACCCTTCTGGTTGAAAACATGTTTGTTATCGTTAACCATTTCAATAGATTGATATTGTTCCAAATTTATAATAAATATCTTGCTTTTTGCAGTGTGTAGGAACTAGTGGAGAATCCCCGCTCGCTTGGAAAGGTACCAAGGAAATGCAAGCAAAACATGCTTGGCCACATTGTAGGTAAAGGATTGGTCGCTTTTTAAAATATCCATGTGATACTGTAGTGCCTCGGGCGTGGGTTTCTTGTAGGTTCTGGATTCCCTATATAGATACGTGGGTTTTCTTGTAGGTTCCATAAAAATGTAAGGCCATGTGAGAGGATACTCACTCTCTTTGAAAAGGTGTAGAGCTTCCATAGAAATGTTTTTCTATAGCTTCCATAGAAATGTAAGGCCATGTGAGAGGATAATCACTCTCTTTGAAAAGGTGTAGAGCATTAAGCAAATAGTATGGTCCTATGGCGGTACGCAAATAGCATGGTCCTATTGCGGTCGTAGAATAGCATGGGAATTCCTAGTGCGGTCGTAGAAGTATAAGTTAGCACTCTACTCGTAAATGCCCATGGTTCATAACTTACAACCCTTGCCCTACGGCTCCGGTGGTTTGTATTACCCACAACAGCTTTGTTATTTGATCTTTGGACTATTTTTAATAAAATACTACCTCAAAATTTCTATTAGATGCATTTTGGCAAAACACGACGCGTGGGGGTTGAGTTACTGCTCTGTGATCACTTTGACTGTTAAAAAGAACACTAGAACTTTCGATTACCAATTTAATGAGCCCCCTTCGAAGTACATACGACCCCTCTTTAAACAAAAACCTACATGCACTCAGAGAATAACTTACTACCCTTGCCCTGAGGGCTCTGGCGGGGGAGGGGTGTTGTCATCCTCAAAGATGTCCTTTCCGGACCTTTCAACAACACTTAGCAACGTTTCTATTTGAAAATTTGGTACTGGTGCGTTATATGGTCGCTTTTATGTGCTAATAAATAAAAAAAAAACAAGTTTTTTTTAACTGAAAGTAAGGAACGACGTTAAAAACTTAAAAAACTAACAGAAATTATTCCGTATATGAAGAGGGCTGTCCCCTCCTCAACGCCTCGCTCTTTACGCTAAAGTTTTTTATTGTTTAAAAAAAAATAGAGTTGTGAGAAAGTCAAACTTTTGCGTAAAGAGCGAGGCGTTGAGGAGGGGACAGCCCTTTCATATACGGAATAATTTCTGTTCGTTTTAAGTTTTAACGTCGTTCCTTACTTTCAGTTACAAAAACTTGTTTTTTTTACTTAATTTTTGAACGTTTTTGAATTAATGCAGGTTTTGATATTGGCTCACCGTACATGAATAATTAAAACAAAATTTGCATATTAATTTTTCTTTTATTTGGTTAAATAGCTTTCTCGAACGTTTTTTTACTACTAGTAATAAATATGCGTAACTTACGAATTAACTTACGTAACGAACTTCTATATTCATAGATTTTGAATACATATATTAGGGATTTCGCCCCTTAGTCAATACCTTGCTCTTTAAGCTAAAGTTCGAATTTTGTTCCAATTCTTTAAAAATGAACCCTTAATCACAAAGGCCGTTGATTAGAATAAATAGCTCTTATGAAAGTACTAAAACATTTTGGCTTAAAGAGCGAGGTATTGACTAGAGGGTGAACCCAATCATATACGCAATATTTTCTGTTCGTTTTAAGTTTTGATGTTGCTCCTTACTTTTAGTTGAAAAACTTTTTTTTTATTTAATTTCTGATCTTTTTCTTTAATAATGATGGGAAATCCGGCGCCCCCTTCATAGCAATATCCCTTACCCCATGAAAACTTCCTTTGTGGAAAGATCCTCCCATATAACCCCCAACCCACCTTCCCCCCTCCCCTACCAGAAAGAATCACCCCTGAAAAACGTCTTTATACTTCCCAATAACCAATACTATATGTTAACATTGGGTAAAGTTCATAACTTTTCAGCCCTCCCCCGGGGACTTCGGCGAATTAAGTCATCCTAAAAGACATAGTTATCATATTTTAGACCATGCTGAACAAAATGGCTATCTCAAAATTTTGATCGGGTGACTTTGGGAAAAAACTGAGCGTGGGAGGGGACCTAGTTTCCCTCCATTTTTTTGGTCACTTAAAAAGGGCACTAGAACTTTTAATTTCCGTTCCGATTAGCCTTCCCACGATATTCTAGGACCACTGGGTCGATACGATCATCCCTGGGAAAAAAAAAGAAATAAACATGCATCCGTGATCTTCCTTCTGGCAAAAAATGCAAAATTCCACATTTTTATAATTTTTAGGCGGTCTTCCCCCCTTTTTCGAAACTCAGCCAAATTTTTCTCAGGCGTGTAACTTTTGATTAGTAAGGCAAAACTTGATGGAACTTATATATTTGAAATCAGCATTAAAATCTGATTCTTTTGATGTGTCTATTGGTATCAAAATTCCGTTTTTTAGAGTTTCAGTTACCATTGAGCCGGGTCGCTTCTTAGTTACAGCTTGTTACCACGTACCTAGGTTAGGTTACGTATTTAATATATGCTACGCTTTACCCCCCCCCCCCCCCCCTAATGTGCAAATATATAGCCTACATTTGTTTCTAAACCATTATGTATTCATCCTATTTTACTTTATTTCATTAGCATTAACCAAACTTGACTTTTTAGAAGTGACCATATAATGCACCAGTACCGAAAGTTTTGATAGGAGGTGTTAGGGGAAATGATGGGTGGGGGTGGCTCGTTTCTCTCAAATAACTTTTGACTTTTAAAAAGGACATTATAACTTCAGATTTCAAATCAAATAAGCCCCATCTGAAGTTTTTACGACTACATATTACTTAAAAGCCTTATAAGCCCCCTGAGCATAAATACAACCCTTGCCCCAGGGCTCTGGGGGGCTCTGTCAACCCTGAAGGTATTAGTATATGTTCGTTGGACTATTTATAAAAAATGGTTATGTCAGAATTTCAATCAGAGGTGTTTGGTGAAAAGACGGGTAGTAGTGGGAGGGGGGAGGCTAGTTGCCTTCCTTACTTTTGTCTCTTAAAGAAGAGCTAGAACTTTCAATTTTCAACGAAATGAACCTCTTCTAAAGTTTATACAGCCATTCCTTCCATAAAAACCTTAAATGTCTCCGGGGCATATCTTACAACCCTTTCCCTGAGGGATGGGGGGGGGGTGTCATCTTCAAAAGCATAATTTCTGGATATCTCAACTACGCTGTACAAAGTAGGTATCTCAAAATTTTCATTGGGTTCGTTTAGGGAAATGGTGGGCGTGGGAAGGGTTTTTGTCCTCCAATCATTTTGGACTGTTAAAAAAGGAGACTACCCTCTCAATTTCCATTTGAATGAGCCTCTTTGCTCTGGTATAAAAAAAAGAAAGAAGAAGAAAAAAAACATTTTGCTAACATCGTTCTTTACTTAGGCATTAAAAAATGTTTGGTTTGAACTGGATGTTTCACTGAAAACATAAAAAAAGAATGTTAAACCAAGAGTAAGTATTGTTTTCATTTATATGTATTACTTGTTTAATTCCATCTTCTGTTTTTACTTATATTCTATCCATCTGAGTGATCTGAGTGCTCGGCGTGAGTTGAACCTGAAATCGTCTTTACATACTTTGCCAGTCGATTATATTTTACTGTCTTTTAGTTAATTTTGTATTTAAATTTTATCTGAGATATAAAATTATTTTGATTTATTATTTTGTAAATTTGTTTACAATAATTTATCATAATTATACTTGATTCCATTCATTTGTATTTTCAACGTTTTAATTATAGGTTATTGAAATATTGATTATGTTTTAGAAGGCAACTATCACGCCACCATGAAAGGCGAGTTAATAATCTTTAAATCTGATGGTGACAATGATGGGTATATATGTCATGCTCAGCATCGTGTGACGAAAAAAAAAAACTGTTTCTTCCAAGCCAGCTTTCGTAAAAACAGTCAGTAAGTTTTTATTTTATTTTTTTTTCTTACAGATTTTCTAAGGCTGAGGTTCACAGGAAATGATGTTTGGACACATCAATTTTTATTCCATTTTCAAGTGTGCCTTGAAATGGTATTTTCATCTGCTATTCTTGGTTATAACTGTGCAAAAAAAATTGGAAATCGAGCTGGAGATTTATTTGTGCAAAAATGTTACACTTCTATTCTAACACACTTCTATCTAATCCTACTTGATTCGAAATCTGATAGAGCCAAAGATTTATATTTCTGGGTGGAGTGTTTGACTTTCAATTTAGAGCTTTCCACTTGTAAATCCTTGAAAGAAAATTGGAACGGTTTGTATTCCTTGAAAAATGAACACTACCGTAGAAAAATTTAATTTAAATCTGAATAAATTTCGTCTAAACCAGCAAAGTGAAAACAAACAAAGGAGATGAAAAGCTTTGAAATTTTCCAAAAATCTAGGATTTTTAATCAATATCATAACCATAATCTCTCGTAAATTTTATTCTCATTTCCATATTTACGACATATTTCTCAATATCGTAACAAAAATATATAAAGTACCCAAGATTGCCAAGGTGGCGATGTTTCAATATATAAAAGGGCTGTCCCCTCCTCAACGCCTCGCTCTTTACGCTAAAGTTTTTTATTGTTTAAAAAAATAGAGTTGTGAGAAACTTAAACTTTAGCGTAAAGAGTAAGGCGTTGAGGAGGGGACAGTCCCTTTCATATACGGAATAATTTCTGTTCGTTTTAAGTTTAAACGTCGTTCCTTACTTTCAGTTAAAAAAACTTGTTTTTTTATTTAATTTTTGAACGTTCGTGAATTAATGCAGGTTTTGATTTTAGCAGTAGAAAGGCCTCAATTGATCCCACGATTACCAGGTGGTTTATGGTTTTCTCAGTGAGAATGAAAAAACAGGAATTTTCTCACTTGAAAAAACATGAATTTTCTCACTTTTATGGATGTTTTCTTGGATGGTTATGGGTGTTGGTCAATTTATTTGATGTTTTTCATGGATGTCAACAGCAATTCATGTCTGTTTTATGGTTTTTGTCAGTGAGAATGAAAAAACAGGAGCTTTCTCACATTTATGGATGTCAACAGCAATTTATGTCTGTTTTATGGTTTTTGTCAGTGAGAATGAAAAAAAACAGGAACTTTCTCACTTTGATGGATGTTTTCTGGGATGGTTATGGATGTTGGTCAATTTATTTGATGTTTTTCATGGATGTCAACAACAATTTATGTCTGTTTTATGGTTCGTTGTCAGTGAGAATGAAAAAACAGGAACTTTCTCACTTTGATGGATGTTTTATGGTTCATTGTCAGTGAGAATGGAAAAACAGGAATTTTCTCACTTTGATGGATGTTTCAAGGTCGATTTATTTGCTGTTGTTTGTCCAGGTGTAATGACATTGGGGTGATTTACATAATCGGTGGGGAAATTATTGGTTCACAAAGGGGGAATTAAGAAACAAACATGGCTTCATTGTTGTTTGGCTAGCCTAACCTGAGAAATTGATTTACATAATCTGCGGGGGAATTATTGGTTCACGAAAGGGGAATTAAGAAACAAACATTATGGCTTCTTTAATCTTAGGTCTGAGGGATAAACGTTCTTTAGGTCAGAGAAAAAATTAATATTCTATTTTTAAATAGGGCTTCATTGATCTTTAGTGTCAGGAATTAGAAATGACATCACTTGTTATCTCGGAATTATGCGGGAGTCTAAAGTGATAGAAATTCTATTTTTAAATACTGCTTCACTGAGCTTTAAGTCGGAGAGATAAATTGATATTCTAACGAAACCTTAATAGTGTAGCTAGGAAACATTTATGAGATGAAGAGATTAACGTAGGAAAGGGTTTCCTAGAAATTTGAAATGTGACAGCGCAGGGATGCCAAAAACAAAAGGAACACACAGAAATTACTTTTAGGGGATTATTTGGGCGAAACGGTTTTAAACATTTTAGGGAATTATTTCGGCGAAACAGTTAGAGACATTTTAAAAGATGATTTTAGAAAAGGTTTTAGAAGAGGTTTTGATTTGGTCGTTATAGTAAACAAGTTCTATTTGAACAGTGTCGTGAGGTCCTCTACCCCAACCCCAAAGGGCCCCGATCGCCCTACCCCGACCCAAAGGGCTCCGATCTCCATACCCCAATCCCGAAGGAACCCCCCGGTCCCCAAAGGTTGCCCCCCTCCCTCTCCCTCCCTCTCCTCCCCCCTCCTCACCGTCCCCTCCCCTCCCCATCCCCCCCTCCCCTCCTCCCTCCCCCTCCTCCCCTCCCCTCCCCTCCTCCCCTCCCCTCCTCCCCTCCCCCCATTTTTTAATATTTTTTTTGTGCATTGAGACACAGAAGGGCCCCTCCCCCGGGCCCCCTAAAGGGCCCCCGGCGCCCAAAGGCCTGATTTTTCAAAAATTTCATTTTGAATTTCTTTCGTTGAAAAGCAAGAGTTGGAATATTTCAGTAGTGTTTGGTTGTGGTTTACCTTGTCACAGTTACATTTTCTTGATTTGTCAAAGTTCATTCTGAATTTCTTTCATTGAAATGCAAGAGTTGGAATATTTCAGTAAATTTTTCGGTGGAAGATAGAAAAAGTAATGCCGAACTTGTGAATATTTTCCCGGAAGATAAAAAGTTCTAGTTCAATTTAAAATTTTCTCAACGAAGTAAAGAAAAGTTTAAGTTCTCTTCTGAATTTTACCAAAGAACACACTTCAATTCTAATTTCACCAGAGAAAATAAAAATCTTCCACTTCAGTTCTTTATTTCAAAAAGACATAAAGAAATTTAAAGTTCAATTCTAAATTTTTCGACGGAAGATGGAAAAAGTAATACCATACTTGTGAATATTTTCACGGAAGATAAAAAGTTCTAGTTCAATTTAAAATTTTCTCAACGAAGTGAAGAAAAGTTCAAGTTCTCTACTGAATTTTACCAAAGAACACAATTCAATTCTAATTTCTCCAGAGAAAATAAAAATCTTCCACTTAAGTTCTTTATTTCACAAAGACATAAAGAAATTTAAAGTTCAATTCTAATTTTTCGGTGGAAGATAGAAAAAGTAATACCATACTTGTGAATATTTTCACGGAAGATACTTGTGAATATTTTCACGGAAGATAAAAAGTTCTAGTTCAATTTAAAATTTTCTCAACGAAGTGAAGAAAAGTTCAAGTTTTCTACTGAATTTTACCAAAGAACACATTCAATTCTAATTTCTCCAGAGAAAATAAAAATCTTCCACTTAAAATCTTTATTTCACAAAGACATAAAGAAATTTAAAGTTCAATTCTAAATTTTTTCAGTGGAAGATAGAAAAAGTAATACCATACTTGTGAATATTTTCACGGAAGATAAAAAGTTCTAGTTCAATTTAAAATTTTTCAACGAAGTCAAGGAAAGTTCAAGTTCTCTTGAATTTTTCAATGAAAAAGAAATTAGTCATTGATCATTTCTATTTTTCCAAATAATATAAAAATTTTCCAGTTTAGTTCAGATCTGTCTCGAAGAGATGAAAAGTTCAAAATACTGTTCTAAATTTTTCACTGAAGATAAAAAAGTTCAAGTTCTCTTCGGAATTTTACCAAAGAACACAATTCAATTCTAATTTCTCCAGAGAAAACAAAAAATCTTCCACTTCAGTTCTTTATTTCACAAAGACATAAAGAAATTTAGAGTTCAATTCTAAATTTTTCGGTGGAAGATAGAAAAAGTAATACCATACTTGTGAATATTTTCACGGAAGATAAAAAGTTCTAGTTCAATTTTAAATTTTCTCAACGAAGTGAAGGAAAGTTCAAGTTCTCTACTGAATTTTACCAAAGAACACAATTCAATTTTAATTTCTCCAGAGAAAACAAAAATCTTCCACTTAAGTTCTATATTTCACAGACATAAAGAAATTTAAAGTTCAATTCTAAATTTGTCGGGGGAAGATAGAAAAAGTAATACTATACTTGTGAATATTTTCACGGAAGATAAAAAGTTCTAGTTCAATTTAAAATTTCTCAACGAAGTGAAGGAAAGTTCAAGTTTTCTACTGAATTTTACCAAAGAACACAATTCAATTCTAATTTATCCAGAGAAAAATAAAAATCTTCCACTTAAGTTCTATTTTTTCACAAAGACATAAAGAAATTTAAGGTTCAATTCTAAATTTTTCGGTGGAAGATAGAAAAAGTAATACCATACTTGTGAATATTTTCCCGGAAGATAAAAAGTTCTAGTTCAATTTAAAATTTTCTCAACTAAGTGAAGAAAAGTTCAAGTTCTCTTCTGAATTTTACCAAAGAACACACTTCAATTCTAATTTCATCAGAGAAAAATAAAAATCTTCCACTTCGGTTCTTTATTTCACAAAGACATAAAGAAATTTGAAGTTCAATTCTAAATTTTTCGGTGGAAGATAGAAAAAGTAATACCATACTTGTGAATATTTTCACGGAAGATAAAAAGTTCTAGTTCCATTTAAAATTTTCTCAACGAAGTGAAGAAAAGTTCAAGTTCTCTACTGAATTTTACCAAAGAACACAATTCAATTCTAATTTATCCAGAGAAAATAAAAATCTTCCACTTAAGTTCTTTATTTTACAAAGAAATAAAGAAATGTAAAGTTCAATTCTAATTTTTCGGTGGAAGATAGAAAAAGTAATACAATACTTGTGAATATTTTCACGGAAGATAAAAAGTTCTAGTTCAATTTAAAATTTTCTCAGTGAAGTGAAGAAAAGTTCAAGTTCTCTATTCTCTACTGAATTTTACTAAAGAACACATTCAATTCTAATTTCTCCAGAGAAAATAAAAATCTTCCACTTAAGTTCTTTATTTCACAAAGACATAAAGAAATTTAAAGTTCAATTCTAAATTTTTCGGTGGAAGATAGAAAAAGTAATACCATACTTGTGAATATTTTCACTGAAGATAAAAAGTTCTAGTTCAATTTAAAATTTTCTCAACGAAGTCAAGGAAAGTTCAAGTTCTCTTCTGAATTTTCTCAATGAAAAAGAAATTAGTCATTGATCATTTCTATTTTTCCAAATAATATAAAAATTTTCCACTTTAGTTCAGATCTGTCTCGAAGAGATGAAAAATTTAAAATACTGTTCTAAATTTTCACTGAAGATTAAAAAGTTCAAGTTCTCTTCGGAATTTTACCAAAGAACACAATTCAATTCTAATTTCTCAAGAGAAAACAAAAATCTTCCACTTCAGTTCTTTATTTCACAAAGACATAAAGAAATTTAAAGTTCAATTCTAAATTTTTCGGTGGAAGATAGAAAAAGTAATACCATACTTGTGAATATTTTCCGGAAGATAAAAAGTTCTACTTCAATTTAAAATTTTCTCAACGAAGTGAAGAAAAGTTCAAGTTCTCTACTGAATTTTACCAAAGAACACACTTCAATTCTAATTTCTCTAGAGAAAACAAAAAATCTTCCACTTAAGTTCTTTATTTCACAAAGACATAAAGAAATTTAAAGTTCAATTCTGAATTTTTCGGCGGGAGATAGAAAAATTAATACCATACTTGTGAATATTTTCACGGAAGATAAAAAGTTCTAGTTCAATTTAAAATTTTCTCAACGAAGTGAAGAAAAGTTCAAGTTCTCTACTGAATTTTACCAAAGAACACAATTCAATTCTAATTTCACCAGAGAAAATAAAAATCTTCCACTTAAGTTCTTTATTTCACAAAGTCATAAAGAAATTTAAAGTTCAATTCTAAATTTTTCGGTGGAAGATAGAAAAGTAATACCATACTTGTGAATATTTTCACGGAAGATAAAAAGTTCTAGTTCAATTTAAAATTTTCTCAACGAAGTGAAGAAAAGTTCAAGTTCTCTACTGAATTTTACCAAAGAACACAATTCAATTCTAATTTCACCAGAGAAAATAAAAATCTTCCACTTAAGTTCTTTATTTCACAAAGACATAAAGAAATTTAAAGTTCCATTCTAAATTTTCAGTGGAAGATAGAAAAAGTAATACCATACTTGTGAATATTTTCCCGGAAGATAAAAAGTTCTAGTTCAATTTTCTTCACTTCTCAACGAAGTGAAAAAAAATTCAAGTTCTCTTCTGAATTTTACCAAAGAACACAATTCAATTCTAATTTCACCAGAGAAAATAAAAATCTTCCACTTCAGTTCTTTATTTCACAAAGACATAAAGAAATTTAAAGTTCAATTCTAAATTTTTCGGTGGAAGATAGAAAAAGTAATACCATACTTGTGAATATTCTCTCGAAGAGATGAAAAATTTAAAATACTGTTCCAAATTTTTCACAACGAAGTGAAAAAAAGTTCAAGTTCTCTTCGGAATTTTACCAAAGAACACAATTCAATTCTAATTTCTCCAGAGAAAATAAAAATCTTCCACTTCAGTTCTTTATTTCACAAAGACATAAAGAAATTTAAAGTTCAATTCTAAATTTTTCGGTGGAAGATAGAAAAATAATACCATACTTGTGAATATTTTCCCGGAAGATAAAAAGTTCTAGTTTAATTTAAAATTTTCTCAACGAAGTGAAGAAAAGTTCAAGTTCTCTTCTGAATTTACCAAAGAACACACTTCAATTCTAATTTCTCCAGAGAAAACAAAAATCTTCCACTTAAGTTCTTTATTTCACAAAGACATAAAGAAATTTAAAGTTCAATTCTAAATTTTTCGGCGGGAGATAGAAAAATTAATACCATACTTGTGAATATTTTCACGGAAGATAAAAAGTTCTAGTTCAATTTAAAATTTTCTCAACGAAGTGAAGAAAAGTTCAAGTTCTCTACTGAATTTTACTAAAGAACACAATTCAATTCTAATTTCACCAGAGAAAATAAAAATCTTCCACTTAGTTCTTTATTTCACAAAGTCATAAAGAAATTGAAAGTTCAATTCTAAATTTTTCGGTGGAAGATAGAAAAAGTAATACCATACTTGTGAATATTTTCACGGAAGACAAAAAGTTCTAGTTCAATTTAAAATTTTCTCAACGAAGTGAAGAAAAGTTCAAGTTCTCTTCTGAACTTTACCAAAGAACACACTTCAATTCTAATTTCTCCAGAGAAAATAAAAATCTTCCACTTCAGTTTTAAGTTCCCCAATGAAATAAAGAAATTTAAAGTTTTATTCTAAATTTTTAGATGAAAGATAGAAAAAAAGTAATACTATGATTGTGATTATTTTCCATGAAGATCAAAAGTTTCACTTTATTTATAATTTTTCTTAAATTCAGTTCTGATTTTTCTCAAAGAGATGAAAAATTTAAAGTTCTGTTCCAAATTTTTCATAGAAGATAGAAAAAGTTATACATTGATTGTGAATATTCAACATGAAGATAAGGAACTCAACTTTAATTCAGGGTTTTCTCGAAGAAGTGCAAAATGTTCAAGTTCTCTTCTGAATTTTCTTAAAGAAGAGAAAAAGTTAGCTCAATTCTGAATTTTACCAATGAAAATGAAAAAACCTTCCACTTCAGTTCATAGTTTCTCAAAGACATAAAAAATTTAAAGTTCAGTTCTAAATTTTTCTGTAGAAGATAGGAAAAGTTATACTATGATTGTGTTTATTTTCCAGTGAAGATAAAAAGTTTCACTTTAATTCTAATTTTCTTAAATTCAGTTCCGATTTTTTGCAAAGAGATGAAAAATTTAAAGTTCTGTTCAAAATTTTTCATAGAACATAGAAAAAGTTATACATTGATTTTGAATCTTCGACATGAAGATAAGGTGCATTACTTTAATTCTGAGTTTTCTCGAAGAAGTGCAAAATGTTCAAGTTCTCTTCTGAATTTTCTTAAAGAAGTGAAAAAAGTTAGCTCAATTCTGAATTTACCAATGAAAATGAAAAAAGCTTCCACTTCAGTTCTTAATTTCTCAAAGACATAAAAAATTCAAAGTTCTCTTCTAATTTTTCCAAGAAAATAAAAAGGTTCCACTTCAGTTCTGGTTCTTTCTCAAAGAGATGGAAAATTTAAAGTTCTATTCTAATTTTAAATTAAATTTTAGCTCCTTTGTCTTATGGATTTACCCCTCAAATTTTTAAATTAGAAAATGAGTGACTCGTTCTATTTTTAAAGACAACCATTCAAACTCGTTCATCTAACCTCCAAAACAATAGATTAGGTTAGGTATAAATAAATATTAATAAATAAATAGAAACATTTCTACATGTTTAAGTTAGGTTAGGTTAGGTTAACTTATCATGAGCGCTCATAATAAGTTAACCTAACCTTTTCTGGCGAGTATGGTTAGGTTAGGTTAGGCTAGATTAAGTTAGGTTAGATTAGGTTAGGTTAAGTTAGGTTAGGTTAGCCTACGTACGCTTCACTTAGGCTAGCTTAGGCTAGGTGAGAGACAGGCAAAAAGTTAGGTGTATGATTAGGTTAGGTTAGGTTAGATTAAGTTAGGTTAGGTTAAGTTAGGTTAGGCAAGGTTAGTCTACATACAGGTTAGGTTAGCTAGTAAACATTTCTCCATGTTTAACTTAGGTTAGGTTAGGTTAACTTATCATGAGCGCTCATGATACGCTAACCTAGCCTAACTAAAGCATGGTACAAAGTCGACATGGGTGGATTTTCCGGCGAGTATGGTTAGGTTAGGTTAGGCTAGATCAAGTTAGGTTACGTTAGGTTAAGTTAGGTTAGGTTAGCCTACGTACGTGCGCGTACGTAGGCTAACCTAACCTAACTTAACCTAACCTAACTTGATCTAGCCTAACCTAACCTAACCATACTCGCCGGAAAATCCACCCATGTCGACTTTGTACCATGCTTTAGTTAGGCTAGGTTAGCTTATCATGAGCGCTCATGATAAGTTAACCTAACCTAACCTAAGTTAAACATGGAGAAATGTTTACTAGCTAACCTGTATGTAGACTAACCTAGCCTAACCTAACTTAACCTAACATAACTTAATCTAACCTAACCTAACCTAATCATACACCTAACTTTTTGCCTGTCTCTCACCTAACCTAAGCTAACCTAAGTGAAGCGTACGTAGGCTAACCTAACTTAACCTAACCTAATCTAACCTAACTTAATCTAGCCTAACCTAACCTAACCATACTCGCCAGAAAAGGTTAGGTTAACTTATCATGAGCGCTCATGATAAGTTAACCTAACCTAACCTAACTTAAACATGTAGAAATGTTTCTATTTATTTATTAATATTTATTTATACCTAACCTAACCTATTATTTTGGAGGTTAGATGAACGAGTTTGAATGATTGTCTTTAATAATAGAACGAGTCACTCATTTTCTAATTTAAAAATTTGAGGGGTAAATCCATAAGACAAAGAAGCTAAAATCTAATTTAAAATTAGAATAGAACTTTAAATTTTCCATCTCTTTGAGAAAGAACCAGAACTGAAGTGGAACCTTTTTATTTTCTTGGAAAAATTAGAAGAGAACTTTGAATTTTTTATGTCTTTGAGAAACTAAGAACTGAAGTGGAAGCTTTTTTCATTTTCATTGGTAAAATTCAGAATTGAGCTAACTTTTTTCACTTCTTTAAGAAAATTCAGAAGAGAACTTGAACATTTTGCACTTCTTCGAGAAAACTCAGAATTAAAGTGATGCACTTTATCTTCATGTCGAAGATTCAAAATCAATGTATAACTTTTTCTATCTTCTATGAAAAATTTGGAACAGAACTTTAAATTTTTCATCTCTTTGCAAAAAATCGGAACTGAATTTAAGAAAATTAGAATTAAAGTGAAACTTTTTATCTTCACTGGAAAATAAACACAATCATAGTATAACTTTTCCTATCTTCTACAGAAAAATTTAGAACTGAACTTTAAATTTTTTATGTCTTTGAGAAACTATGAACTGAAGTGGAAGGTTTTTTCATTTTCATTAGTAAAATTCAGGATTGAGCTAACTTTTTCTCTTCTTTAAGAAAATTCAGAAGAGAACTTGAACATTTTGCACTTCTTCGAGAAAACCCTGAATTAAAGTTGAGTACCTTATCTTCATGTTGAATATTCACAATCAATGTATAAATTTTTCTATCTTCTATGAAAAATTTGGAACAGAACTTTAAATTTTTCATCTCTTTGAGAAAAATCAGAACTGAATTTAAGAAAAATTATAAATAAAGTGAAACTTTTGATCTTCATGGAAAATAATCACAATCATAATATTACCTTTTTCTATCTTTCATCTAAAAATTTAGAATAGAACTTTAAATTTCTTTATTTCATTGGGGAACTTAAAACTGAAGTGGAAGATTTTTATTTTCTCTGGAGAAATTGGAATTGAAGTGTGTTCTTTGGTAAAGTTCAGAAGAGAACTTGAACTTTTTTCACTTCGTTGAGAAAATTTTAAATTGAACTAGAACTTTTTATCTTCCGTGAAAATATTCACAAGTATGGTATTACTTTTTCTATCTTCCACCGAAAAATCTAGAATTGAACTTTAAATTTCTTTATGTCCTTGTGAAATAAAGAACTGAAGTGGAAGATTTTTCTTTTCTCTGGTGAAATTAGAATTGAATTGTGTTCTTTAGTAAAATTCAGAAGAGAACTTGAACTTTTCTTCACTTCCTTGAGAAAATTTTAAATTGAACTAGAACTTTTTATCTTCCGGGAAAATATTCACAAGTATGGTATTACTTTTTCTATCTTCCACCGAAAAATTTAGAATTGAACTTTAAATTTCTTTATGACTTTGTGAAATAAAGAACTTAAGTGGAAGATTTTTATTTTCTCTGGTGAAATTAGAATTGAATTGTGTTCTTTGGTAAAATTCAGTAGAGAACTTGAACTTTTCTTCACTTCGTTGAGAAAATTTTAAATTGAACTAGAACTTTTTATCTTCCGTGAAAATATTCACAAGTATGGTATTAATTTTTCTATCTTCTGCCGAAAAATTTAGAATTGAACTTTAAATTTCCTTATGTCTTTGTGAAATAAAGAACTTAAGTGGAAGATTTTTGTTTTCTCTAGAGAAATTAGAATTGAAGTGTGTTCTTTGGTAAAGTTCAGAAGAGAACTTGAACTTTTCTTCACTTCGTTGAGAAAATTTTAAGTTGAACTAGAACTTTTTATCTTCCGGTAAAATATTCACAAGTATGGTATTACTTTTTCTATCTTCCACCGAAAAATTTAGAATTGAACTTTAAATTTCTTTATGTCTTTGTGAAATAAAGAACTGAAGTGGAAGATTTTTATTTTCTCTGGAGAAATTAGAATTGAATTGTGTTCTTTGGTAAAATTTCGAAGAGAATTTGAACTTTTTTATCTTCTATGTAAAATTTGGAACAGTATTTTAAATTTTTCATCTCTTCGAGAGAATATTCACAAGTATGGTATTACTTTTTCTATCTTCCACCGAAAAATTTAGAATTGAACTTTAAATTTCTTTATGTCTTTGTGAAATAAAGAACTGAAGTGGAAGATTTTTATTTTCTCTGGTGAAATTAGAATTGAATTGTGTTCTTTGGTAAAATTCTGAAGAGAACTTGAATTTTTCTTCACTTCGTTGAGAAGTGAAGAAAATTGAACTAGAACTTTTTATCTTCCGGGAAAATATTCACAAGTATGGTATTACTTTTTCTATCTTCCACCGAAAAATTTAGAATTGAACTTTAAATTTCTTTATGTCTTTGTGAAATAAAGAACTTAAGTGGAAGATTTTTATTTTCTCTGGTGAAATTAGAATTGAATTGTGTTCTTTGATTAAATTCAGTAGAGAACTTGAACTTTTCTTCACTTCGTTGAGAAAATTTTAAATTGAACTAGAACTTTTTATCTTCCGTGAAAATATTCACAAGTATGGTATTAATTTTTTCTATCTTCCACCGAAAAATTTAGAATTGAACTTTAAATTTCTTTATGACTTTGTGAAATAAAGAACTTAAGTGGAAGATTTTTATTTTCTCTGGTGAAATTAGAATTGAATTGTGTTCTTTGGTAAAATTCAGTAGAGAACTTGAACTTTACTTCACTTCGTTGAGAGAAAATTTAAATTGAACTAGAACTTTTTATCTTCCGTGAAAATATTCACAAGTATGGTATGAATTTTTCTATCTCCCGCCGAAAAATTTAGAATTGAACTTTAAATTTCTTTATGTCTTTGTGAAATAAAGAACTTAAGTGGAAGATTTTTTGTTTTCTCTAGAGAAATTAGAATTGAAGTGTGTTCTTTGGTAAAATTCAGTAGAGAACTTGAACTTTTCTTCACTTCGTTGAGAAAATTTTAAATTGAAGTAGAACTTTTTATCTTCCGGGAAAATATTCACAAGTATGGTATTACTTTTTCTATCTTCCACCGAAAAATTTAGAATTGAACTTTAAATTTCTTTATGTCTTTGTGAAATAAAGAACTGAAGTGGAAGATTTTTGTTTTCTCTGCAGAAATTAGAATTGAATTGTGTTCTTTGGTAAAATTCCGAATAGAACTTGAACTTTTTTATCTTCAGTGAAAAATTTAGAACAGTATTTTAAATTTTTCATCTCTTCGAGACAGATCTGAACTAAAGTGGAAAATTTTTATATTATTTTGAAAAATAGAAATGATTAATGACTAATTTCTTTTTCATTGAAAAATTCAGAAGAGAACTTGAACTTTCCTTGACTTCGTTGAGAAATTTTAATTTGAACTAGAAATTTTTATCTTCAGTGAAAATATTCACAAGTATGGTATTACTTTTTCTATCTTCCACCGAAAAATTTAGATTTGAACTTTAAATTTCTTTATGTCTTTGTGAAATAAAGAACTTAAGTGGAAGATTTTTATTTTCTCTGGAGAAATTAGAATTGAATATGTTCTTTGGTAAAATTCAGCAGAGAACTTGAACTTTTCTTCACTTCACTGAGAAAATTTTAAATTGAACTAGAACTTTTTATCTTCCGTGAAAATATTCACAAGTATTGTATTACTTTTTCTATCTTCCACCGAAAAAATTAGAATTGAACTTTAAATTTCTTTATATCTTTGTAAAATAAAGAACTTAAGTGGAAGATTTTTATTTTCTCTGGATAAATAGAATTGAATTGTGTTCTTTGGTAAAATCAGTAGAGAACTTGAACTTTTCTTCACTTCGTTGAGAAAATTTTAAATTGAACTAGAACTTTTTATCTTCCGTGAAGATATTCACAAGTATGGTATTACTTTTTCTATCTTCCACCGAAAAATTTAGAATTGAACTTTAAATTTCTTTATGTCTTTGTGAAATAAAGAACTGAAGTGGAAGATTTTTATTTTCTCTGGTGAAATTAGAATTGAAGTGTGTTCTTTGGTAAAATTCAGAAGAGAACTTGAACTTTTCTTCACTTCGTTGAGAAAATTTTAAATTGAACTAGAACTTTTTATCTTCCGGGAAAATATTCAAAAGTATGGTATTACTTTTTCTATCTTCCATCGAAAAATTTAGAAATGAACTTTAAATTTCTTTATGTCTCTGTGAAATATAGAACTTAAGTGGAAGATTTTTATTTTCTCTGGATAAATTAGAATTGAATTGTGTTCTTTGGTAAAATTCAGTAGAGAACTTGAACTTTTCTTCACTTCGTTGAGAAAATTTTAAATTGAACTAGAACTTTTTATCTTCCGGGAAAATATTCACAAGTATGGTATTACTTTTTCTATCTTCCACCGAAAAATTTAGAATTGAACTTTAAATTTCTTTATGTCTTTGTGAAATAAAGAACTGAAGTGGAAGATTTTTATTTTCTCTGGAGAAATTAGAATTGAATTGTGTTCTTTTTTAAAATTTCGAAGAGAATTTGAACTTTTTTATCTTCTATGTAAAATTTGGAACAGTATTTTAAATTTTTCATCTCTTCGAGAGAATATTCACAAGTATGGTATTACTTTTTCTATCTTCCACCGAAAAATTTAGAATTGAACTTTAAATTTCTTTATGTCTTTGTGAAATAAAGAACTGAAGTGGAAGATTTTTATTTTCTCTGGTGAAATTAGAATTGAATTGTGTTCTTTGGTAAAATTCTGAAGAGAACTTGAATTTTTCTTCACTTCGTTGAGAAGTGAAGAAAATTGAACTAGAACTTTTTATCTTCCGGGAAAATATTCACAAGTATGGTATTACTTTTTCTATCTTCCACCGAAAAATTTAGAATTGAACTTTAAATTTCTTTATGTCTTTGTGAAATAAAGAACTTAAGTGGAAGATTTTTATTTTCTCTGGTGAAATTAGAATTGAATTATGTTCTTTGATTAAATTCAGTAGAGAACTTGAACTTTTCTTCACTTCGTTGAGAAAATTTTAAATTGAACTAGAACTTTTTATCTTCCGTGAAAATATTCACAAGTATGGTATTAATTTTTCTATCTTCCACCGAAAAATTTAGAATTGAACTTTAAATTTCTTTATGACTTTGTGAAATAAAGAACTTAAGTGGAAGATTTTTATTTTCTCTGGTGAAATTAGAATTGAATTGTGTTCTTTGGTAAAATTCAGTAGAGAACTTGAACTTTACTTCACTTCGTTGAGAAAATTTTAAATTGAACTAGAACTTTTTATCTTCCGTGAAAATATTCACAAGTATGGTATGAATTTTTCTATCTCCCGCCGAAAAATTTAGAATTGAACTTTAAATTTCTTTATGTCTTTGTGAAATAAAGAACTTAAGTGGAAGATTTTTGTTTTCTCTAGAGAAATTAGAATTGAAGTGTGTTCTTTGGTAAAATTCAGTAGAGAACTTGAACTTTTCTTCACTTCGTTGAGAAAATTTTAAATTGAAGTAGAACTTTTTATCTTCCGGGAAAATATTCACAAGTATGGTATTACTTTTTCTATCTTCCACCGAAAAATTTAGAATTGAACTTTAAATTTCTTTATGTCTTTGTGAAATAAAGAACTGAAGTGGAAGATTTTTGTTTTCTCTGCAGAAATTAGAATTGAATTGTGTTCTTTGGTAAAATTCCGAATAGAACTTGAACTTTTTTATCTTCAGTGAAAAATTTAGAACAGTATTTTAAATTTTTCATCTCTTCGAGACAGATCTGAACTAAAGTGGAAAATTTTTATATTATTTTGAAAAATAGAAATGATTAATGACTAATTTCTTTTTCATTGAGAAAATTCAGAAGAGAACTTGAACTTTCCTTGACTTCGTTGAGAAAATTTTAATTTGAACTAGAAATTTTTATCTTCAGTGAAAATATTCACAAGTATGGTATTACTTTTTCTATCTTCCACCGAAAAATTTAGAATTGAACTTTAAATTTCTTTATGTCTTTGTGAAATAAAGAACTTAAGTGGAAGATTTTTATTTTCTCTGGAGAAATTAGAATTGAATATGTTCTTTGGTAAAATTCAGCAGAGAACTTGAACTTTTCTTCACTTCACTGAGAAAATTTTAAATTGAACTAGAACTTTTTATCTTCCGTGAAAATATTCACAAGTATTGTATTACTTTTTCTATCTTCCACCGAAAAATTAGAATTGAACTTTAAATTTCTTTATGTCTTTGTAAAATAAAGAACTTAAGTGGAAGATTTTTATTTTCTCTGGATAAATTAGAATTGAATTGTGTTCTTTGGTAAAACTCAGTAGAGAACTTGAACTTTTCTTCACTTCGTTGAGAAAATTTTAAATTGAACTAGAACTTTTTATCTTCCGTGAAGATATTCACAAGTATGGTATTACTTTTTCTATCTTCCACCGAAAAATTTAGAATTGAACTTTAAATTTCTTTATGTCTTTGTGAAATAAAGAACTGAAGTGGAAGATTTTTATTTTCTCTGGTGAAATTAGAATTGAAGTGTGTTCTTTGGTAAAATTCAGAAGAGAACTTGAACTTTTCTTCACTTCGTTGAGAAAATTTTAAATTGAACTAGAACTTTTTATCTTCCGGGAAAATATTCAAAAGTATGGTATTACTTTTTCTATCTTCCATCGAAAAATTTAGAAATGAACTTTAAATTTCTTTATGTCTCTGTGAAATATAGAACTTAAGTGGAAGATTTTTATTTTCTCTGGATAAATTAGAATTGAATTGTGTTCTTTGGTAAAATTCAGTAGAGAACTTGAACTTTCCTTCACTTCGTTGAGAAAATTTAAAATTGAACTAGAACTTTTTATCTTCCGTGAAAATATTCACAAGTATGGTATTACTTTTTCTATCTTCCACCGAAAAATTTAGAATTGAACTTTAAATTTCTTTATGTCTTTGTGAAATATAGAACTTAAGTGGAAGATTTTTGTTTTCTCTGGAGAAATTAGAATTGAATTGTGTTCTTTGGTAAAATTCAGTAGAGAACTTGAACTTTCCTTCACTTCGTTGAGAAAATTTAAAATTGAACTAGAACTTTTTATCTTCCGTGAAAATATTCACAAGTATGGTATTACTTTTTCTATCTTCCACCGAAAAATTTAGAATTGAACTTTAAATTTCTTTATGTCTTTGTGAAATAAAGAACTGAAGTGGAAGATTTTTGTTTTCTATGGAGAAATTAGAATTGAATTGTGTTCTTTGGTAAAATTCCGAAGAGAACTTGAACTTTTTTATCTTCAGTGAAAAATTTAGAACAGTATTTTAAATTTTTCATCTCTTCGAGACAGATCTGAACTAAGTGGAAAATTTTTATATTATTTGGAAAAATAGAAATGATCAATGACTAATTTCTTTTCATTAGAAAATTCAGAAGAGAACTTGAACTTTCCTTGACTTCGTTGAGAAAATTTAAATTGAACTAGAACTTTTCATCTTCCGTTAAAATATGCACAAGTATGGTATAACTTTTTCTATCTTCCACTGAAAAATTTAGAATTGAACTTTAAATTTCTTTATGTCTTTGTGAAATAAAGAACTTAAGTGGAAGATTTTTATTTTCTCTGGTGAAATTAGAATTGAATTGTGTTCTTTGGTAAAATTCAGTAGAGAACTTGAACTTTTCCTCACTTCGTTGAGAAAATTTTAAATTGAACTAGAACTTTTTATCTTCCGGGAAAATATTCACAAGTATGGTATTACTTTTTCTATCTTCCACCGAAAAATTTAGAATTGAACTTTAAATTTCTTTATGTCTTTGTGAAATAAAGAACTGAAGTGGAAGATTTTTCTTTTCTCTGGTGAAATTAGAATTGAATTGTGTTCTTTAGTAAAATTCAGAAGAGAACTTGAACTTTTCTTCACTTCGTTGAGAAAATTTTAAATTGAACTAGAACTTTTTATCTTCCGGGAAAATATTCACAAGTATGGTATTACTTTTTCTATCTTCCACCGAAAAATTTAGAATGAACTTTAAATTTCTTTATGTCTTTGTAAAATAAAGAACTTAAGTGGAAGATTTTTATTTTCTCTGGTGAAATTAGAATTGAATTGTGTTCTTTGGTAAAATTCAGTAGAGAACTTGAACTTTTCTTCACTTCGTTGAGAAAATTTTAAATTGAACTAGAACTTTTTATCTTCCGTGAAAATATTCACAAGTATGGTATTAATTTTTCTGTCTTCTGCCGAAAAATTTAGAATTGAACTTTAAATTTCTTTATGTCTTTGTGAAATAAAGAACTTAAGTGGAAGATTTTTGTTTTCTCTAGAGAAATTAGAATTGAAGTGTGTTCTTTGGTAAAGTTCAGAAGAGAACTTGAACTTTTCTTCACTTCGTTGAGAAAATTTTAAGCTGAACTAGAACTTTTTATCTTCCGGGAAAATATTCACAAGTATGGTATTACTTTTTCTATCTTCCACCGAAAAATTTAGAATTGAACTTTAAATTTCTTTATGTCTTTGTGAAATTAAGAACTGAAGTGGAAGATTTTTATTTTCTCTGGAGAAATTAGAATTGAATTGTGTTCTTTGGTAAAATTTCGAAGCGAATTTGAACTTTTTTATCTTCTATGAAAAATTTGGAACAGTATTTTAAATTTTTCATCTCTTCGAGAGAATATTCACAAGTATGGTATTACTTTTTCTATCTTCCACCGAAAAATTTAGAATTGAACTTTAAATTTCTTTATGTCTTTGTGAAATAAAGAACTGAAGTGGAAGATTTTTATTTTCTCTGGTGAAATTAGAATTGAATTGTGTTCTTTGGTAAAATTCTGAAGAGAACTTGAATTTTTCTTCACTTCGTTGAGAAGTAAAGAAAATTGAACTAGAACTTTTTATCTTCCGTGAAAATATTCACAAGTATGGTATTACTTTTTCTATCTTCCACCGAAAAATTTAGAATTGAACTTTAAATTTCTTTATGTCTTTGTGAAATAAAGAACTTAAGTGGAAGATTTTTATTTTCTCTGGTGAAATTAGAATTGAATTATGTTCTTTGATAAAATTCAGTAGAGAACTTGAACTTTTCTTCACTTCGTTGAGAAAATTTTAAATTGAACTAGAACTTTTTATCTTCCGTGAAAATATTCACAAGTATGGTATTACTTTTTCTATCTTCCACCGAAAAATTTAGAATTGAACTTTAAATTTCTTTATGACTTTGTGAAATAAAGAACTTAAGTGGAAGATTTTTATTTTCTCTGGTGAAATTAGAATTGAATTGTGTTCTTTGGTAAAATTCAGTAGAGAACTTGAACTTTACTTCACTTCGTTGAGAAAATTTTAAATTGAACTAGAACTTTTTATCTTCCGTGAAAATATTCACAAGTATGGTATGAATTTTTCTATCTCCCGCCGAAAAATTTAGAATTGAACTTTAAATTTCTTTATGTCTTTGTGAAATAAAGAACTTAAGTGGAAGATTTTTGTTTTCTCTAGAGAAATTAGAATTGAAGTGTGTTCTTTGGTAAAATTCAGTAGAGAACTTGAACTTTTCTTCACTTCGTTGAGAAAATTTTAAATTGAAGTAGAACTTTTTATCTTCCGGGAAAATATTCACAAGTATGGTATTGCTTTTTCTATCTTCCACCGAAAAATTTAGAATTGAACTTTAAATTTCTTTATGTCTTTGTGAAATAAAGAACTGAAGTGGAAGATTTTTGTTTTCTCTGGAGAAATTAGAATTGAATTGTGTTCTTTGGTAAAATTCCGAAGAGAACTTGAACTTTTTTATCTTCAGTGAAAAATTTAGAACAGTATTTTAAATTTTTCATCTCTTCGAGACAGATCTGAACTAAAGTGGAAAATTTTTATATTATTTGGAAAAATAGAAATGATTAATGACTAATTTCTTTTTCATTGAGAAAATTCAGAAGAGAACTTGAACTTTCCTTGACTTCGTTGAGAAAATTTTAATTTGAACTAGAACTTTTTATCTTCAGTGAAAATATTCACAAGTATGGTATTACTTTTTCTATCTTCCACCGAAAAATTTAGATTTGAACTTTAAATTTCTTTATGTCTTTGTGAAATAAAGAACTTAAGTGGAAGATTTTTATTTTCTCTGGAGAAATTAGAATTGAATGTGTTCTTTAGTAAAATTCAGTAGAGAACTTGAACTTTTCTTCACTTCGTTGAGAAAATTTTAAATTGAACTAGAACTTTTTATCTTCCGTGAAAATATTCACAGTATCCGTGAAAATATTCACAAGTATGGTATTACTTTTTCTATCTTCCATCGAAAAATTAGAATTGAACTTTAAATTTCTTTATGTCTTTGTAAAATAAAGAACTTAAGTGGAAGATTTTTATTTTCTCTGGATAAATTAGAATTGAATTGTGTTCTTTGGTAAAATTCAGTAGAGAACTTGAACTTTTCTTCACTTCGTTGAGAAAATTTTAAATTGAACTAGAACTTTTTATCTTCCGTGAAAATATTCACAAGTATGGTATTACTTTTTCTATCTTCCACCGAAAAATTTAGAATTGAACTTTAAATTTCTTTATGTCTTTGTGAAATAAAGAACTGAAGTGGAAGATTTTTCTTTTCTCTGGTGAAATTAGAATTGAATTGTGTTCTTTAGTAAAATTCAGAAGAGAACTTGAACTTTTCTTCACTTCGTTGAGAAAATTTTAAATTGAACTAGAACTTTTTATCTTCCGGGAAAATATTCACAAGTATGGTATTACTTTTTCTATCTTCCACCGAAAAATTTAGAACTGAACTTTAAATTTCTTTATGACTTTGTGAAATAAATAACTTAAGTGGAAGATTTTTATTTTCTCTGGTGAAATTAGAATTGAATTGTGTTCTTTGGTAAAATTCAGAAGAGAACTTGAACTTTTCTTCACTTCGTTGAGAAAATTTTAAATTGAACTAGAACTTTTTATCTTCCGTGAAAATATTCACAAGTATGGTATTAATTTTTCTGTCTTCTGCCGAAAAATTTAGAATTGAACTTTAAATTTCTTTATGTCTTTGTGAAATAAAGAACTTAAGTGGAATATTTTTGTTTTCTCTAGAGAAATTAGAATTGAAGTGTGTTCTTTGGTAAAGTTCAGAAGAGAACTTGAACTTTTCTTCACTTCGTTGAGAAAATTTTAAGCTGAACTAGAACTTTTTATCTTCCGGGAAAATATTCACAAGTATGGTATTACTTTTTCTATCTTCCACCGAAAAATTTAGAATTGAACTTTAAATTTCTTTATGTCTTTGTGAAATAAAGAACTGAAGTGGAAGATTTTTATTTTCTCTGGAGAAATTAGAATTGAATTGTGTTCTTTGGTAAAATTTCGAAGAGAATTTGAACTTTTTTATCTTCTATGAAAAATTTGGAACAGTATTTTAAATTTTTCATCTCTTCGAGAGAATATTCACAAGTATGGTATTACTTTTTCTATCTTCCACCGAAAAATTTAGAATTGAACTTTAAATTTCTTTATGTCTTTGTGAAATAAAGAACTGAAGTGGAAGATTTTTATTTTCTCTGGTGAAATTAGAATTGAATTGTGTTCTTTGGTAAAATTCTGAAGAGAACTTGAATTTTTCTTCACTTCGTTGAGAAGTAAAGAAAATTGAACTAGAACTTTTTATCTTCCGTGAAAATATTCACAAGTATGGTATTACTTTTTCTATCTTCCACCGAAAAATTTAGAATTGAACTTTAAATTTCTTTATGTCTTTGTGAAATAAAGAACTTAAGTGGAAGATTTTTATTTTCTCTGGTGAAATTAGAATTAAATTGTGTTCTTTGATAAAATTCAGTAGAGAACTTGAACTTTTCTTCACTTCGTTGAGAAAATTTTAAATTGATCTAGAACTTTTTATCTTCCGTGAAAATATTCACAAGTATGGTATTACTTTTTCTATCTTCCACCGAAAAATTTAGAATTGAACTTTAAATTTCTTTATGACTTTGTGAAATAAAGAACTTAAGTGGAAGATTTTTATTTTCTCTGGTGAAATTAGAATTGAATTGTGTATTTTGGTAAAATTCAGTAGAGAACTTGAACTTTACTTCACTTCGTTGAGAAAATTTTAAATTGAACTAGAACTTTTTATCTTCCGTGAAAATATTCACAAGTATGGTATGAATTTTTCTATCTCCCGCCGAAAAATTTAGAATTGAACTTTAAATTTCTTTATGTCTTTGTGAAATAAAGAACTTAAGTGGAAGATTTTTGTTTTCTCTAGAGAAATTAGAATTGAAGTGTGTTCTTTGGTAAAATTCAGTAGAGAACTTGAACTTTTCTTCACTTCGTTGAGAAAATTTTAAATTGAACTAGAACTTTTTATCTTCCGTGAAAATATTCACAAGTATGGTATTAATTTTTCTATCTTCCACCGAAAAATTTAGAATTGAACTTTAAATTTCTTTATGTCTTTGTGAAATAAAGAACTGAAGTGGAAGATTTTTGTTTTCTCTGGAGAAATTAGAATTGAATTGTGTTCTTTGGTAAAATTCCGAAGAGAACTTGAACTTTTTTATCTTCAGTGAAAAATTTAGAACAGTATTTTAAATTTTTCATCTCTTCGAGACAGATCTGAACTAAAGTGGAAAATTTTTATATTATTTGGAAAAATAGAAATGATTAATGACTAATTTCTTTTTCATTGAGAAAATTCAGAAGAGAACTTGAACTTTCCTTGACTTCGTTGAGAAAATTTTAATTTGAACTAGAACTTTTTATCTTCAGTGAAAATATTCACAAGTATGGTATTACTTTTTCTATCTTCCACCGAAAAATTTAGATTTGAACTTTAAATTTCTTTATGTCTTTGTGAAATAAAGAACTTAAGTGGAAGATTTTTATTTTCTCTGGAGAAATTAGAATTGAATGTGTTCTTTGGTAAAATTCAGCAGAGAACTTGAACTTTTCTTCACTTCACTGAGAAAATTTTAAATTGAACTAGAACTTTTTATCTTCCGTGAAAATATTCACAAGTTGAACTTTCAATTTCTTTATGTCTCTGTGAAATATAGAACTTAAGTGGAAGATTTTTATTTTCTCTGGATAAATTAGAATTGAATTGTGTTCTTTGGTAAAATTCAGTAGAGAACTTGAACTTTCCTTCACTTCGTTGAGAAAATTTAAAATTGAACTAGAACTTTTTATCTTCCGTGAAAATATTCACAAGTATAGTATTACTTTTTCTATCTTCCCCCGAAAAATTTAGAATTGAACTTTAAATTTCTTTATGTCTTTGTGAAATATAGAACTTAAGTGGAAGATTTTTGTTTTCTCTGGAGAAATTAGACTTGAATTGTGTTCTTTGGTAAAATTCAGTAGAGAACTTGAACTTTCCTTCACTTCGTTGAGAAAATTTAAAATTGAACTAGAACTTTTTATCTTCCGTGAAAATATTCACAAGTATGGTATTACTTTTTCTATCTTCCACCGAAAAATTTAGAATTGAACTTTAAATTTCTTTATGTCTTTGTGAAATAAAGAACTTAAGTGGAAGATTTTTATTTTCTCTGGAGAAATTATAATTGAATGTATTCTTTAGTAAAATTCAGTAGAGAACTTGAACTTTTCTTCATTTCGTTGAGAAAACTTTAAATTGAACTAGAACTTTTATCTTCCGTGAAATATTCACAGTATCTTCCGTGAAAATATTCACAAGTATGGTATTACTTTTTCTATCTTCCACCGAAAAATTAGAATTGAACTTTAAATTTCTTTATGTCTTTGTAAAATAAAGAACTTAAGTGGAAGATTTTTATTTTCTCTGGATAAATTAGAATTGAATTGTGTTCTTTGGTAAAATTCAGTAGAGAACTTGAACTTTTCTTCACTTCGTTGAGAAAATTTTAAATTGAACTAGAACTTTTTATCTTCCGGGAAAATATCCACAAGTATGGTATTACTTTTTCTATCTTCCACCGAAAAATTTAGAATTGAACTTTAAATTTCTTTATGTCTTTGTGAAATATAGAACTTAAGTGGAAGATTTTTATTTTCTCTGGATAAATTAGAATTGAATTGTGTTCTTTGGTAAAATTCAGTAGAGAACTTGAACTTTCCTTCACTTCGTTGAGAAAATTTAAAATTGAACTAGAACTTTTTATCTTCCGTGAAAATATTCACAAGTATAGTATTACTTTTTCTATCTTCCCCGAAAAATTTAGAATTGAACTTTAAATTTCTTTATGTCTTTGTGAAATAAAGAACTTAAGTGGAAGATTTTTTTTTCTCTGGAGAAATTAGAATTGAATTGTGTTCTTTGGTAAAATTCAGTAGAGAACTTGAACTTTCCTTCACTTCGTTGAGAAAATTTAAAATTGAACTAGAACTTTTTATCTTCCGTGAAAATATTCACAAGTATGGTATTACTTTTTCTATCTTCCACCGAAAAATTTAGAATTGAACTTTAAATTTCTTTATGTCTTTGTGAAATAAAGAACTGAAGTGGAAGATTTTTGTTTTCTCTGGAGAAATTAGAATTGAATTGTGTTCTTTGGTAAAATTCCGAAGAGAACTTGAACTTTTCTTCACTTCGTTGAGAAAATTTTAAATTGATCTAGAACTTTTTATCTTCTGTGAAAATATTCACAAGTATGGTATTACTTTTTCTATCTTCCACCGAAAAATTTAGAATTGAACTTTAAATTTCTTTATGACTTTGTGAAATAAAGAACTTAAGTGGAAGATTTTTATTTTCTCTGGTGAAATTAGAATTGAATTGTGTATTTTGGTAAAATTCAGTAGAGAACTTGAACTTTACTTCACTTCGTTGAGAAAATTTTAAATTGAACTAGAACTTTTTATCTTCCGTGAAAATATTCACAAGTATGGTATGAATTTTTCTATCTCCCGCCGAAAAATTTAGAATTGAACTTTAAATTTCTTTATGTCTTTGTGAAATAAAGAACTTAAGTGGAAGATTTTTGTTTTCTCTAGAGAAATTAGAATTGAAGTGTGTTCTTTGGTAAAATTCAGTAGAGAACTTGAACTTTTCTTCACTTCGTTGAGAAAATTTTAAATTGAAGTAGAACTTTTTATCTTCCGGGAAAATATTCACAAGTATGGTATTGCTTTTTCTATCTTCCACCGAAAAATTTAGAATTGAACTTTAAATTTCTTTATGTCTTTGTGAAATAAAGAACTGAAGTGGAAGATTTTTGTTTTCTCTGGAGAAATTAGAATTGAATTGTGTTCTTTGGTAAAATTCCGAAGAGAACTTGAACTTTTTATCTTCAGTGAAAAATTTAGAACAGTATTTTAAATTTTTCATCTCTTCGAGACAGATCTGAACTAAAGTGGAAAATTTTTATATTATTTGGAAAAATAGAAATGATTAATGACTAATTTCTTTTTCATTGAGAAAATTCAGAAGAGAACTTGAACTTTCCTTGACTTCGTTGAGAAAATTTTAATTTGAACTAGAACTTTTTATCTTCAGTGAAAATATTCACAAGTATGGTATTACTTTTTCTATCTTCCACCGAAAAATTTAGATTTGAACTTTAAATTTCTTTATGTCTTTGTGAAATAAAGAACTTAAGTGGAAGATTTTTATTTTCTCTGGAGAAATTAGAATTGAATGTGTTCTTTGGTAAAATTCAGCAGAGAACTTGAACTTTTCTTCACTTCACTGAGAAAATTTTAAATTGAACTAGAACTTTTTATCTTCCGTGAAAATATTCACAAGTATTGTATTACTTTTTCTATCTTCCACCGAAAAATTAGAATTGAACTTTAAATTTCTTTATGTCTTTGTAAAATAAAGAACTTAAGTGGAAGATTTTTATTTTCTCTGGATAAATTAGAATTGAATTGTGTTCTTTGGTAAAATTCAGTAGAGAACTTGAACTTTTCTTCACTTCGTTGAGAAAATTTTAAATTGAACTAGAACTTTTTATCTTCCGTGAAAATATTCACAAGTATGGTATTACTTTTTCTATCTTCCACCGAAAAATTTAGAATTGAACTTTAAATTTCTTTATGTCTTTGTGAAATATAGAACTTAAGTGGAAGATTTTTATTTTCTCTGGATAAATTAGAATTGAATTGTGTTCTTTGGTAAAATTCAGTAGAGAACTTGAACTTTCCTTCACTTCGTTGAGAAAATTTAAAATTGAACTAGAACTTTTTATCTTCCGTGAAAATATTCACAAGTATAGTATTACTTTTTCTATCTTCCCCCGAAAAATTTAGAATTGAACTTTAAATTTCTTTATGTCTTTGTGAAATATAGAACTTAAGTGGAAGATTTTTGTTTTCTCTGGAGAAATTAGACTTGAATTGTGTTCTTTGGTAAAATTCAGTAGAGAACTTGAACTTTCCTTCACTTCGTTGAGAAAATTTAAAATTGAACTAGAACTTTTTATCTTCCGTGAACATATTCACAAGTATGGTATTACTTTTTCTATCTTCCACCGAAAAATTTAGAATTGAACTTCAAATTTCTTTATGTCTTTGTGAAATAAAGAACTTAAGTGGAAGATTTTTATTTTCTCTGGAGAAATTATAATTGAATGTATTCTTTAGTAAAATTCAGTAGAGAACTTGAACTTTTCTTCATTTCGTTGAGAAAACTTTAAATTGAACTAGAACTTTTTATCTTCCGTGAAAATATTCACAAGTATCTTCCGTGAAAATATTCACAAGTATGGTATTACTTTTTCTATCTTCCACCGAAAAATTAGAATTGAACTTTAAATTTCTTTATGTCTTTGTAAAATAAAGAACTTAAGTGGAAGATTTTTATTTTCTCTGGATAAATTAGAATTGAATTGTGTTCTTTGGTAAAATTCAGTAGAGAACTTGAACTTTTCTTCACTTCGTTGAGAAAATTTTAAATTGAACTAGAACTTTTTATCTTCCGGGAAAATATCCACAAGTATGGTATTACTTTTTCTATCTTCCACCGAAAAATTTAGAATTGAACTTTAAATTTCTTTATGTCTTTGTGAAATATAGAACTTAAGTGGAAGATTTTTATTTTCTCTGGATAAATTAGAATTGAATTGTGTTCTTTGGTAAAATTCAGTAGAGAACTTGAACTTTCCTTCACTTCGTTGAGAAAATTTAAAATTGAACTAGAACTTTTTATCTTCCGTGAAAATATTCACAAGTATAGTATTACTTTTTCTATCTTCCCCCGAAAAATTTAGAATTGAACTTTAAATTTCTTTATGTCTTTGTGAAATATATAACTTAAGTGGAAGATTTTGTTTTCTCTGGAGAAATTAGAATTGAATTGTGTTCTTTGGTAAAATTCAGTAGAGAACTTGAACTTTCCTTCACTTCGTTGAGAAAATTTAAAATTGAACTAGAACTTTTTATCTTCCGTGAAAATATTCACAAGTATGGTATTACTTTTTCTATCTTCCACCGAAAAATTTAGAATTGAACTTTAAATTTCTTTATGTCTTTGTGAAATAAAGAACTGAAGTGGAAGATTTTTGTTTTCTCTGGAGAAATTAGAATTGAATTGTGTTCTTTGGTAAAATTCCGAAGAGAACTTGAACTTTTTTATCTTCAGTGAAAAATTTAGAACAGTATTTTAAATTTTCATCTCTTCGAGACAGATCTGAACTAAAGTGGAAAATTTTTATATTATTTGGAAAAATAGAAATGATCAATGACTAATTTCTTTTTCATTGAGAAAATTCAGAAGAGAACTTGAACTTTCCTTGACTTCGTTGAGAAAATTTTAAATTGAACTAGAACTTTTTATCTTCCGTGAAAATATTTACAAGTATGGTATAACTTTTTCTATCTTCCACTGAAAAATTTAGAATTGAACTTTAAATTTCTTTATGTCTTTGTGAAATAAAGAACTTAAGTGGAAGATTTTTATTTTCTCTGGAGAAATTAGAATTGAATGTGTTCTTTAGTAAAATTCAGTAGAGAACTTGAACTTTTCTTCACTTCGTTGAGAAAATTTTAAATTGAACTAGAACTTTTTATCTTCCGTGAAAATATTCACAAGTATCTTCCGTGAAAATTTCCACAAGTATGGTATTACTTTTTCTATCTTCCACCGAAAAATTAGAATTGAACTTTAAATTTCTTTATGTCTTTGTGAAATAAAGAACTTAAGTGGAAGATTTTTATTTTCTCTGGAGAAATTAGAATTGAATTGTATTCTTTGGTAAAATTCAGTAGAGAACTTGAACTTTTCTTCACTTCGTTGAGAAAATTTTAAATTGAACTAGAACTTTTTATCTTCCGTGAAAATATTCACAACTATGGTATTACTTTTTCCATCTTCCAGCGAAAAATTTAGAATTGAACTTTAAATTTCTTTATGTCTTTGTGAAATAAAGAACTGAAGTGGAAGATTTTTATTTTCTCTGGTGAAATTAGAATTGAAGTGTGTTCTTTGGTAAAATTCAGAAGAGAACTTGAACTTTTCTTCACTTCGTTGAGAAAATTTTAAATTGAACTAGAACTTTTTATCTTCCGGGAAAATATTCACAAGTTTGGCATTACTTTTTCTATCTTCCACCGAAAAATTTACTGAAATATTCCAACTCTTGCATTTCAATGAAAGAAATTCAAAATGAACTTTGAAAAATCAAGAAAATGTAACTGTGACAAGGTAAACCACAACCAAACACTACTGAAATATTCCAACTCTTGCTTTTCAACGAAAGAAATTCAAAATGATCTTTGAAAAATCAGGCCTTTGGAGCGCCGGGGGCCCTTTGGGGGGCCCGGGAGAGGGGCCCTTTTGTGTCTCAATGCACAAAAAAATATTAAAAAATGGGGGAGGGGAGGAGGGGAGGGGGGAGGGGAGGGGGAGGTGAGGGGACGGTGAGGAGGGGGGGGGGGAGAGGGAGGGAGGTGGAGGGGGGCAACCTTTGGGGACCGGGGGGTTCCTTCGGGATTGGGGTATGGGGATCGGAGCCCTTTGGGTCGGGTGTAGGGCGATCGGGGCCCTTTGGGGTTGGGGTAGAGGACCTCACGACACTGTTCAAATAGAACTTGTTTACTATAACGACCACACTCAAAACCTCTTCTAAAACCTTTTCTAAAATCATCTTTTAAAATGTCTCTAACTGTTTCGCCGAAATAATTCCCTAAAATGTTTAAAACCGTTTCACCCAAATAATCCCCTAAAAGTAATTTCTGTGTGTTCCTTTTGTTTTTTGCATCCCTGCGCTGTCACATTTCAAATTTCTAGGAAACCCTTTCCTACGTTAATCTCTTCATCTCATAAATGTTCCTAGCTACACTATTAAGGTTTCGTTAGAATATCAATTTATCTCTCCGACTTAAAGCTCAGTGAAGCCGTATTTAAAAATAGAATTTCTATCTCTTTAGACTCCCGCATAATTCCAAGATAACAAGTGATGTCATTTCTAATTCCTGACACTAAAGATCAATGAAGCCCTATTTAAAAATAGAATATTAATTTTTCTCTCTGACCTAAAGAACGTTTATCCCTCAGACCTAAGATTAAAGAAGCCATAATGTTTGTTTCTTAATTTCCCTTTCGTGAACCAATAATTCCCCCGCAGATTATGTAAATCAATTTCTCAGGTTAGGCTAGCCAAACAACAATGAAGCCATGTTTGTTTCTTAATTCCCCCTTCGTGAACCAATAATTCCCCCACCGATTATGTAAATCACCCCAATGTCATTACACCTGGACAAACAACAGCAAATAAATCGACCTTGAAACATCCATCAAAGTGAGAAAATTCCTGTTTTCCATTCTCACTGACAATGAACCATAAAACATCCATCAAAGTGAGAAAGTTCCTGTTTTTTCATTCTCACTGACAAAAACCATAAAACAGACATAAATTGCTGTTGACATCCATGAAAAACATCAAATAAATTGACCAACACCCATAACCATCCAAGAAAACATCCATCAAAGTGAGAAAGTTCCTGTTTTTTCATTCTCACTGACAAAAACCATAAAACAGACATAAATTGCTGTTGACATCCATAAATGTGAGAAAGTTCCTGTTTTTTCATTCTCACTGACAAAAAACATAAAACAGACATGAATTGCTGTTGACATCCATGAAAAACATCAAATAAATAGACCAACACCCATAACCATCCAAGAAAACATCCATAAAAGTGAGAAAATTCATGTTTTTTCAAGTGAGAAAATTCCTGTTTTTTCATTCTCACTGAGAAAACCACAAACCACGTGGTAATCGTGGGATCAATTGAGGCCTTTCTACTTTTAGCTCACCGTACATGAATAATTAAAACAAAATTTGCATATTAATTTTACTTTTATTTGGTTAAATGGCTTTCTTGAAACTTGTTTAATTTTATTTACGGACGTTTTTATTAGTAATAAATATACGTAACTTACGAATTAACCTACTTAACGAACTTCTATATTCATATATTTTTAATACGTATATTTGGGGGGTTCGCGCCCTAGTCAATACCTCGCTCTTTGCGCTAAAATTCAAATTTTGTTCCAATTCTTTAAAAATGACCCCTTACTCACAAAGGCCGTTAATTAGAATAAATAGCTCTTATGAAAGCACTAAAAAATCTTTGGCTTAAAGAGCGAGGTATTTACTAGGGGGTGAAACCAATCATATGCTTAATATTTTCTGTTTGTTTTAAGTTTTGATGTTGCTCCTTACTTTCAGTTGAAAAAGTTGTTTTTTTATTTAATTTCTGATCTTTTTCTTTAATAATACTGGGAAATCCGGCACCCCCTTCATAGCAACATACCTTCCCCCATGAAAACTTCCTTCATGGAAAGATCCTCCCATATAACCTCCGACCCCCCCGCCTATAAAAAAAAACCCTGAAAACGTCGTTATATTTCCCAATAACCAATACTATATGTTAACATTGGGTAAAGTTCATAACTTTCAGCCCCCCCCCAGGGGATTTTGGGGGATTAAGTCATCCTAAAAGACATAGTTATTATATTGTCGACCATGCTGAACAAAATGGCTATCTCAAAATTTTGATTGGGTTACTTTGGAAAAAAATGAGCGTGGGTGGGGGCCTAGTTGCCCTCCCTTTTTTGGTTACTTAAAAAGGGCACGAGAACTTTTAATTTCCGTTCCAATGAGCCCTCCCACGATATTCTAGGACCACTGGGTCGATACGATCATCCCAGAGAAAAAAAAACAAATAAACACATATCCATAACCTTTCTTCTGGCAAAAAATGCAAAATTCCACATTTTTGTAAATAGGTGCTTGAAACCTCTACAGCAGTGTTCTCTAATACACTGAATATGATGGTGCGACTTTCATTAAGGTTTTATAACTTTTAGGGGGTCTTTCCCCCTTTTTTCTAAAATCAGCCAAATTTTCTCTGGTGCGTAGCTTTTGATAGGTAAGACTAAACTTCATGGAACTTATATATTTGAAATCAGCATTAAAACCTGATTCTTTTGATGTATCTATTGGTATCAAAATTCTGTTTTTTAGAGTTTCGGTTACCATTGAGCGCTCCTTACTTACAGATCGTTACCACCAGCTGTTTGATGTTTGAAATTTTCATGGAGTAAAACCTTTTAACTAGGAAACTTGGAGATATTTCAGGAGGAAAATTCGGTATTGTTTGCTATTACTGGAACTAAGGCTTTAAAATTTTTATTGAAAAAAAAAAATCCTGTAACTAGACATTGCAAATTTCAAAGTGCTCGCTCTGAGGTGTGATTCACTTTTTTCATTCGCCTTTTCCAGCCTTTGAGGCACTCGTAAAATTGATCCTTTATTACTGCTGACGACACCTTTGACACTGATAAATAAAAAAAACAAGTTTTTTAAACTGAAAGTAAGGAGCGACATTAAAACTTAAAACGAGCAGAAATTATTTCGTATATGAAAGGGGCTGTCCCCTCCTCAATGCCTCGCTCTTTACGCTAAAGTTTTTTATTGTTTTAAAAAATAAAGTTGTAAGACAGAGTCAAACTTTAGCGTAAAGAGTGAGGCGTTGAGGAGGGGACAGCCCCTTTCACATACTAAATAATTTCTGCTCGTTTTAAGTTTTAATGTCGCTCCTTACTTTCAGTTTAAAAAACTTGTTTTTTTTATTTAATTTCTGATCGTTTTTTAGTTAATGCAACTTTTATTTTGGCTCGCCGTCATTGAATAAGTAAACAAAATTTGCATAAAAAATTTACTTTTCTGTTGCTAAATTGCTGTCTCTAAATTTGGTTCTGACGTAATTTACAAATTAACTTACGTAACGAACTTCTATATTCGTATATTTTTCTTCTGGCAAAAAATACAAAGTTGCAGATTTTTGCAGATATGAGCTTGAAACCTATATTATAGGGTTTTCTGATACGCTGAATCTGACGGTGTGATTTGTATTAAAATTATTTCACTTTTAGGGGATGTTTCCCCCCTCTTTAAAAAATCAGGTAAATTTTCTCAGGCTCGTAGCCTTTGATGAGTAATACTAAACTTAATAAAATTCATATATTTAGAATCAGCATTATAAGCCCATTCTTTTGATACATTTATTGACATCAAAGTTCCGTTTTTAAAAGTTTCGATTACTATTGAGCCGTATCGCTTGTTTTTTTTTTGTTTTTTTTTTTATTACGTATATGTTATGATGGGGTTCTCCCCTTAGTCAATACCACGCTCTTTACGTTAAAAGTTAAAAAATTGTTTAATTCACAAGCCCCTGAATCACAAAGGCCGTTTAATTAGAATAGATAGCTCTTTTGAAAGCACTAAAAAAAACTGTAGCGAGGTATTGACTTGGGGGAGAACCCCCTCATATACGTAATAATTTATGTTCATTTTAAGTTCTAATGCTGCTCTTTACTTTCAGTTGAAAAAAACTTGTTTTTTTAATTTAATTTCTGATCGTTTTTTAAATAATGCTTGGAAATACGGCGCCCCCTTCATAGAAATGTCCCTTACCCCGAAGAAAACATCCTCCACGGAAAGATTCTCCCGAGTAATCCCCTCTTCCATCCCCCCCCACCAGAAAACAAATTCTTCCTGAAAATGTCTGTATACTTCCCAATAACCAATACAATATGTAAGCAAAGTTCATAACTTGCAGCCCTTCCCTGGGAACTGTGGGGGATTAAGTCATCGTAAAAGACATATTTATTAGATTTTCGACTATGATGAACAAAATGGCTATCTCAAAATTTTAATTGGGTGACTTTGAGAAAAAAAATGAGCGTGGGAAGGGGCCTAGTTGCCCTCCATTTTTTTGGTCACTTAAAAAGGGCACTAGAACTTTTAATTTCCGTTCCAATGAGCCCTCTTACGATATTCTAGGAGCACTGGGTCAATACGATTACCCCTGGGAAAAAAAAAACAAAAACAAATAAACACGCACCCGTGATCTTTCTTCTGGCAAAAAATGCAAAATTCCACATTTTTGTAGATAGGAGCTTGAAACCTCTTCAGTAGGATTCTCTGATACGCTGAATATGATGGTGTGAATTTCATTAAGGTTCTATAACTCTTAGGGGGTCTTTCCCCCTTTTTTCGAAAATCCACCAAATTTTCTCAGGCGCGTACCTTTTGATGGGTAAGATTAAACTTGGTGAAACTTGTATATTTGAAATCAGAATTAAAATCTGATTTTTTTGATGTATCTATTGGTACCAAAAATCCGTTTTTTAGAGTTTCGGTTACCATTGAGCCGGGTAGCTCCTTACTTACAGTTCGTTACCACGAACTGTTTGATTCTTTAATTGTCTCGTAAAATTTAAAATTTTATCCTTTCAATATTCTTTAATTTTTCTGAATAATGTCTACAGGGGGCTAAATCTGGTGAGTAGGACAGGGATAATCAAAGACCATTTTGGCCGTTTCGGTTAAAACGACTTGACAATGATGCATGTATGAGAGGGCGTATTTCCAGGATAAAGTACCAACAGCTGACCTTGCCACAAATTCTGTCTTTCTGCACATTGTGTCACACAATGTTTCATTACTTTCAGGATGTATGCAGAATTAACCGTTTGAACCAGAGGAACTCAATTTTGGAGCATGATTCCACATAAGTTGAAAAAAAAAATGTTAGCTTCCCCTGATATTTGTTTTTGACATCATGGCTTATTTTTTTTTTTTTCTTGTGTCCATCCCTTGTTCTAATTCCGACTCCTAAGATTGTACTCTAAATTTTCTTTAAATGATTTATGAGTTCACCAACCGATTTTGACAATGATACAAATGCTTTCTCTTTTGTTCAACAGTCACGTTTTTTTAGAACGACTTTAACACAAAGCTCAGCATAAATATATACGAACAGTAGCGAAAATTCTAATACTCTCTATTGAAGACTTTTGAAGCACATCTAAAACCATACAAGCTAAACCAATCTTCATAACCCCGCCTTCCCGTATATCCATATATTTATGCTGTGACACAAAGCTTAGACATCTCCTACTCTTGCATCCGGAGGGGCCTAGTTGCCCTCCATTTTTTGGTTACTTAAAAAGGGCACTAAAACTTTTAATTTCCGTTCCAATGAGCCCTCCCATGTCATTGTAGGACCACTGGGTCGATACGATCACCCCTGGGGAAAAAAAAACAACAAATAAACACGCATCCGTAATCTTTCTTCTGGCAAAAAATGCAAAATTCCACTTTTTTGTAGATAGGTGCTTGAAACCTCTACAGCAGTGTTCTCTGATACACTGAATATGATGGTGCGATTTTCATTAAGGTTCTATATCTCTTAGGGGGTCTTTCCCCCTTTTTTCTAAAATCGGCCAAATTGATGGAACTTATATATTTGAAATCAGCATTAAAACCTGATTCTTTTGATGTATCTATTGGTATCAAAATTCTGTTTTTTAGAGTTTCGGTTACCATTGAGTTGGGTCACTCTTTACTTAAAGTTCGTTACCACGAACTGTTTGATGGTTGAAACTTTCATAGAGAAAAACTTTCAACTAGGAAACTTGGAGAAATTTCAGAAGGAAAATTCGGTGTTGTTTGCTATTACTCTACTGTGAACTAAGGCTTTAAAATTTTTATTGAAAAAAAAAAATCATGTAGCTAGACATTGCAAATTTCAAAGCGCTCGCTCTGAGGTGTGATTCACTTTTTTCATTCGCCTTTTCCAGCCTATGAGGCACTCGTAAAATTGATCCTCTATTACTGCTGACGACACCTTTGACACTGATTCTTTAATTGTCTCGTAAAATTTAAAATTTTATCCTTTCAATATTCTTTAATTTTTCTGAATAATGTCTACAAGGGGCTAAATCTGGTGAGTAGGACAGGGATAATCAAAGACCATTTTGGCCGTTTTGGTTAAAACGACTTGACAATGATGGCTATATGAGAGGTCGTATTTCCAGGATGAAGCACCAACAGCTGACCTTGCCACAAGTTATGTCTTTCTGCAAATTATGTCACGCAGTGCTTCATTACTTTCAGGATGTATGCAGAATTAACTGTTTGAACCAGAGGAAGTCAATTTTGGAGCATGATTCCACACAAGTTGGAAAAAAAAATGTTAGCTTCCCCGGATATTTGTTTTTGACACCATGGCTCATTTGTTATTTTTTTTCTTGTGTCCATTCCTTGTTCTAATTCCGACTCCTAAGATCGTACTCTAAATTTTCTTTAAATGATTTATGAGTTCACCAACTGATTTTGACAATGATACAAATGCTTTCTCTTTCGTTCAACAGTCACATTTTTAGAACGAATTTAACACAAAGCACAGCATAAATATATACAAACAGTAGCGAAAAGTCTAATACTCTCTATTGAAGATCTTTTAAGCACATCTAAAACCATACAAGTTAAACCAATCTTCATAACCCTGCCTTCCTGTATATGCATATATTTATGCTGTGACACAAAGCTTAGATCTCCTGCTCTTGCATCAGGAGGAGACTTACTGTTTCTCTGTTGACTCTGATAAAGACATCCCTGACCGCTAGGTGGCGGTTTGAGCTGTTATTTTCCACTTTCTGTTCAAAAAATTACAGACATTGGCATAGCCAAAAAAAAACACGGCAGCATGCTTGATGAAATCTAAAATAACTGAAGTCTTCCAAAATAAAAATAAATAAATAGGGTGATTGAATTGCTAAAACTACACATTCGGTTTTTAGTATTAATGTTTGAAAAATAAGAAGTACTCTGCCTACGCGCAATCATAAGTTTATCCACACTTATAGCATATTACTTATGTATATCACTAATTTTATTGAAAATTAAGAAAAAAGTACCTGGGGATACATAATTCCAATATTCACACACAAAGAGTTCAGGCTGATGATCCCTGAAATGCCCAACATTCGTCGCTCTCAATTTACTATAGCATGTATCTGTATCATTAAATCTTTCATACAGTCTCCAAATATTCTTATCTCTTTATTTGCAAAATTTGGATACATTGGTAACTAAATTAAAATTATGTATTATTAATTAAATTAAAACAAAACTAAATAGGAACATTAAACGAAGTGTAAGTAAAGAGCAACATGGGCTAACAGTAACTGATAATAAAAAGAAGAGGTTTTGATAAAAATGTGTGAATCAGCTCTTTTGTTGCTAAATATATAGAATAAATTAAATTTAAAGTTTATCATCTAAAGCTATTAACCTGAAAAAATATGCTTGATTTTCAGAAAACCTGGAAAATACCGCGAAAAGGTCAAGTGATTTTGACAAAAATTACCCCGTGGAATTCAGCATATCAGAAAACTATTGTAGAGATTTCAAACCACCATCTATAAAAATGGGGAATTTTGTAATTATTGGAAGAAAGATTACGGATGCTTTTACCTTTTTTTTCGTTTTTTTTCAGAGATGATTATTTAGAATTATTCAGTGAAAACCGGAAGACGGTTCATTCAAACAATAAGTAGAAGTTCTAGAGTCCTTTTTAAAAAGACTGAAAGACTTCGTTACAGCAGAGGGACGTCTTCTTCCAGTTAGTGGCACAAAATTGAAATTTTCCCTTAAGAGCGTTCCCAAAGAGTACTGCAGTTCTCGAGCCATTTGTTAAGGAGCTTGAGTGTTTTCTGAAAACGAAACAAGAACTCAAGTAAATACGACGTAAAAAAACGTTGTACGCACCTAATTTCTCAAATTATTTACAATAACTCGGGAATCCCCAAAGCGATCGGTTTAAGACATTGAGTGAGAAGGCTATTCAAGGGCCAAGTGGACTAATAATTTTCATTATGAGTTGGGGGGGGGGGAGAAGGTGGAAGGACATTTTGTGTATTTTGGTCTTCAAAATAGCTTACTTGAAATACCTTAGGAATATCTTGGGGGAAGGGGTTGAACTTCCGACAAGTATTGGAGAAAGGAAGCAGAGGATTGGAGAAAGTATTGGAGAAAGGAAGCAGTTCAGGGAATTTAAAACTTATTCTTTGGGGAGAGGAAAAGGGATAGCCAGTTTTTGTTTCAAATCCATACATGAATAGGGTTTTGTGCAATAAACTCCAATTAAACTCATAATTTATACATGTTTCAGTAGCTAGATGGTAACATTACGGCACTATAATGGCACATTAGGCTACCAGGTTTCCAATATGGCAAATGTTCAATATATCAGGAATGGCTTAGAGTAGGGTATGTTAAGGAAACCAAGTGGATGCTGAATTTTAAATTGACGGAAAGGGTAGAACTAAGTCGAAACAAAATGTATGCATCCAGGATATAAAAATTTCCAAACTTAGAGGGAACAATGGACGAGAGGGCTGTCAACTATTTTCTAAATTATGAATTAGAGGAGACCAAGCAGAGACCAAGGAGGAGAGTAAATTTTATGAAAGAAAAATGATTTTCTATTTAATCTTAGTGTGGAATATTCCCTTTTTGTTATGCTGATCTGCTTTAAAGTTTCAGGTCGAGCACTTCTTTTAAAAGCTTAGAAACAAGAAAAATTGAATCAGGAAACAAATCTGGTTAAATTGAACTTTGACAACCTTTGTTAATTTTAATATTTTGAACATCAGCCAACTATTTTTAATTATTCAAAATTCGTTTATTTCACCAAACAAGCACTTTTTTTTACGAAAAAAATCTCTTTAATGAATTCAAAATGCATTTATTTTACCAAATATTATAGTGCTGTAAGAATGTCATGAAAAATGGTCTATCAAAATTCGTCTATATTCAAGGTTGTAAAAGAATAAGAGTCATGATGGCATCAGCCTCAACAAGGCCGAAAATTCTGCAGGTTTCTGAGCCATTTGAACAAAATTCCTCCTTCCTATCAGTTCGAAATTCTATTCTAAAATGATTATTGAAATTTGTTACAAAATTCTGTTCAAAATAGAAATTGTGAACCAAAATGTTAATTCTTAAGCAGGAAAACAAAAATAACACTGTGCAAATTTACTTTTTATTTGCAATTAAAACAAGCTTGGCATTCAAAAACGAGCAGAAACGAGTTGAAAAACACTTCTATAAAAGAGGTATTTATAAAAGAGGTATCTATAAAAGAGGTATTTCGACGAAAAGCAAGGAGCTAAATTAGACCGAATACGAGCAGAAATAAACTTGTATTATGATTGAAACTAAAAGATAAAAAAAAAAATTATGAATAAACACATTAGACCCAAAACAAACAGAAATTGCGATAAATAATCGATTCAAATTTAAAACGATCAGAAATTACAGCAAACAGGAGTAGGGCTATTGTCTATAAGTCTTCTAGGAGCCAGAGTGTAATTTACTCTCAACTGAGAATATAATATATTTTGACCTTTTTTTATTTTATGACTTTAATAACTCTGAAATTCAGGCTACCAAGAAAAAACCATAACTGATCGTCTCAAAGACAAAAGGCCGATTAGAAAATTTCCCCAGCACCACAGGAAGCTCCCAAAACAATTTTGGTTAAAATTGATAGGTGATCTAAATCAAGAAAAAATCAAGTTTAAAATCAAGAAAACCTTTGACCTCAAATTAATTGCTTAGCATTGTTTTGTCTACTCAATGCGCATACATCATAAGCAACACGTCTCCCAGTGACAGCAATGTTTCCAATCAAAGTTCCAGCACCACAGGAAGCTCTCAAAGCTGTCGTGCTAGTCAATTGATTCTTCCTTTGAGCTGATTTTAAACGTTTTCTAAGCAGCTATGCTAAAATATTATTAAGGAGTGACCTTTTATGACCTTAAACAAAAAAAAGTTCTGCTCCGTTTAGTCGATTTTTTTTTACATATTCTATGATGTAAGTTTCATTGAATTTGGATATCAGAGATATCCAGCATTTTAATGTTTTTTTTATACGATTTCTGGGAACGTAATTGTTGACCTTAAGTTTTATGTTGTTTATTCGGATTTATTATCCAAAAGAATTTTTTTCAAAGAAAAGTAAAGAGGTTCGTAAATCCAAACGTGACTAGAAATAAAGTCAAATAATATTTCAACTAAAACATTACCACAAGTCACTGTCAATAAATAAATAAAACCAAAAATAACAACACAACCCATATTAATATACCCAAATTGCAATAAATCAAACTCGAAACTATAAAAAACCACCACACAAAGGAGTAGGGTTAACACCCCCTTTCCTTTTTATAGACCAGAACTTAAGTTGCCTTTTACTGAAAACAATCTTCGTTCTAGCCATCTCTTTTTATTTCTCATAACATAAAAAAATTGCTATCGTAACCATGATTACTGAAGAAAACAGATGAATGTAAATTGACAGTTTAATATATGCCGACATTCATTCCTGAAAGTCTTAATAATTTTGGATTTACTGAAGTTATAAAAGAAAAAAACTTTACAAATGTATTTTGTTTTCATTAAATTGCAACCTACGTTCTGGTCTCGAGAAGGCACAGTTAGCGTACACACAGCGTTTTTTTTTATTTAATTAAACATCGCCTTCAAAATTACCTGAAAATCAAATTTTGATATGCTTAGCCTCAGTAGTAGTAGTATTAGGTTGAGTAGAAGTAGTAGTAGTAGTATGCATATAATACCTTTTATTTTACTCAAACTTCCCTTTAACATGCACTGAAAGTTTCAACTTAGTGCCCTAAGATGTTCCTGAGATACACCTTTTTGATAATGTACATTCACATAGTATATTGAAAATTAGTTCAACATCTCCTTCAAATATTCCCTGAAAGTTTCAACTTAATACTACAAGCCAGTACCGAAAAATTGCTGATAAACCCTTTTGAGAACCTACTTGCACATAACCTGTTTGCACAAAGTGCGTTACGATTCATTTCAAAATCTCCCTTGAATTCCATAAGAGTTTCACTTTAATACATTAGCACCACTCGTAGTAATTCGTAGTTGTTGTACTAGTAGTAGAAGTAGTAGTGGTAGTAGCAGTAGCAGAGTAGTAGCAATAGTAAAAGAATACACTTAGTGCCTTTTGGTTAGTTCAACTCCCCTCTCAACATGTCCTGAAAGATTAAACTTACTACTCTAAGCCGTTCCTAAAATATTGCTGATACAACCTGCCCTTTTGCCCTTTGTATGCAGGTTGTGTATTTCAATTTAGTTGAACATCCCCTAAGCTTTCCCTGAAAATGTTACCCGAATACCCTTAGCCTCTGTAGGAGTAGTATCTGCAGCAGTAGTAGTAGCAGTAGTAGTAGTAGAAGTAGCAGTAGTAGCAGTAGTAGTAGAAGTAATAGTGGTAGTAATAGTAGTTGTTGTTGTAGTAGTAGTAATAGTAGCAGCAGCAATAGTAGTATTAGTATTGTCAATAGTAGTAGTAGTAGTAGTATTAGTATTGTCAATAGTAGTAGTAGTAGTAGTAGTAGTAGTAATAGTAGTAGCAGTAGTAGTAGTAGTAATAGTGGTAGTAGTAGTAGTTGTTGTTGTAGCAGTAGTAGTAGTAGCAGCAGTATTAGTAGTAGCAATAGTAGTAGTAGTAGTAGAAGTAGCAGTAGTAGTAGCAGTAGTAGTAGTTGTAATAGTAGCAGTAGTAGAAGTAGTAGTAATAGTAATAGTAGTAGTACTAGTAAAATGCACAAAGTACCTTTCCATTACTTCAACATCCCCCTCAGCATGCTCTGAAAGTTTCAACTTAACACTCGAAACCTTTTGGTTAGTTAAACATTTCCTTAGACATGCCCTTAAAGTGCCCACTTTCAGATATTGCTACAAACTCCTTTTGACACCCTGCATATACAGTGTGTTTTGGTTTTGTTCAACACCCTCCCCCTCAACATTTCCGGAATATTCCATCTAAATAAGTTTACCCTTAGTTGAAGTAGTAGACCAGCAGAACAAGTAATAGCAGCACTTTGGACATAGTGCCTTTTGGTTATGTCGACATCCCAATGAAAATGCCCTGAAAGTTTCAACTTGATATTCTTAGACGTTCTTGAGATACGGCTGATGCATGCTTTTGACAGCTTACATGTGTACAATGTGTTTTGAGCTAGTTAAATATCCCCCTAAACATTCCCTGAAAGTTTCACTTTAGTACCTTAAGCCTCAGTAGCAGTTGTAATCCTAGTAGTAGTAGTAGTAGTAGTACTAGTAGTAGTAGTAGTAGTAGTAGTAGTAGCAGAAGTAGTAGTAGTAGGGAGTAGTAGTAGTAGTAGTAGTAGTAGGAGTAGTAGTAATAGTAGTAGCAGTATTAGCAGCAGCAGTAGTAGCAGTATTAGCAGCAGCAGTAGTAACAAACCCCTCGTCCTATCCTGAAAGTTTCAACTTGATACTTTCAATCGTTCATAACGTATTGCTGGTGTGTCCTTTTGGCAAATTTTGACCTATTTTCAAAGTTTTTCAACTGAAGTAAGGAGAAAATTGAAACTTAAAACAAACAGGAACTACTTTGTATAAGAGGGGGACTGCCCCTTCATCTGTCCTTGCTGTTTACGCTAGAGTCTCAAAGTTCTTAACAACACTTCTAATTCAAAAGGAACGACCCTTGTGTTATTCGTTCCTAATGAATCAGGACAAAAAGTCAAACTTAAGCTTCAAGAGCGATGATTGAAGAAGGGGCAGTCCCTTCCTAAGAAATTATGCAGAACATACTTTCTGTTTTTTAAGTTTCAATGTTGATCCATATTTTCAGCTTAAAAAATTCTTTATTTTAATTTAATTTCTGACTGTTTTTCAAATCATACCAGAAAATTCCCTTGCATCTCTCTCCTGTGTAATATTACTCCTGGAAAACATTTACGGAAGTTTTTCACCCTACGAAAAATTCCCCCAGTACACAATTCCCTTCTACCCCTCTTCACGGAAAATTAGCCTGAAATTTTCCGTATATTTCTCAAAAACAAACACTATATACAAACAATATGTGTAAGTTAGAGTCCTTTCCCTAGGGACTATGGAGGATCATGTCATCCAAAACAGTATAGTTATTGGACGTTTTAACTACTCGTATGTTGAATTCGGCGGTTATCTTAAATTTTGATTAGGATTTGTTTTTTTTTGGGAGGGGGGGGGAGTAAATGTTGTGACAGGTGGGTAAGTTGCCATTCAATATTTTTGGTCATTTGAAAAAGGCACTATAACTTTTGATTTCCGTTCTGATCTTCTAGGTTCATTGCTTCAATACGATCATCCCAGGATCTTGTCAAAAATAAATAATTCCATATTTTTGTATATAGGAGCTTCAAACCTCTGCATCAGGGCTCTCTGATATGCTGAATCTGATGGTATAATTTCCATTAAAATTGCCTGACTCCTTGGGGGTGTTTCTCAGCCACCCCATCCCTTTTTTTTAAATCAGACAGATTTTTCCAGACTCCAAGCTTTTGATGTGAATACGGAGGTGTACTGTTTGATTTATCACTGACAATCAGAAATAATTGAGTCCGGATAATTGTGAATATATTTTTATTTCGCACAAATAGAAATGATTTTTAACTAGTATTTATGTATTTTATTCTAATTGTGGGATTTGATAGGTATCATTTTGATAGGTATCATTAAACCTGACGAATTTTAGATATCTGGAATTAGTATAAGAAGGAAATTTTTAGATTTATCTATTCTCATCAGTATTCCGTTTTTTAGAGTTTTTGTTACCGTTGGACCGAATCACTCCTAACATGTAGTTCCTTATCAAAAAACTGTTTGATTACTTTAATCTTAAATTAAGTTTCTTAGATTAGGCTACAGTGTCTGAAACTGGAAAGCTCATCTACAGTTTTTCGATAAATTTAAATAGATTGACTATCTTGGAAATGTCACTCGATAGCTTTTTGGCACCATTTGAGTTAGAAATGTTGTTTTACACCATAAAATTGTAGAAAATAATAATTGTTACAGCGCAATATTTTCTTGCATTTAAGCAGGTCAGTAGAATACTCCATTTCCTTTCCTATGAGCCTTTTCCAATAGTATAGATCAATTGATCCGATATTATTACCCCTGGGGAGAAAAAAAAAACACACACACACACACACAAAAATAAATAAACACGCATCCCAGTCAGTCATTATAAAAAAAAAAGTAAAATAAACCTCTTATTTTTTGCATGTAAAAGCTTGAAACCTCTATAACAGTTTTCTTATATGTTGAATTACACGACACAATTTTCATCAAATCACTCAGCCTTTTTGGGTTGCTTTTCCTCTTTTTCGAGGATTGGGCATACTCTTGAGGCTCACAAGTTTTGATGAGCAGCTCTACACTTTATGAGTTCGTTATCATCAACTTTGTGATACAAAAATAATTAAATATAAAAATCTAATATTTGCATTTAATATTGATAAAAATATAGTTCCTGGTTTCACTTGCCTCCCCCTTTAGGTAAATTTCTTGTCGGTGCTTGTATATTATCCCCCCTCCACCTTTCCACCTTTGTGCCGGTAAGAATATGAATACAATATTTTATGTTAAAAAATAAAGCATTTTCCTGTCAAAGTAAGAGGAAAATCGCCCTGCACCACCCTTGTTCAGGCTTAGCCCAGATGAAGGGAGATTAATTCCTCTCCCCCTCTCTACCCCTTTTTATATTTATGTGGTGTTTCATCGACTTTCAGAAAACTTATACATTACAATACACTCTTTTAGCCATCTGGCACCCATCCCCATAAACAATGACTAACCACCCGTCCTTCATAACACCCGAGATTTAATTATACATCACCGTACGCAATTCTATCAAACGGCGCAAGAGAATCAACTCAGTTATATGAAACTTTATAATAAATGTTTATATTAACCAATTATTGTTTATGGACTAAACAACTTTTCAGGAAAATATACACTATCATATGGTACTCTGCGCCATATGCACCACCTGCTCTGACACTTCAAAGCTCATTCTACAGTTTCCTGATTCTTTCAAATGTATTAGCTCTCTCAGAATTTCTAATTAATAGCAACTTAGCCGTCTTTGGGGCAAAATCATGCTATTTTACAACAAAGTGGCAGAAAACGCCACTTTCCTCTGGCAAAGTCTTTTGATTACGTAAAAAAGGAACTAAAAGCTTTTAATTTCCATTCAATAAGCCATCTCTGAATTTCCTAGGATCATTGGTTCGGTACTTTCACCCTTGGGGACAAAAAAGAAGAAGTGACAAACAAACAAATTAACACACATGCGCAATCTTGTTTCTGTGAATATGAAAATTGCAAAATAAGCATTTTCATTGATAGAAACTTGAAACTTCGACAAAAGGATTGTCTGAAAAGTTTATGCCGAATTTAATGGTGTAATTTATACCAAGATCACATAAATTTTAGGGGATCTTTTATCTAGATAAATCTGTTTATTTTGAAGTCACTGTAAAAATAAATTTGATCCATGTTTGTGACTACTATTCGACTACTATTTGCCCGTGGTGCTCATTACTAACAGTTTGCTTCCACGAACTGTTTCATTTAGCTTTTTACTCTTCGTTGAAAAACTTCTTTTTTGGAAAATTTATACAATTAATCAGCATAAAGGCTAATATATCGCACACAGTTTGTCTGATTCGGGAATTTTCTTTTTTTTTCTTTCATTCTATATTTTACAGTTTCAAAAAAAAATTAATTGCATAAGTTGAAATATAAAGTCTCAAAACGATTATTTATGAAACTCAAAAATGTTAAACGATACCTTAGCCCTTGAAAAGTTTAAGGGATATTAGCCCTACTCCTGTTTCTGGGAAATTTTGGTTGTTTTAAGCTTAACTTGATAATATGTTTTTGTTTTTATTCATTATACAATATTTATTCACACACAATATGAGAAATTGTTTTAAATAATGTTTACTTTTGAATTTTTAAGTTTTGTCTGATGTTGATGGAAGATGCTGCCTCAGATTTATTGAAAGTCACCAATTAGGGTCTTTCAATCTTGCTTCAATAAAATTGTTTTCTGGAGGGATCTTCTGTTTCAAATAAGAATCATTTTCCTCTATTTTGCCTTAAGAAAATACGTCTTTCAGAGCTGATTTTCTTTCTGTTCTGATATAGTGGATAACAAGTTTCTGAGTATCTCGTGTAATTAAGTTTCTAAACTTTCAGCTCCTGGGGTCGTTATCCCGCCAACGATATTGGATGTCAATAGTGTATTCCGGTTTCGCAGTGGGGAGCCAGCTATAATTCCATGTGTAGCCCAAGGTCATCCAGCACCCAATATAAGGTAAGAAGCGAAATGAAACCACAGAGAAAAAAGAGATCATCATCATATTTGTCTATGTTGAAAGGTGTGCTTTAATTCAATTTATTTATTTTGTGATTTATTTTTGCGTTAGCCAATCACATTGCATTGAGACACACCATATTGACACAAATGTATAGCCATTGAAAATAATGCAAAACCTTATAAAATCTTTGTTTGGGAAATATCGCCCCATTTAAATATATGCAAGTTTTTGAGTCATAGCATTTCTTACAAGTAAACTCTGTGTTTCCTTGGGATGAAAGTTAAATACTTATTTAATGGCTGTGCAAGGGGGTATCAAGAATTTGTGTTCGGGGCGGGGAATATTTGTTTAAGAGTGGGGTGTTTTTTAAAGAAATTTTGCAAAACGCACCAAAAATTTGTTTATATACCTTTTTAATACTTTTTTACGAGTTGGAAAAATCTTTTTTCCGGGGGTAGGGGGAGAGGTGGGGTTTAAAGCCGGTAAAATACCTTCTGCATTGGGCCAAGAGAGCGTTCAATTAAATTAAAACAAGTTACGTATATACAGGTTATCAAAAGAGCGTAACCCAGGAGGGACTAAGGGCATAAAGTCAGAACTCTTAGGGAATGACGAGGGGGATGATCAATTTACGGAAAAGGTAATATTTGGATGCTAAAGATTCTACTACTGCTACTACCACTTCTACTACTACTGCTAATACTCCTACTTCTACTACTTCTACTACTACTACTACTACTATTGCTACTATTACTGCTACTACAACTACTGCTTATTTAGTGACAACTACTAATTCTGAGAATATTGAGGCGAAAAGCTGAGAAAATGTTTAGAGGAAAGTTGAACTTAGTCAAAACACACTATGTACATACATGCAGATTGTCATAAAGGCTTATCAGCAATAGTTTTTGAGTCATAGCATTTCTTACAAGCAAACTCTGTGTTTCCTTGGGATGCAACTTAAATACTTATTTAATGGCTGTACATGGGGGCATCAAGAATTTTGTTTCGAGGATGGGGAATATTTGTTTCAGAGTGGGGTTTTCTTTAAAGGAATTTGTCAAATCGCACCAAAAATTTGTTTGTATACCTTTTTGCTACTTTTTTACGAGTCGGAAAAAATATTTTTTCCGGGAAAGGGGGAGAGGTGGGGTTCAAAGCCGGTAAAATACCTTCTGTATCGGGCCTTGTGACTATATAATGCCTTGTCAAAGAGTTCGTGGTGACGAACTGTAAGTAAGGAGCGACCCGGCTCAATAGTAACCGAACCGCTAAAAAACGGAATTTTGATACCAGTAGATACATAAAAAATTGGATTTTTATGCTGATTTCAAATATATAATTTTCGTCAACTTTAGTCTTACCCATCAAAAGTTACGAGCTTAAAAATTTGCCTTATTTTTGAAAAAAGGCAGAAACACCCCCTAAAATTCATAGAATCTTGATGAAAATCAAACCATCAGATTCAGCGTAACAGAAAATCCTACTGTAGATGTTTCAAGTTCCTATCTGCAAAAATGTGGAATATTGTATTTTTTCCAGAAGAAAGATCACGGATGCGTGTTCATTTTATTTGATTGTTTGTTGTTTTTTTTCCCAGGGGTGATCGTATCGATCCAGTAGTCCTAGAATTTCTTGAGAGGGGTCATTCGAACCGAAATTATAAGTCTAGTGCCATTTTTAAGTGACCGAAAAATAGGAGGGCAATGTAGCCCTTTCCCACGCTCATTTTTTCCCGAAGTCACCCAATCAAAATTTTGAGATAGCCATTTAGTTCAGCATAGTTGAAAATCTACTAAGTCAGCATAGTTGAAAAATGTCTTTGAGGATGACATAATCCCCACAGTTCCCGGGGGAAGGGCTGCCAGGTATGAACTTAACCCATTGTTTACATATTGCATTGGTTATTGTGAAGTATAGAGACGTTTTCGGGAGGGATTTTTTTCTGGGTGGGGGGGGGGGTTCGGAGGAGGGGGTCACGTGGGAGGATTTTTACACAGAGGATGTTTCATTTGGGGAAGCAACACTCTATGAAGGGGCGCCGGATTTTCCAGCATTATTTAAAAACCGATCAGAAATTAAATTAAAAAATAAGTTTTTTCAACTAAAAGTAAGGAGCAACATTAAAATTTAAAACGAACAAAAACTATTACGTATATGAGGGGGTTCGCCTTTTAGTCAATTCCTCGTTCTTTACGCTTAAGTTTTGTTTAGTACTTTGAAAATAGCTATTATTTCTAATTAAACGGCCTTTGCGGTTCAGGGATTTGTGATTCGAACAAAATTCAAACTTCAGCGTAAAGAGTGAGATATTGAGCAGGGGGAGAACCCCCTCATATACGTAATAATACATACGTAATAAAAATAACAATAAAAAACAAACGATACGGCTCAATAGCAATCGAAACTTTTAAAAACGGAATGTTGATGTCAATGAATCAAACAGTTCGTGTAACGTTTTTTTTTTTTCCCAGGGGTGATCGTATCGACCCAGTGGTCCTAGAATATCGTGGGAGGGCTCATTGGAACGGAAATTAAAAGTTCTAGTGCCCTTTTTAAGTGACCAAAAAAAATGGAGGGCAACTAGGCCCCCTCCCACGCTCATTTTTTTCCCAAAGTCACCCGATCAAAATTTTGAGATAGCCATTTTGTTCAGCATGGTCGAAAATATGATAAAAATGTCTTTTAGGATGACTTGATCCCCCAAAGTCCCCAGGGGGAGGGCTGAAAGTTATGAACTTTACTCAATGTTAACATATAGTATTGGTTATTGGGAAGTATACAGACTTTTTCAGAGGAGATTTTTTCTGGTAGGTGGGGGAAGGAGAGGGTCGGGGGCTATATGGAAGGATCTTTCCATGAAGGAAGTTTTCATGGGGAAGGGAAATTGCCATGAAGGGGGCGCCGGACTTGCCAGCATTATTTATTGGTTATTGGGAAGTATACAACCATTTTCAGGAAGGATTTTTTCTGGAGGGGGGGGGCTAGAGGAGGGGATTACTCTGGAGAATATTTCCGTGGAGGATGTTTCTTTGGGGTAAGGGACATTTCTATGAAGGGGGCGCCGGATTTCCAAGCATTATTTAAGAAACGATCAGAAGTTAAATAAAAAAAAACAAGTTTTTTCAACTGAAATGTAAGAAGGAATATTAGAACTTAAAACGAACAGAAATTATAACGTATGTGAGGGGGTTCTCCCCCAAGTCAATACCTCGCTCTTTACGCTACAGTTTTTTTTTAGTGCTTTCAAAAGAGCTATCTATTCTAATTAAACGGCCTTTGTGATTCAGGGGTTTGTGAATCAAAATTTTTTTTAACTTTTAACGTAAAGAGCGTGGTATTGACTAAGGGGAGAACCCCTTCATATAAGTAATAACATATACGTAATAAAAAAAAACAATAAAAAAACAAGCGATACGGCTCAATAGTAATCGAAACTTTTAAAAACGAAATTTTGATGTCAATAAATGTATCAAAAGAATGTGTTTATAATGCTGATCCTAAATATATAAATTTTATTAAGTTTAGTATTACTCATCAAAGGCTACGAGCCTGAGAAAATTTACTCGATTTTTTAAAGAGGGGGGAAACATCCCCTACAAGTGAAAGAATTTTAATGAAAATCACACCGTCAGATTCAGCGTATCAGAAAACCCTATTACATAGGTTTCAAGCTCATATCTGCAAAAATCTGCAACTTTGTATTTTTTTGCCAGAAGAAAAATATACGAATATAGAAGTTAGTTACGTAAGTTAATTTGTAAAGACATCCATTTAGCAAAAGAAAAGTAAAATTTTTATGCAAATAAAAGCTGCATTAACTAAAAAACGATCAGAAATTAAATAAAAAAAACAAGTTTTTTAAACTGAAAGTAAGGAGCGACATTAAAACTTAAAACGAACAGAAATTATTCCGTATATGAAAGGGGCTGTCCCCTCCTCAACGCCTCGCTCTTTACGCTAAATTGTAAGTAAGGAGCAACCAGGCTTAATAGTAACCGAAACTCTAAAAAACGGAATTTTGAGACCAATAGATGCATCAATTCAATTCAGTTCAATTCAATTTATTAAATACTACAATAAATACATAAATACACTTAAGCGCTAGAGGTCCCAAGAAGCATAGCTTGTAGAGGATCTCGTATCAATCACAAACTCCACACAAAACAAATCAAGGAAGGAAGAAAATACAACAATATCTCAAAAATATAAACACAATACGATGGTTTGATGAAAATCAAACCATCAGATTCGGCGTAACAGAAAACCCTACTGTAGATGTTTCAAGTTCCTATCTGCAAAAATGTGGAATATTGTATTTTTTCCAGAAGAAAGATCACGGATGCGTGTTCATTTTATTTGATTGTTTGTTGTTTTTTTTCCCCAGGGGTGATCGTATCGATCCAGTAGTCCTAGAATTTCGTGAGAGGGGTCATTCGAACCGAAATTATAAGTTCTAGTGCCATTTTTAAGTGACCGAAAAAATAGGAGGACAATGTGGCCCCTTCCCACGCTCATTTTTTCCCAAAGTCACCCAATCAAAATTTTAAGATAGCCATTTTGTTCAGCATAGTTGAAAATCTACTAAGTCAGCATAGTCGAAAAATGTCTTTGAGGATGACATAATCCCCCACAGTTCCCGGGGGAAGGGCTGCAAGGTATGAACTTTACCCATTGTTTACATATAGCATTGGTTATTGGGAAGTATAGAGTCGTTTTCGGGAGGGATATTTTCTGGGTGGGGGAATGGCGTTCGGAGGAGGGGGTCACGTGTGAGGATTTTTACATAGAGGATGTTTCATTTGGGGAAGGAACAATTCTATGAAGGGGCGCCGCATTTTCCAGCATTATTTAAAAAACGATCAGAAATTAAATTAAAAAAATAAGTTTTTTCAACTGAAAGTAAGGTGCAACATTAAAATTTAAAACGAACAGAAACTATTACGTATATGAGGGGGTTCGCCTTTTAGTCAATTCCTCGTTCTTTACGCTTAAGTTTTGTTTAGCACTTTGAAAATAGCTATCAATTCTAATTAAACGGCCTTTGCGATTCCGGGATTTGTGATTCGAACAAAATTCGAACTTCAGCGTAAAGAGTGAGATATTGACTAGGGGGAGAACCCCCTCATATACGTAATAATACATACGTAATAAAAATAACAATAAAAAACAAACGATACGGCTCAATAGCAATCGAAATTTTTAAAAACGGAATGTTGATGTCAATGAATCAAATAGTTCGTGGTAACGAATTTTAAGTAAGGAGCAACCAGGCTTAATAGTAACCGAAACTCTAAAAAACAGAATTTTGAAACCAATAGATGCATCAATTCAATTCAATTCAATTTATTAAATATTAGAATAAATACATAAATACACTTAAGCGCTAGAGGTCCCAAGAAGCATAGCCTGTAGAGGATCTCGTATCAATCACAAACTCCACACAACACAAATCAAGGAAGGAAAAAAAAATACAACAATATCTCAAAAATATAAACACAATGCGAGAAAAATCAACAAAAAAAAACAAAAAATAAACAACTGCTACACAATAACCTTTGACTTAATTTTATCCAAACTGAAAATGTCCTGTAATTTATTAAAATTCCAAACCATTAATAATATTATTAAACAACGGGGTTTGAATCTCATTAAACATAATAATTGAGGAGAAAAGACAAAAATATATATAAAATAAAGCGGAAAAAATAGATAAAGCAAATCGAATAAAGAAATAAAGAAAAAAAACGAAATTACTTCAAGCCTTAGAGAATATTTTTCTGCAAAGGGAAGAAGAGTTTTTGACAAGAGAAAGTTTACTGGGAATAGAGTTCCAAAGAGCAATTGCTCTATAAATTGGTGACATCTGAGCTGCTGAGGATACCCTTTTAGGCAGCCGAAATTGGTAAACAGAGCTCCGAAGCAAAGTCTGGCACTTACGTGTTGATGCTAGATCAAAGTAGGATAGGATGTTTGGAGGAAGCGAGAAATTGAAGGCTCGATGAGCTAGTTTTAGGTTCTGTTTCTTGATAACCACATCTAAGGCATCTAGACCTGTATCACTGTAAGGATCAACTGTAGGATAGAGTCGGAGAAGGCGAAAAGTTGCTTTCACCGCTCTATTCTGTGCTGTTCGGAGTTGCCGAAGGGAAGAATAGTTAGTATTGCCCCATACAGTGCAGTAATAAGAAAGATAAGGAAGGAGAAATGAATAGTAAAGAGAAAGTATTACATCAGGAGGAAGAAATTGATTGGCACGATGAAGCATAGACAATTGACGAGAAATTATAGAATGTTTATAGGAAATATGAGTTTTGAAAGAAAGAAAACAATCAACATGCACACCAAGAAGTTTAACACAAGAGCACTGGGGAGTTATATCAGTACCATACAAAACAAAGGTTTTTGGGGAAGGTTCAGACATGTAGTATGGGGTTCGAAAATGAATAATGCTACTCTTAGAGCTATTCAACAGCATCCCGTTCTGCTCACACCAATCACGCACATGATTGAGCAGAAGATGAGCCTTAGCAACAGCAGAGGGCAGACCATTAGAAACCACAAAAAAATTACTATTGTCTGCAAACAAAACAGTGTGAGTATCAAGGTTGGAAGATGGAGGATGGTCATTAATATAAATAAGAGAGAGGAGTGGTCCCAAAACTGAGCCTTGAGGCACCCCTTTGGACACCGAAGCTAGATCAGAATATTTCCAATCGTAACACACAAACTGAGATCTATGAGACAGGTAAGATTTAAACCATTCAAAGGCAATTCCCCGAACTCCAAGTAGAGACAGTTTTCCCAGTAAGACAAAATGACAAAATGGTCTACCATGTCGAAAGCTTTATAAAAATCAAGAAATAGTCCTAGAACACAACGAGCCTTGTCTATGTTAACACGCACGAATTCTGTAAAGTCAACTAGAGCACATGAAGTAGAGAATTTAGGTCGGAAGCCATACTGGTGATCAGACAGAACAGAACCGCTTCCAATTGAAGCACCAGTAGACAGGAACGAAAAAAGCCTCTTATGCACAACTTTTCCAAGTAATTTTGAGAAAATTAGGAGAATTGATATAGGTCTATAATTTGACACTAAGCTGGGGTCACCCTTCTTAAAAAGAGGGAGTACTTTTGCAATTTTAAACGAATCAGGGTATACACCTTTTGAAATAGATAGATTAAAAATATCAGAATCAGAATCAGAATCATTTTAATGAAAACAGCTGTCATAGACACATTAAAAAAATGCACTAAAAGGCGCTGTTTTTTACATGAAAACACTTCTCTACATTTTATTAAAAGCACTTGTAAAAAAAGGAACAAAGGAGTTACTAAGTCTTTTTGTGCGGCACGAGACGGGCATAAGTTTTCTTTTGCTTCTGGTATTTGCGCGGACAGGCATTTTAGGTGGTAATATTGTCCTATGTACAGGACTAGACAATAAAAACTGGCCAAAACGAATCATCAGCTGAAAACGGCGATCGCGAAGGCTTGGTATTTCAAGTGACTTCAGAGCGGAGCTGTAATCTACATATTTGTCGCAAAGAATGATCTTTACAGCTCTTTTCTGGATCCCCTCTAAATCATCACTTAAGTAATCTATGTGATGAACTTGTGGGCCCCAGACGGGACACGTATATTCAAGGATGGGTTGAATAAAAGTGAGGTACGCTGTTTTCAGCTGATACACTGGAAAACCCAGGCGGCGCATCGCCACCAGTGTCCGCATAGCATAATGTCCCTTCTTAACCAGCTCTTGTACATGAATAGAGAACGAACAGTCCACACTAAAGGTGACGCCCAAGATAGTCGCAGACGAAGCAGAAGGGAACAAAGTCGCGGGGTAGGTAAAATCGCGTTTAAGTGGGTTGAACCTGAAAACCTTTGATTTATTCTCATTAATTTGAAGACTGTTCGCAGTACACTGTGATTTAAACTGATCGAAAAAATTTGGGTCGAACTGGGCTACAGCTTGCGAATCCTTTACGTGGTATTTCAGAAGCACAGACAAATCATCGACGAATTTAAAACGATCGTCAAAGTCAGAAAGCACATAGTTGATAACAGCCAGGAAAAGAAGAGCTGCTAATTTGGTACCTTGTGGGGCGCCACATGTAATTTCCACCCATTCCGATTCAATATCACCGGGAAAAGGGGCGTACACTTTTTGATACCTGTGACGTAAGAAATCAACTACTAATTGGAGGATGTGCTTACGGGCACCCATTGACTTGAGATTCTGGGTGGCAAGAGGGTGCTTAATCAAATCAAATGCCTTTCGGTAGTCTACCAGAAGTAAATCTACAAACGAGCTTCCAAACTCCAACCATTCAACTACTAGGTGATAAAGCCGTACTAAATAAACAGACGTGCTGCATCCCTTCAAGCGACCATACTGGAAAGGGTCAAGTGACGGTGAAATGTCCGTGAGAAGTTCACGATATATGAAAGATTCTGCAACTTTAGCAAAGTTCGGTGTAATCGAAATAGGTCTTAACTGATCACATGTCTTAGGTCCTTTAACTTTGGGTATTACGCGAACATAGGCTCGCTTCCAAGCATCGGGAAAGGTTTGTTCACTGAAGCACTGATTGATGATCGATGCCAATGGTTTGGCTAAAAAAAGGCATATTCACGAACAAGTTTGACCGGCAACTCACCAGGGTAGGAAGAGCAATTCGGTTTTAGTTTTTTAAGTTCTTTAAAAACAGCAAATTCGGTAAACTGTTTTATTTCGTCAGTTTCACAATCGACTAAGAGATCAACCAGTTCGGCCTCTGTAATTGAGGGGTAGGTGGTACAAATGCCAGCAAAGAACTCGTTTACGTCTGAAGCGCTCATTTGAGATCCGTCAGGCTTGGGTATTTTTAGCTCACTGTTAACTGACTTGCCAGTCATTTGTTTCACTGTGGAATGCCACTTCCGACTGCTACTTTGGAGAAGGGGTACTACCTTTTCCCGAACACAATTTCTTCACTTGAAACGATTGACGGCCACGATTCGATTTCTAAGTTTCGCCGCCGCGGCTAAAAATACTTCTCTCAGCTGGTGAAGATTTACCTAGTTAAGGAAAGGAGGGGGTCTTAACAGTTGGTAGGGTGGTAAAGTAAGATTTGAAGGCACTAGGTACAGCTGCTTTTTCAATAGTTGAACTATCTGCTTTCTTGAAGGCAGTAGGCTGTTTCTTTGATTGTTTCCTACGAGATAAAGCTTCATTAACTACACTCCAAACTTTCTGTAAATTACCTTTGCATTCCTGAATTTTCAACAAAAAATAATTCTTCTTAGCTAGTCTAATTGTTGATGTTAATACATTCTTATAATGCTTATACTTTGATAAATCATCAGAATCAAAGCTTTTGGAAGCCAGCTTAAAAAGCTCTGACTTCTGTATTGTTGATCTCACAAGACTAGGAGTTATCCAAGGCATCTTGGGTTTATATTTACCAGAAGATTTTACTAGGGAAAAATTTTTTTCAATTAGTGTTGTCAGCCGACTCATTAATGAGGCTGAAACCCTATTAACATTTTCAGAATTCATTACTGATCACCAATCACTAGCACTAAGATCAGATCAGATTTTATGCTGATTTCAAATATATAAGTTTCACCAAGTTTAATCTTACCCATTAAAAAGTTATGAGCATGAGAATGTTTGCCTTATTTTGGAAAAAAGGAGGAAACACCCCCTAAAAGTCATAGAACTTTAATGAAAATCACACCATCAGATTCAGCGTATCAGAGAACCCTACTACAGAAGTTTCAAGCTCCTATCTGCAAAAATGTGGAATTTTGTATATTTTGCCAGGAGAAAGTTCATGGATACGTGTTTGTTCATGGATGCGTGTTTATTAGTCCTAGACTATCTTGATAGGGCTCATTCGAACGGAAATTAAAAATTATAGTGCCCTTTCCAAGTGACCAAAAAAATGGAGGGCAACTAGGCCCCCTCCAACGCTCATGTTTTTCTCAAAGTCACCCTTTCAAAATTTTGAGATAGCCATTTTTGTTCAGCATGGTCGAAAAAATACAATAACTATGTCTTTGAGGATGACTTAATCCTCCAAAGTCCCCTGGGGAAGGTCTGCAAGTTATGAACTTTGCCCAATGTTGATATAGTATTGGTTATTGGGAAGTATACAGAAGTTTTCAGGGGGTATTTTTTCTGGTAGTTGGGCGGATGAATCGGGGGTTATGTGGGAGGATCTTTCCATGGAGAAAGTTTTCATGTGGGAAGGGACATTGCTATGAAAGGGGCACTGGATTTCCCAGCATTATTTAAAAAACGATCAGAAATTAAATAAAAAAACAACAACAATTTTTTCAACTGAAAGTGAGGAGCAACATTAAAACTTAAAACCAACAGAAATTATTACGTATATGATTGGATTCACCCCCTAGTCGTTACCTTGCTCTTTACGCTGAAGTTTTTTTTTGAACTTTCATCAGAGCTATTTATTCTAATTAACGGTCTTTGTGATTAAGGGGTCATTCTTAAAGAATTGGAACAAAATTTGAACTTGAGCGTAAAAAGCGAGGTATTGAATAGGGGGTGAATCCCCTAATATACGTAATCAAAATTTACGAATATAAAAGTTCGTGACGTTAGTTAATTCGTAAGTTACGTCAGATCAAAATTTTGAGAAAGCCATTTAGCAAAAAAAAAAAGTGAAATTAATATGCAAGTTTCTTTTTAATTATTCATGTACGCTGAGCCAAAATCAAAGCTGTATTAATTTAAAAACGTTCAGAAACTAAATAAAAAAACAATTTTTTTTTTAACTGAAAGTAAGGAGCGACATTAAAACTTAAAACGAACAGAAATTATTCCGTATATGAAAGGGACTGCCCCTCCTCAACACCTCGCTCTTTACGCTAAGGTTTGACTCTGTCTAACAAATTTTTTTTAATAAAAAACTTTAGCGTAAAGAGCGAGGCGTTGAGGAGGGGACAGCCCCTTTCATATACGGAATAATTTCCATTCGTTTTAAGTTTTAATGTCGCTCCTTACTTTCAGTTAAAAAAAACTTGTTTTTTTATTTAATATAGTTTTAAGTCGAGGGCTGTAGAATCACTGTAGATGAAACTCTAGATGAAACTAGATGAACTTTTAGATGAAACTCTATCTTTTAAGGAACATGTTACTTTAACTAGCAAAATTCTGGCAGAAATCTTGGATAATGAAGGGAAAACTCCAACATTGTTTCCCAAGTCTGTTCCTTCGCCATATTATTTTTCTTTAATTACACCCGTATCTACTTTATTGTTCAAGTATTTGGCTCTCTACTTTTTCTTCTACCCTAAAACCAATAAGAGTTCTACAAAATCATGCAGTAAGAATTTTAGCCGGTATATCCCAAGTATGTCTGTTAGAGAAATTTTAACCACTTCTGTAAAAAAATTTTGCCGGCTGAGGCCTGCGTGAGTTCTAGGTATTGTGGTTATTTTTAGACTGCAGCAGGATGCTCAGCTCGTTGTTTTGGTGATTATTGTCATTAGGTCTACGTTCATTCTCATGATACAAGGGGTAGCGCGGAACTTCTGTGTACCTAGAGGTTATCTTTCCCGTTCATGTTTTCTGTTTTTTAATAGAGGTACGCGGAAATGGATAGTTTGAATAGTGATATTAAGACTATTGGTGGACCCCAATATTTTTAGAAAAATCATTAGGAACGCTTTTGCCTGAATATGAGTTTGAGGGATTAATTGATGTCATTTTATTGTGGGGGTTTGTTGATATGATGTTCCCAGAGGAAGTATAAATATATGATTATTATTTTGTATTTAATTGTTTAGTGTGATGGTATTAGTGGTGTCGGTGGCCAAGTATTCTTTGTTTTAAGGATTTTGTTTACTCTACCTCCCCCACGGACAAGCTTTGCTTTTTAGGGGAGCAGGCGATAATTTTTTGTTGATATTTTTTTTCAATAAATCATTCTTCTTCTTACTGTCAGTATTTAGACAAATTTTCAAGAGGCTTAGTAACATCTTCATAAATAGCGCAAAAGCGCTGCTCAATTAAAGCGATAAAAATTTGTGATAAAAACTTCAAAAGGAGCTCATTCGATTGGAAGGGCTCTTTAAAGGGCTTAAAGGGCTTAAGTTTAAAGGGCTCTTTTTAAGAGTAAAAATAGATTGGAGGGCAATCAGCCCCTCTCCTTTGCCCTTTAATTACTCAACCCCATCCAATCAAAATTTTGAGATTGCCATTTCGTTCAACATAGTTGAAGTGAAAGGTCCCATAGCACTCGGGGCAAGGGCTGTAAGTTATCCAGTTCGTCCGTCGCTTATGTATTGTCATTGTAATTGGGGAAAAAAAAAATCATGTTTGACCTTTAGTGTTCAAAAAGGCTATGCACATTCAGGTAAAGCTTTCAGAAAATGTTAAAGAGAGCGTTTAATTAAATTACGACAAGTTACGTACATACAGGTTATCAAAAGAGCGTAACCCAGGAGGGACTAAGGGTATAAAGTCAGAACTGTTAGGGAATGACGAGGGGGATGATCAGTTTATGGAAAAGCCAATATTTGGATGCTAAGGATTCTACTAATGCTACTACCACTTCTACTACTAGAGCTAATACTCCTACTTCTACTACTTCTACTACTACTATTACTATTGCTACTATTACTGCTACTACATCTACTGCTCATTTAGTGATAACTACTAATCCTGAGAATATTGAGGCGAAAAGCTGAGAAAATGTTTAGAGGATAGTTGAACTTGGTCAAAACATACTATGTGCATACATACAGGTTGTTACAAAAGCTTATCAGCAATATCTTAGGAACGGCTTACTATTTCAAGCTGAAACTTCCAGACATTATGAGGGGAATGTTCAAGTGCCCAAAAGACAAATTACTACTACTGCTACTTGTAGTAGAGTTGCTACTTTTTGAAGCCTACTACTAACCCTAGTAATAATAACCTACTACTATTACCGTCACTACTACTAGAAGTAAGGTTACGGGTATGAAGCTGAAAATTTCAGGGAATATTGAGGGGGGGGACGTGTAACTAATATAAACACAATGTGGGCATGCTGGTTATCAAATGAGTAAATCAAGCAGAAAGAGAAAACATTTAGCTATGAACTGTTTGCATGTCGAACAAAAATTTTCAACAGTTTCTAAGAGTATGCGCCCTTTTGAAATCTGGATGCAAATAGTGTCACTTGATTTAGTTCTTCACCTCCTCAAGTTTTTCTGAAAAATAATACCTAAGACCTTTCCTAAGACATTGTATCTACGGTAATTTCACACCCTGGATGCATTTACGTTTTTTTTATTTAATCTAACTGTAAGAGCAGAAGTAGTAATAGTTGTAGCCCTGAAAGTTTCAAATTTATACCCTTATTCATTCTCGAGATATTGTTGAGACGTCTTATCAACAAACAGCATACGCATAGTGCCTTTTTATTTAGTTTTATAGCAACATAAACTTTACATGAAAGTTTCTACTATCGGTGAAAGTTTCTACTTTATACCCCATTCCCGCCTGTATATCTTTACAGCTTGGATGTATTTAAACTATTTTAATTTAGTTCAGTAGTAGTAGTAGTAGTAGTAGTAGTAGTAGTAGTAGTAGCAGTAGTAGTAGTAGTAATTATAGTGGTAGTAGTGGTAGTAGTAGTAGTAGTAGTAGTAGTAGTAGTAGTAGTAGTAGTAGTAGCAGTTAGTAGTAGTAGTAGTAGTAGTAGTAGTAGTAGTAGTAGTAGTAGTAGTAGTAGTAGTAGTAGTAGTAGTAGTAGTAGTAGTAGTAGTAGTAGTAGTAGTAGTAATAATAATATTGGTAGCCCTTAGAGTTTCCACTTATTATCCTAAGCTGCTGCTGGGATATTATGGAAAATAGAACATTTAGCTCGAAATAAAGATTGTTTTAAGTAAAGTAAAAATTAGGTTCTGGTCTTTAGAAGGCATCGATGGCGTCACCCCTACGCATATTAGTTTCTACTTGTTTCGAATTTGACTCAAACAAATTATATTATTTTTTTTTCATTTGGGGTTTTATTTATTTATTAATGGTAATTTGTGGTAATTTAACATTTGTAAAAGTATTTGACTTTATTTCTATTTTACTTTTTGGTTTAATGTAGCTCTTTACTTTTTTTTATTTATTTTTTACAAAAAGCATTTTCAATTTAGTTTTAAAATAAACCAGTAAAAGTGAGAATATAATAACTGGAACCGCTGCACGCCTTTTTCTATAAGACCCTTTGGTGACCCTGCCTTTGTCCATATCCCACCTCCTCCTTTTTCTCTCTTTCTCTCTTCCTCTCTTTTTTCTCTCTCTGTCATTCTCCCCTCTCTTTTTTATCTCTCTCTCTCTCTCTCTCTCTCTCCTCTCTCTCTCTCTCTCTCTCTCTCTCTCTCTCTCTCTCTCTCTCTCTCTCCTCTCTCTCTCTCTCTCTCTCTCTCGCTCGCTCGCTCGCTCTCTCTCTGGCTTGAATAGCTCTGTATTTAACTGAATTCAATACCCACACAATTTGTATGACATTTAAATAGGCTCACTAAGGCATGACAACAGAGGGTTTATTTTTCCAGCCAAGGAGAGAGTGAGACAAATTTTTTCCAGCCACAATTATAATAAATTTATGATAAAGACAGCAAACTTTCAGAAAAACCATTTCTACATCAAGATGTTGAGGGAGTAGAAATTTCTCCTTTTCATTTGTATAGGCTTGGGCCCGTTTGTCTTTGCTTAACGTTATTTATGTCAATCAACAAACAAATTAAGAAGTTTTTATTGTCGTAACATTGCAGTAACACTGGCTTTTCGTTTAGTTTCTTATCCTTGCATTCTCCATTCTCCTGTAGCAGCTATAAAGCTTTTTATCACATCTTCATTTCAGATAATAAGAGAAGTTAGTTTGAATTAATGAACTTCTTACTACCCTAAGATTATAATTTCCCAACTATAAGTTACTTTTTTTTCAGATGGCTCAAGTTGCATCATCATCAATCCACATTTGTTCATGAAAATAGTATCACTCGAAGCTCTATGTTTTTCTATCCAATCTTACCGAGTGATAGAGGCATATACCGTTGTGAAGCTGTAAATTCCGCTGGAAAATCTCAGCGAGAGATACGAGTGGATGTAACCGAGCCTCCAGAAGTAACCTTGTCCTCTAGTTATCTCACAGTAGACCTGGGAAATAGTGTTGGGATAAAATGTCAATCCAAATGTCTAGTCTTACAATTTAGTTGGTATTTTAATGGTGCTCCTTTTACTCAAGGGATAAGTGGTGGAAAATTGTTTATTAGTCGTATGCGACAAGAGGATGAAGGCATTTACCAGTGCTTTGTTAGATGCGACGTGGGGACTGGACAGGGGAACGCCTATGTCAAGCTGGGAGGTAAGTACCAATATGAAGACTTATTGGCAGCTCAGCTGAAGAATTAAAAAAAAAAAAATATTCAGTGGCATTCTTGCTGAAGTTTTTTTTTTACACACGGATGTATTATTTTCACAAATATCTAAAATATTTAGTCTTAAAAAATAGAAATATCAAACAGTTCTTGGTAACAAACTGTAAGTGCGGACCGAAATAAGTAGTAGTAACCGAAACTATAAAAGACATAATTTTGATAACAATAGATACATCAACAGGTTTGACTTTTTATGCTGATTCCAAATCTATAGAATTCATTTAGTTTAATGCAACCCATCAAAAGCTACAGGCCTGAGAAAATTTGCTTGATGAAAGAGAGAGGAAACATCCTCCAAAGTTAAGCAACCTTAGTGAGGATTACACCATGAGATTAAACGCATAAGAGAACTCTACTGTAGAGTTATCAAGCTCCGTGTGCTTATTTTTGTTCTTTTTACTTTGTTCTTCCCAGGTATGATTGTGTTTGAACACCAAAGCTCCTACAGAATTGGAAGAGGGCTTATTTTTAAGTAAATCAAAAGTTCTAGCTCCCTTTCTAAGCGACCAAAAAAATTGCATGGCACGTAGGCCCCTCCCCCTCTAGCGTTATTTTTCGCCAAAGTCGTCAGATCCGAATTTTGAGATTCCCATTTTGTTCAGAGTTGTCTAAAGATCTTATAACTATGTCTTTCAAGATGACATGGCCCTTCGCAGTCCCAGGGTCAATGGCTGCAAGTTATGAACTTTGCTTATTGTTTACATATAATATTGGTTATTAGGAAGTACACAGATATTTTTTTTTGGGGGGGGGGGCTTTGTGGGTACAGGTTATTTTCTACAGGCGAAACTTTTCCGTTGGAAGGGAAGGTTCTGGGAGTAAACTTTTCAGAGGAAATTTTATTAGGGGAGAGGGGGAACTTGGCAAAATTCTTATATAAATTCCGTTTCAATTGCCTTACCTTGTCTTTGGCGATTCTATTTTATGTTTGGAAATGCTCTGGTGGAATTGTCCGGGGGAAATTTTCAGATGGGTTCAAATCTTTTGGAAGATTTTCCATGACAGGGGGAGGGTATTATCCAAGAGAGAAATTTTCCATGGAAGAATTATCACCGAGAAAAATGTTCCACCGGGGAATTATCACCGGGAGAAATTCTTCATGGGGAAACTTTGCATAGTAAATTTTTTTTTTTTGGGGGGGGGATTTTCGGGTAAAATTTTCAGCATAGGGGTATCACCACCATGACCTTAAAACAATCAGAAAATAAATTAAAGACAAGTCTTTTTTCTAATGACAGTATGCTAAGGAGAAATTTTTCAGGCAGAATTTCCAGGGATGGGGTAATTTCAGCAAAATGGTATTGTCTGGGGAAATTTGTATCAGCAATTATGGAGGAGTATCAGTGGTTTATTGCATAATGGGGAGGGGGAAAAGTGCCTAATTTATCAAAAAGTATATTTTTGGGCTAACATTTTTGAACTTTTTGTTAACATTCAGGTAAATATTCCCTACAATGGTGCCATAATTGCAAAGTATACGGTTATTTTTCAGTAGGGGGATGATTTTTTTAGGTTGAATTCTCTACGGAAAGGATTACTCATTAGGATGGAAGTTTCCGAGGGTGAACTTTCAACGGGAATTTTTATACGGGTGGAAATTTTCCAGAATTATCTGGAATTTATACAACCTGGAGCAGTATGCTAAGGAAGTTGACAAATGTGACATTCGGCTGGTAATTTCAATAAGGCCGATAATTACCGCCTGAGAGAGTTACCCAAACACCGCAACCTAAGGAACGCAAAGAGGTGCCGTCTTCCTGGTTGCTCAATGAAGACGAGGTGGTGATGTGTTGAACGTAAAGTGTTTCTATATCTTGTTGGTGACACAAACTGCTTTTCTTGTTTTCAATAGTAGAGTAGACTGCTGGTAGAAACGAGAAAAGGAGTTTCTGTTTCCGTGGAAAATAGATTTCCGTTTTTTTTTTCTCTCTTGAAGAAAATAAAAGTGTTATATAGTCAACATATATGTCGGATCTACTCCGTTGGGATCCAATATCCACGGGAGAGGACGATAGATTTTGGATTGGGAAGTGAAAATTTTCTGAAGACCATTTTCGAAATTAATGATTTTTTACATATGTGGTAAAAAAAACACGCGTCTTCAATACTTATATCTATGCTGGTAGTCATGAGATTAAATTATCGTTGACAATTATATTTCACACATGTAGATGCTCAGGGGAGATATCTCAGGGAAATGTTCAAATAAGCTTGAATTTTCTGGGGGGATTTGACGTTTGGGGTTTGCCCTGGGAGAAATTATCCATTTAGGAGTGACTATCTGGAGAAATTTTCTAGGGGGGAAATTTCCATTGGAGAAAAATTATACATTAGGGGGGGGGGGGAGATTTCTGGGAAAAATTTCCAAACAGGTAGATTCCACCAAGACCTCAAAAACGATCAGAAGTTAAATAAAAACAAGTCTTTTTTTTCAAATGAAAGTATGCTAAGAAGTATTTTTCAGGTGGAGTCGTCCGCAAAAAAGTCTCTGGGGGTAATGCACAGCGAGGATAGAATCACCCTTTTGTAATTTTCTGGGGAAGGATTTACGTGAGAGGAACCTTATATGGAGAAATTAATTGTGAGGGGGGAATTTCCATGGAAAGGGAGGTGGATTTCCTGAGCCTATTTGAAAAACGATCAAAAATCAAGGGAAAAAGACAATTTTTTTCTACTGAAAGTAAAGAGCAACGTTAAAACTTGAAGCGAACAGAAACTCCTCTGTGTATGAGGGGGGCTGCTCGCTCCAATATACCTCGCTCTTTATGCTGAAGCTTTACTCCTCGTCCCATTACTTTAAAAAACATTCCTTAAACACATGGGCCGTTTGATTAGAATCAGAACCTTTTTTAGAAGTCTTAAAGGACTGAAGCGCGAAGAGAGGGGCATATATGAGGCGGCAGTCGCCTTCATTTATGGAATAGTTTGTGCTCGCTTAGAGTTTTAATGTTGCTCCTTATTTTCAGTAGAAAAAACTTTTTTTTTATTTACTGAATACATACGTAAGACCCTCTTTTATAACCTACTCGAAAATAAGAAAAAGCAAAAACAAATTAAAATCAATCAATATACATTTAAAAAGAAAAACGACACTTATTGAAAATAAATTAAAATTATGAAAAGAAAATCATCATAATAAATAAATAAATATATTTATAGATTAAAATTGAAATTTAATAAATCAACCAACTGATATTTGGTGCCTAAGGTGCCAAGGAATAACCAATGGCGGATCCAGGGGGTCGAGGGGGTGCATGCCCCCCTAACATAGTCTAAATTAGTTTAATTTACTTAATTAACGCAAATTGGCGTTAATTAAACTTGCTCCTAACGTAACTTTATCGGATCAACCTATATTGCACCCCCCTCCCCTAAGAAATCCTGGATCCTCCCCTGGGAATACCATCCTCGTGCAACGATTGGAAGCAAATTCAATCCATACTTTTCAAGGCACAACCAGAGGGCTAAAATCAGAGCGTGGCAGAGACTCTTTTGTAGTCAGAACCAGTGTTGCCAACGCGGTACAATTGTACCGTCTTTGGTACAATTTGGAGGTTCTAATACAATACGGTACATTTGGAAATTTTTTGGTACAATCAAATTCTCCATTACATGTTGGATTTACTTAATCTTTTCTTACTTGGATATATGTTCAAGTTTTAGTTTAACGAAAAAATTTCTCTTGTTGCGACAGAAGTTTAATGTATTCTTCAGATGGAACAAATTAATCTCTTGTGGTACAATTTTATTTGAAAAACCGGTAGAATTTATTTCAAGGCGTTCGCAACACTGGTCAGAACATCTCAGGTAAAATAAGGCCTGATAAGGCCCACAAAAAAACAGGACAACTCAAGTAAAATGACCAGCTGTTAGATTCAAAAAGAGGAGCCTGGAATGCAATTAGAAGCGCCCCGTGTACAGGACTGCATTTACAGCTTTGATGCTTCTAGGCCCAACATTTTTGACCACTCTTTATTCAAACCATGCGAGGGAGGGGAAAATTTTCCTTAAGAAACTAACCTTTATGATGACACTTTTCATTTTATCACAAAATATTATTAATTATGATAATAATTTTGAGAATCAAATGTTTGTACCTTAAGAGTATTAAGTAAATTAAATAAACCAACAAAGAATTGGAAATAAGTTTGATCCATTGGTAAATAGTAACACATAAATACATATACGCATTATAGATTATTTTGTAAGTAGGACTATTTATGGGGGGGGGCAGCTTACTCTCCAATCACTTTTGACTGTTAAAAAGAGCACCAGCCGTTTCAATTTTCAATCGAATGAGACCTTTTAAAGTTTTTACGACACCTCCCTTCATATACCAAAGCGCCCTGGTAAAAATATATATATATATATATATATATTAATATATATATATATTATATGTATATAATATATGATATAATAGACAGAGAAAGAGATTATATGATATAGATATACATATGAGATATATATAGATCTATAATAGTATATATCTATATATTTAGATATATATATATATAATATATTATATACTATATATAGATATATATAATAATTAGACTATATAGATAGAGATATAGATACGACTACTGGATAGATATATATAGATAGTATTATATAGATAAATGATATATATATATAGATATGATAGATATATATGATAGTGATAAACTATAGATGTAGATATAGATTATATATATAAGATATATACAATATATATATATTATATATATATATATAGATTAAGATATATCATAATAGATATATTAGAATAGAAATATAATATAGATATCTATATATATATATATATAGATATATATATTATATATATATATCACTATATATATATATATATATATATATCTATGTATATATATATATAATTAATAATATACATATATATTATATTATATCATACTATATAATATATATATCTATATATATATATATCTATATATATATAATATATATATAATATATTATATATATATATATATAATATTATATATATATATATTTATATTATATATATTATATATATTTATATATTAATATATGGATATATATATACATATATATATATATAATATATATATATTATATATATATATATATATATATATTACGACCCACATCGCTCTTACTTAGGCAGTGCTATTGCGCTGCCTATGATAGGAGTTTTATTTTAATGCTAAAAACGTTAGTGTAAAGAGAAAAGTATTGAGGAGAGAAGCAACCCCTTCATATACGCAACAATTTCTGTTCGTTTCGAATTTTAATGTAGCTCCTTGTTCTCAGTTGAAAAAAACGTGTTTCTTTTACTTAATTAAATAAAAAACAAGTTTTCCAACTGAAAGTAAGGAGCATCATTAAAACTTAACGCACAGAATTATTCCATATATAAGGAGGGGCTGCCCCTCACCAACTCCAACTCTTTACGCTAAAGTTCTCTTTTTGTATCAATTCTTTAAGAACGACTCATGAAATGCAAACGTCGTTTAAATCGAACAAGAAGCTTTTTCACTGGAATAAAAAGACTTTACCATGGAGAGCGATGTATTGAGGAGGGGGTAAACGCCTTATTAGACGTAATAGTTTCTGTTCATCTTAAGTTTCAATGTTGCTCTTACTTTCAGCTGAAAAAAATGTTGTTTTTTATTTAATTACACAAGCATGTGATCTACTCCTTAACTATATAGCTTGTTCACTTACAGCCTCGTGAAAAGTCACGTTCTCATAAATATTTCTTTTGATGAACTAATAAATATTTGACCTGCGATTGTTTTTCTAAGCAATTATTGAAAGCTTGAAGCTAAATTCTAGCTGATTTGCCTAGCTATGCTTTCTAGCTTTCTAGGCAATTCTTTCTTCTTCAATATGTAAGCATTTGATCTCCTCCTGGATTCTTATACGTTTGACAATCCTTGTCGAAGAACCATGATCTTCGAAAAAGCAAAGCATCCGTCTCAGATCAGATCAACCAGCTAAAATCAGATCGAATGCAAAGCGTGACAGAGACTCTTTTGTAGTCAGAAGTCGTCAGAACAACTCAGGTAAATAGAACAGCTGTTAGATTCAAAAAGAGGAGCCTGGAATGCAATTACAAGCATCCCATGTACAGGGCTGGATTTACAGCTTGGATATTTTCTTTTGTGCAGTTTGTGGCAGGCACATTAAGACCCATTCTTAAGGCAGTTCCAATGTTTGGATAGATGTCAACTGCATCAAAATGACGCAAGCGTTTCTAACGTCAGTTAGAGTCATGTTTTTTTCCTTCATCAGTATTTTGTTCCAAGAAGGGTTTCAAACGGTAAGCATTCATCTGCAATCATAGGGTCAAGATCGTTGGGATAAAAGCTCAATAGTTGACTTGCATGCTTGGTGATTTCTGCAGCATGATTTGCGCGGCGGCGGAGTGCACCTGGCATTTTGACGATAACCTAGTTTTGACATCAGTCTAGTTTTTGTTGAGAAAAAAATCACTCGGTGATAAATTATTGTGCCCCCTTGCATTTTGCGACCCCAAGCCCGGGCCTAGGGGGCCTATTTGGCCTGTCCATGTAGCGGTGCAAAAGTAAACAAAGTAAATACAAGGAAATAATTGAACAAAAATTTAAGATGGATATAATACCAGATAGATTTACAAAGTTTATAACTAGTCTGTCTAACGTATCAAGAGACACTATATTCCGCAAATTTGACTGGAAAGCAGATATCCATATGGCAGGGCAATAAGAAATATGTGATTGGATAAAGATGAAGTAAAGGTACTGGATGATAGATCCGGTTAATGTGTGCTTCAGCTTGCGTAAGATGCCAAGATTGTTTGGCAATCTTCACTTTTAATGTATTAACGTGGAATTTGTAAGGCAAATTCTTATCAAGATAGATTCTAAAATAGCTAGCATTAAACCATGAAAGAACTCTCTCAAATAAATTAAGAATATTTTCTATTCAAATGGTCAAATGCTACCGTAAATAATGTACTGTATTCAGCAAAAGCAAATAGGGAGTTATCGTAATCTTACTGGTACCTTGGTTCACCAGCACTAATGGGATGACACAAGTGGCAAAAACACTTTGGAATGTACATTTTTCTTACACATAAAATATCATTAGTATAAATTTTAAAAAAGGTTGGGCCAAGGATACACCCTTGTGGGACCCCAGTTTCAACCTCAAAGTCATTTATATGGTTCACACTACCAAACATATTCCAGTTCGAAAGATAAAAATGAAACCAAATGCTAGTGTTTCCTTGCACTCCAATGTAGCCAAGTTTTCCAATAAGAATATCATATTGTAAGGAGTCGAATGCCTCCTAAAGAAGGCGTAATTAAGATAAAAACAAGATCTAAACCCGAATGAATAAACCTACAACACGATAAACATGCGTGCTAAATTGAATGACAGGCACGAAACCCAAGCTGAAATTCATGAAGGAACTGTTTTGCATTAAGAAGGCTCTTGAGTCTTGATAGCATGGCCTTCTCAAAAATCTTGTTGAATACTGACAGGAGATAGATTGTTCTGTAATTATTTGACTGATTACTTCATAAATTACCTTAAAAAGAACTATTACCCTTACCCTTTCAAGTAAATCTGGGAAAATATCAATATCAAAAGAAGCTCGAGCACACTCAGTTAAGGGTGAAAGAATTGATTGACTTGACTGTGCTAAGGCTCCCTCCACCAAAAACATAATGCTAAATTGTTCCACTGCCGATAGAAGTGTGTTTGAAAAATATGAAAGAAAGTTTTTGCCATTTTATTTACAAACTATAGAATCATTTTACATTTTTGCAGACTATAGAATCATTTTGCAGACTATAGAATCAGCTATAGAATCATTTTACATTTTTGCAGACTATAGAATCATTTTGCAGACTATAGAATCAGCTATAGAATCATTTTACATTTTTGTGGTCCTTAAATTAATTTTTTGAAGCTTGGGGTCTTTAATTACTGCTACCTTGTTATGGACAATCAGCCAGTGGAAAAGACGATCTATAATTAACTTCCACAGTTATATGATCGTCAATATAACAACTCTGTCTTGAATTTCCCAGTCTGGAAATTTCTGATTAAGAATAGATTTTGTAATTATCAGTTAACAGTGATGTATCTGTTGTAAAATACAAGCTAAAATTCAGAGAATATCACTTTTAATGTAGCTCTTTAACGCTTCATTTACTCAATTATATTTCTAAACTAATTTTTACAACTGCCCTAATATCCACAACTATTGATTTTTTTTGTCAGAAGTCACCTTGCATGTGTATCTTTCCAAATTTCTATCGCTCGCAATAGATATGATATTGATAAAGCAGGAACTTGTTAAGTTCCACGGAGAAATGGGTAAAACACTTCTCTTTCTTACTGAGTAGCTCCTTCCACTTGAGACACTTTCTTTGCTTTTTTGGATGATCACGGTTCACATAATTGCTTCTAAAAGGATCACATGTCAAGAATTTATTAGTTCACCAAAAGACATATCTACGCAAACGTGACTTTTCACGAGCTGTAAGTTAACGGGAAAAAGAATAAGAAAGGGGACCAGATACTTATATAATGAGGAAGGTTTATTAGCTATAAATATAATTATTTAGCTAATTTTCTATCGGTATGCATAATTCTGGTTAGAACGACGCGTAAAGTCCAAATAACAAAGGGACATTCACCTACTAACAAAGTGAGTAGGTATAAGAAAGGTGATTATCAGAAGACGAACAACCCAAAGTTTAATTTTAATCTTTTACATATTCTACTTTAGATGAATTATTTTATTCTGATTTTTGTTTGATAAATCGACTATTGGTTTATTTCACCATAAGAACTAGTAAAATACTGCTCTTTGTCTTTCTTAGTTAGAATTAGGTCCCTCAGACGGATGCTTTGATTTTTTCGAAGATTATGGTTCTTCGACAAGGATTGTCAAACATCTATTACCTCATCAAAAGATGTATTTATGAAAAGTGGAGGGCTGAAAGTAAATACGTATAAAAATCCAGAAGGAGATCAAATGCTGACATATTGAGGAAGGTAGAATTAGCTAGAAAGCTAAAAAGTCTAGCTAGGCAAATCAGCTAGAAATTTAACTTCAAGCTTTCAATAATTGCTTCGAAAAATCGCAGGTCAAGCATTTATTACTTCATCAAAAGAAATATTTATGAAAACGTGAATTTTCACGCGGCTGTAAGTGAACAAGCTATGTAGTTAAGGAGTAGATCACATGCTTATGTAATTAAATAAAAAAGTATTTTTTTTTCAGCTGAAAGTAAGAGCAACATTGAAACTTAATATGAACAGAAATTATTCTGTCTAATAAGGGGTTTGCTCCCTCCTCAATACCTCGCTCTCCACGGGAAAGTCTTTTTATTACAGTGAAAAAGCTTCTTGTTCCAGTCAAACGACGTTTGCATTTCATTATTTGTTCTTAAAGAATTAGTACAAAAAGAGAACTTTAGCGTAAAGAGTTTATGGTGGGGAGGGGCAGCCCCCCTTATATATGGAATAGTTTCTGTGCGTTAGGTTTTAACGTTACTCCTTACTTTCAGTTGGAAAAACCTGTTTTTTATTTAATTAAGTAAAAAAACATGTCTTTTAAACTGCAAGGAGCGAGGACCTACATTAAAATTCGAAACGAATAGAAATTGTTTCGTATATGAAGGGGTTGCTTCTCTCCTCAATACTTTTTTCTTTACAATTAAGTTTTTAGCATAAAAAACGTCCTATCATAGGCAGCGCAATAGCACTGCCTCAGTAAAGAGCGATGTGGACATAATATATATATATTTTTTTTCTTTTAGACCAGGGCACTTCTTATAGAAGGAGTTGCCATAGAAACTTCAAAAGGGGCTCATTCAGTTGGAAATTGAAACGGCTAGGTCCCTCTTCAATAGTCGAAGGGATTGAAGAGTAACCAGCCCCCCACCACTCCCATTCTTTCCCATCACAATTTTAAGATATTCGGGGGGTGGGGGCTCATTGGATTGGGAACAAGAAGTTCTAGTGCCCTTTCAAGAGTCAACATACATCGTATTTTACCCAAATTCATCTGACAGAAACTTTTGAGATAGCTCTTTGTTCAAAATATAGTCCAAGGCCTTTGAGGCTGACACAACCCTCCAGAGTCGTGGGGCAAGGGTTTTAAATTATGCCCCAGGGCATATAAGGTTCTTATGGAACGATTGGTTGTCTAAATTCCAGACCGGAGGGGGTTTATTTGATTGTAATTTGGAAGGTCTAGTGCCCTTTTTAAGAGTCAAAAGTGAACGGAGGGCAACCATTGCCCCCCTCGCCACAAGACTATCATACCCAAAAACACTTCTGATCAAAATTTTATGAGAACTTTTTGTTCAGCATTGTTCAAAGATCCAGTAATTAGGTCTTTGCGGATGTCAAACTTCCCACAGTCTTCAGGGCGATTCGTTCATTATTTACATATAGTATACGTTATTGAGAAAGGTATGTATTTCCACTGAAATCCACTGATAAAGGTAAGGTTCACCGCTGAAGTCTCCTTAGTTGGAAATCCTCATACCGGTGTTTAAAATCCCCCTCTTGATTACTCCCCCTCCAAGTTACCTCTGCAAGTGGAAAGAAAAAAAGTTTTGAAAAAAAGTACCAGGTGAAAAAAATTCATCTGAATAAACTCGTTAATGATAGAAGCTATTTACTTTCATTTCAACGCTAAAATTAATTATGAAACAAATTCTCAAAATTACGAAAAGGTGCTTGGTACCCAAACGAGTCTTCTTTTTCTTTCTCTTTCTCCCCACCACTAGCCGGTCACTGGAACATTGTAGGGGCACTGAAATGGATAATCTTATGAATTCTAGGAATTAGTGTTTTATTTCCCCACTCATAAAGGTGTGTATTCACTGGTGACTGGTTTCGTGTTAAATAGCATATTTCATCCCAAATTACCAAATAAAAAATTGATTGGTTGACTATTCAAAACTGCTTACAATCATAAAAATCACCACCGTCACACTACTCTTTTATAATTTTTTTTTCCAGCCGTAATTTTTGAGCCTGTAAAACTTTGCTTTCTTCCCAACATTTCTCAATTTTTCTTCAAATTATTTCTGACTTATGTGCAAGGCCGTACCCAGAGGGGGGGAGGTTAGGGGGGCTTGAATCCCACCCGAAATGTTTGTTTGACTCGTAAAAACGTTGCAAAAATGGATATAAACAAATTTTGTTTGCGTTTTTTGAGGGTTTTTTGTGTACCCCCCCCCCCCAAAAAAAAAAAAAATCTTTGAGTAAGACCCCCTTCGAAAATAAATCCTGGGTACGGCCTTGCTTGTGTGTATTCCTAGACCAAAGACTACATCCTATTAAAATTTCCAACAAGAGTAAATCTTTTTCCTAAAAACTAAGGTAAATATCTACCAAATCCTATTATTGACTTACGCATAAAGTGAATATACCACTTGATGCCTTTTTTTATGCTGATTACGAATATAATAATCATTTCTATCGGAAATGAATTTCAGCCCCCCCCCCTATATATGCCAATTCAGGGTATATATTTCTACATTAGGGGGTGGGGGCAAATTTTGTTTCTGATGTAAATGGGAGGTAAGTTTAAACTTTACACACACCCCCTAATGTAGAAATATATACCCTGAATTGGCATATATAGGGGGGAAGGGGCTGAAATTCATTTCCGATAGAAGTGATTATTATATTCGTAATCAGCATAAAAAAAGCATTGAGTGGTATATTCACTTTATGCGTAAGTCAATAATATGATTTGGTAGATATTTACCAAAACTAAGGCCTAAACTAAGCAACCCTCCCTCCTCCTCATTAACACATTAAAAACATTTTTTATAATATTTTATCAATTGTGGGGAAACAAATCAAACTTTAGTCATTTAGATGGAAACTGGACAAATTCCTGCTTGAATGGAGCAACTATTAATCTTGCCATGCATGAAAAGATACGGGCAAGCAGCATCCTGAAAGAGAAGCATTTTTATTGGCTGCTAGTGACAGAAATTAGTTACAATCGCGGCTCTGCCGGTTTTCAGTGTTGCCAGGTTGGGCTATTTCCCGCCAATTGGGCTATAAAATTTTCAGCTTCGCGGGACAAGTTACTAAAAACCCGCGAGGCGGGTTTTGGGGCTATAATGTTTTAAATCTCGCTACTTTTGGGCTAGAAACTGAATTCGCTTGAAACCCCCAAAAAATCATATTTGAAAATTTTACCTATTTGTTCATTTACCTTCTTTGTAGTTTTGAACCACAATATAAATATAATTTGTCTTGATTGTGGATATCCCCTTCTAATTTTTGGGTACCCCATCCCATATCTTCATCACCATTCCTTGAAAATAAAAGTATCTAGAACGTCTACTCTACCATCCCAATAAACATAATATATACGCATAATACCCTGACACCTTTTTTTTCTGAACTTCTGCTTCTGAATGCTAGACGTAAGAAATCAGAGTGTAAAGTTATCGAAAAATGTAATGAAACTTCGCATTCTGAATGTTTCGGAATCCCAATGAAATTAGCCAAGCAGACAGGGTGAATTTTGTTAGTTTAAAAAATTCATTCACGGAAAAGGATCTTGGAGTCAGACACAAAATAGGAACAGGTAATTTAGCTTAATTGTAACTGTACACAGAGCTGTTCATAGGGTTGGTGATATCTGGGGAAAATAAAAAATGCTTAAAGTAATGATAAACGATAATGAAGAACAAGTATATACAGTCAGAATACTTCCTTCAGCAACAGTTACGACGAGTCAAAAACAAAAGTAAAGAGCAAAGAAACATATGATTCGAAGATGAGCTGCAGGAAGAATTAAAACTAATCAAAAACAAAAGGGAAAATCAAAGAAATATGAAGCTGAGATATGCCACAGTGAGAACAAGGGAGTATGCGGTTCAAGAATAAGCGGCAATGAGAATTACCTGCAAATGCGAGACAGTGAGCATCAGAACGTGTAAACAATGGTGTAAACATTAGTAGTTCATATACCACACGGAATAATTTATGTTCGTTTTAAGTTTTAATGTCGCTCCTTACTTTCAGTTAAAAAAAACTTGTGTTTTTATTTAATTTCTGAACGTTTTTGAATTAATGCAGCTTTGATTTTGGGTCACCGTACATGAATAATTAAAACAAAATTTGCATATTAATTTTACTTTTTTTGGCTAAATGGCTTTCTCGAATTTTGTTCTGACTTAACTTATGAATTAACTTACGTAACAAACTTCTATATTCTTATGTTTTTATTACGTATATTAGGTAGTTCGCCCCCTCGTCAATACCTGGCTCTTTACTCTAAAGTTCGAATTTTGTTCGAATCACTAACCCTCAATTACAAAGGTCGGTTAATTAGAATAGATAGCTCTTTTGAAAGTACTAAAAAAAACTTTAGCGTAAAGAGTGAGGTATTGACTAGGGGGCGAACCCCCTCATATATGTAATAATTTCTGTTCGTAGAAATTCCCCTCATAGAAATGTCCCTTTCCCCAAGAAAACATCCTCCATGGAAAGAGCCTCCCCCGTAACCCCTTCCTCTGACTCCCCCTACCATAAAAAAAAATCCCTCCTGAAAACGTCTGTATATTTCCCAATAACCAGTACTATATGTAAACAATGGGCAAAGTTCATAACTTGCAGCCCTTCCCCTGGTAACTGTGAGGGATTAAGTCATCCTCAAAGACATATTTATAAGATTTTCGAATATGCTGAACAAAATGTCTATCTCAAAATTTGGATTCGGTGACTTTGAGGAAAAAATAAGCGTCGGAGGGGGCCAAGTTGCCCTCCATTTTTTTGGTCACTTCAAAATGGCACTAAAACTTTTAATTTCCGTTCGAATGCGCCTTCTCATGATACTCTAGGACTATTGGATCGAAACGATCACCCCTGGGAAAGAAAAACAAATAAAGACGCATCTGTGATCTTTCTTCTGGCAAAAAATACAAAATTCCACATTTTTGCAGATAGAAGCTTGAAACTTCTTTAGTAGGGTTCTCTGATGCGCTGAATCTGACGGTGTGATTTTTATTAAAGTTCTATGACTTTTAGGGGTTGTTTCTCCCTTTTCTCGAAAATACGGGAATTTTTCTCAGGCGCGTCACTTTTGATGTGTAAGACTAAACTTGATGAAACTTATATATTTGAAATTAGCATAAAAATCTGAATGTTTTGATGTATCTATTGGTATCAAAATTCCGTTTTTTAGAGTTCCGGTTACTATTGAGCCGGGTCGCTCCTTACTTACAGTTCGTTACCACGAACTGTGTGATCGTGGTATGCATGCAATAAATGGTGTGTGTAAAGAACAATTTCCCTTTTTGGTTTTATATATTTTTTGTTTTCAGTGAAGCACTTGTCAATTTTATGATGGCAGATGTGGAGCGGGTTGTTATTTTTGTTCTTTCACAGAGCTCTTTTTTGCTTTTGACCTATACTTATGTGTAGGTTGTCTGATATACCGATTGTATTTCTTCCTCGTTTTAACCATAACAGCGCTATAATAGGGTTATAATAGTGTTCGCTATTTTTGGGCTATTTTGGGCTATTTTTGGACTAGTGATTGCTCCTGTTTGGGCTATACGTTATGCTAAAAACCTGGCAACACTGCCGGTTCTTTGTCTTTGGTCCAAATTAGTTTAGGTTGCAAGAATGGGTAATATAAGACAGAAACTCTGAACGAAGCAAAAAGCCTATTTTGAGCTTCTAATCAATACTATTTTAAACTTATTTTTGGGCCTCGGGTTGAGTTCAGTGAAACAAGGTTTAATTTAAATATGGTTGAGTTTCATAAGGGTTAATTTAAAAGAAGATTAATCTAAACTGAGGACCAGTTGAACGAGGGTCTAGTTAAATGGGGTTGATTTGTACGGGGGCTCAGTCAAACGACGGCTTACTTAATTGAGGTTGAGCTGCACATGGGCTGAGTTGTACGGGTCCATTTAAACGGAGGTTCAGTTGCATGAGGGTTCAGTTAAATGGGATTGGGGTGCGCAGACGTTCAGTTACATGGGTTTAGTTACACGCAAACCCATTTTATGTAGTGTACAAAGTCATTACAACAATATAATATTTTTTTGTGTTCTTTAAATGCATTTGGTTGTGACGTCATTACATATGAAAAATGTTTTTTTTTTTTTTTAGTAGAGGCTTTAAAGTAAAGTCAGTCTAAGGGTGCAAGTCCTGCCCATTCTATTGCCATGCTCCACCGGTAAAGCATGTGCCCCAAGCTGGGCATCACGGCTCTAACTTTTATAAATATTCACGATTGTTTGAGTACCAAGGACATTAAAATGAAATCTGATTATTTGAATGTGCTTAGTGAAAAACACGATTCTCATACAAAATTGTCAAACTAGGAGCTCAATTGGACAGTAGTGGATATTAAATGAATAAATAAATGGGTAAAATCAGCAACAAACGAGCTAAAATACATGAGATCAAGGAGCTTGAGAAGGTTTAGCTTTCCTTTGAAGATTTGATAATCTTTTGCAAATCGACAGACTATGAATATTGCAATTTTTAGGAATGGCAACCATTGCCATGTTTATCCAATTAGTTTTGCTATATATTGTCCCAGTTCAATGTGTCAATACTGGCGAGAATATGCCGCTGTCCAAAAAACTTCACAATTTCAAACAGTCGATAAAATTAATAGAAAATCGGAGTTCTCAAGTAGGAATAGGCCTAAGACGGTCCCCGGGGACAAGAAATTTTTTCTATTTTGATTTCCTTGGCTGTGTAAGAATTTTTAAACCAAATTCAATGGTCAAGAAACCAAAAAGTTTAATTAAGAAACTAACTTGATAATCAAGTTATTGATCAATGGTTTGTTCAACTGAATTCTTTTTCCTGTTTGAAGAAATGCTTTGTTTAAGATGTTCCTATTGTTTTCCTTCAAAACTTATCGTCTTTCTAAAAAAAATACTAATGGTTCTAATAAAAAAGGAAAAAAAATACATCAAAAACTTTAATCCATGTTAAAAAATACCAGTGATAACCAGTGATAGAGAAAATATGTAAAATCAGTAGAATAATTTTGGTGCTGTTTTGCTGTTAAATAAAATTTCTGTTTTATAATAAGGCCCCAGTGTAATTTATAAAAATTTGATATTTAATATTTATAAAATATATTTTATATTTAACGTAGTTTTATATTTAACGCCCCATCCTAGTCTGCCTTTAAACATTCCGATTTCCAAAAACATTTAGGACTATTAAATAAAATCTATTTGTCAGGAAACTGAAAAAGTGAATTGAGAAACTGACTTGTTTTATTCAACGAGTTCCTTGTTTATGGTTCGTTCACCCAAGCAATTTTTCCCAATAGAAACAATTGGTTTTTTGTTCGTCAAATCAAGCGTTTGTTGTAAAAATACTTATAGCTTTTATTGTTAAAAAAGGGTTTAAGAATGAATTATTAACTAGCTTTTCACGTAGTTTACCATCGGGCTACCACCAGCGATTTGATATTCTTAAGATGGTACTATTTTGCTGCGAGAAAAGATTTATTTTAGAAGTTGTCTTCTTGTCTTGAAATTTAAATCTTTTTTAATTGAAATCTAAAACAGAGACGTAATAGGGAAAAGTTGTAGCTGACTCTGGTCAACTACACAAGAATTGATAACCTTGCTTGCTAGAATTGTCTAGTAGGATAGAATTTTAAATTTATTTCAAATTTTCATTGCGTTATGCTCCGAAGTCTACAAAGGAATGTCAAAAAGATGTTAAACCTTTAGCGTTTGACCAAGAAGTATAACATAAAGATTTAAACAGCAGGATGTACATAACAGATACTACAAGGTACGGCCTTTATACTCTTTTAAGGATTACCAAAACCTTTGTCGGGTGGAAAGCGAATTCCGAATGTCACAATTTGTAGGTGAAAGATATGTAGGTGAAAACCTAACAATAATAAATAAAGGCAACAAAAGAGAAATATATTCACCTAAGTATATTAAACGGGAAAATAATTTCCAACTTTCTAAGAATCCCCAAATTCCAAGTGATTTAGGATGATGTACACTGTACATGCTTCAAATAACTAAAAGTCTCATCCATCCCAGATATTTTACAGAGGCTACACGATTAATACAGGATGATTCAACAACAAGCTCTTTAATTAACAGTAATAATTTAGAAGTCAAAAAATAATTTTCCAACGGTATTTCTTTGTAATTAGCTTCAAATACTGTACCTTCATCCCCTCTCTGTCCTTGGCACTCTATTTCTGGTCATATTCAATAGCCCATTTCCTGTTCCTACTGTAGCCATAAGACATGCGCAATTAACAAGTAAAGTTAAACTCTGATTAGGTAATATGATGTCTGGATACTAGTAGCTTTAAAACAAAGCCACCAAGTGCTAAGTAAAGGTAATTAACCTATTATGCAAATACTGTCATTGCGGTCACAAGGATAATCCCTGTGGACCTCCACCTTCTTCCTTGTTGATGGGTCATGGCTCTGCCCACCAAAATTACAAAATACGGTCTTGCTCTCTTTACATAAGATGCAAAAAAATAAAAAACACCCACTCCCACAAAAATCACCGTGTTGCAACGTTTTTGGACCAAAAGTTTTGAGATTTAATGCCCTTTATAAGTGATGACCTAGATCAGAGGGGAAGCACCCACTGTTTTTTGCTATTAGTTGAAAAAAATCTTTTTCCACAAAATAAGTTTTTCAAAGAAAAGTAAAGAACCCCATTAAACCAAAAATGAGCAAAAATAAAATCAAATAATTTACCAAGCCTAAAACTACCACAAGTCAGCATTGATAAATAAATGAAACTAAAAAGGAACAGAAGTTACAATAAATAGCAGAGTCAAAATCAAAACGAGCAGAAATTAACATGAGTAGGGTTCAAAACCCCTATGCCTTCCCAAGGTTAGAACATAATTTGCAATTTACTGAAAAAATATAAAAGTTTTTACTCTTATAATTTTAATAAATCAAATATTATTAACATTTCGATTAATAAATATCAGCATATGCATATTAAACTGACAATGCACATTCATTTGTATTTTTTTCCCAGGAGGGATCTTATCGACCAGCTGGTCCTAGAATTGTGAAAGGGCTCATTCGAACTCAAATTAACAATTCTAGTGCCCTTTTTAAGTTATCTAAAAGATTGGAGGGCAACATGGCCACCTACCTCACTCCTTTTTTTGCTAGAGTTTAAATGTTGTCTTAATTCTTTAAGAACGGGCTCCTGAAACACAAGGGTCGTTTAATTAGAACAATAGGAAGCTTTTTAAAAGTACTAAAAAAGTTTAGCGTAAAGAGTGAGGTGTTGAGGAGGAGTCAATCCCCTTCATATACATAATAATTTCTGTTCATTTAAAGTTTTAATGTTACTCCTTACTTTCAGTCGAAAAAACTTTTTTTTTTAAACTTAATTTGAACATGAAATGCCCCTACATATGTGGAGCAATTTCTGTTGGTCTTAAGTTTTATTGTCACTCCTTCCTTTCAGTTGAAAAACATATTTTTTATTTCCTTTGAATAAGGAATGTTCTTCACTTCCCTGTGCGTCCCTTATTTGCTTTTATTTTGTCTTCAGTTCTTCAGAAACTATTGTATCTGGGGTAGCTGTCGACTAACTGTGTTCTCAGTTTGATTTATGTAACTGAAGAGAGGTGGATTTAAATTTCTACATATTATCTTTCAGATGCAGCTCCGGTTTTCCGACAAACATTTCTAGAGCAAACAATAGTCCCGGGACCTTTTCTCTCTTTGATGTGTGAAGCATGGAGCATACCTGTCAGCAAATTCGTTTGGATGCTAGATGGATTCCAAGTGGTTCAGACAGACAGGTTTTGTACAAAAGCTTGTGTTATAAGACAGTTAAATGTGTAAATGTAAATCAGAATAACTTTTAGTATATCTAACTGTGGATGGAAGCTAAGGAGTTTTCAATTCTATCTTGCTGGAGTAATATAATTTATCTGTCAATATTTAAAAAAAAATGCTATGCTCGGCATAAATATAGTTTTTGGTCAAATGGGAAGAAAGGGGTTTGAGAATTATCTTGCAGTTTTACTTTAAATGGCCTACTTAACTTGAAGTATTAACAATTCGAGAGAAATTAGGTATTAGATTTCAGATTCAGCCGAAAGTCTGAAACCACGATATTCCAAAAGCTGTTAGGTTCTTATCTATGTCTTATCCTTCCTAACTGAACATTATGAGCTGATTATTCACACGGGTTTCGATTTTTTATTGGGCCCTCCATATTTTTAAGAGTCTCTCAACACTAAAAAAAATATAGTATTTTTTTCTAACCCCTAACGATACTTGGAAAACGAAGCCTATTATATCAAACTGTCTAGAAAGCCTAATGCAGCCCATCATTCCATTGAAAATTTCCAGTTTTCTCCTTTCTCTAAAATTTATGGTTATATTTAGAATTTTGATATTACAGCGGCCTAATTAATCCTATTTGAGTTTAACCTCAGCTTTGTTTCACCAAAAGGTCACAACTTGTATTTTCTTCAACATCCACATAGCAGAAGCAGTACACAAACAGCTTAGAAGTACACAAATACGAATGAAGTAGCCTCAACTAACACAGTTGAAAAAACGTATTTTAAAGAAGCTTAACTTTATCATAGCTTGTCATTAACGTCCTCTGTACATAAAGCTGTGAAGGGATACTCTAAATAGAGAACGTTTCTGAATCTAGATGTTCACCAAAATTATACATGAATCTGTGATAAATTTAACAAAGTTGTCCATATTGGATAACTGTATTTTTTGTGGGAAATTCGGAGATTTTATTTCAGAATGGGGAAGTAGCAGTAATTTTCTCCGGTTGTTGTCTTCCTCCAGGGCTGTTTTCTGAGCCCATGCAAGTTCAATAAAAAATATCAACCCCCTACACGCGAAACTTTTAGACACTCTACAAGTAGTCCATTTGAGGTTGGAACTTAGAAAACAGCTATGAATAATTAGTATCATTAGCGCTAAATGCTGCATCAGGTATTTGATTGATTTTGAATTTGATTTTCAATTATATATCTGACTACATTTGTAGCTAGAGATCCCTCCTACTTTTGTTGGCACGCAAAGGGTGAGGGTGGTATTATCTCACATTTAAAAGACAGTCTAGTCCTTTTGTTTTTTTACTTTTTTTTTTAATAAATCGAATCGCTGCAAAGAATTTGAACTGTAATATTCAAAAACTGATAATGCAGCCAATCATGGTGACTAGTTACTATAGTGTAAACAATGATGGAGAATCTAAGACAGCTAATATTTAGACCACAAAGAATCTAAGGCCACTCAACAAATAAGGGCGCGAAAGATTTTTTCTAGACGTCATGGGCAGACATCATTCGAGCAGACATGAACTCGAGGATCAGAAAAGGCCTTAATCCTATACCTTCTGCACAAGTATCCTCGGAGATTGGTTTGTTTGAACTTTTGCAGAAGAAAGTAGTAGGGGAGCTTCCCTTGACCGTATATTTATCTTAAAGTTCTTTTTTGTATTATCTCTATTTTTTCTTTTTGTGCTTTTTGAGTTCGTAGTGCAAGGCATGGCAAACATGGCTGAAATAAGGTTAAACAAATGACGTGAAAATGTCAAGGAGCAGGAGAAGAAAATATCCTTAGAACCAATTTCCTATTGTCAAGACGTACCGAAATTTTCACCGGCAGGGTGTCTGCTTCATTCTGTCTCCAGACAACGAAAGTCACTGATCAACTTCACTCCTGTATCGTAATTGTTACCATCCGTCTGAAATGATCCATCAAAAACCTCTCAGTCTTCCAGACATACGCTCCGGGCTGTTTTCGAAGTGAAGAAAACTGTGATTAATTCTACTTCCAATTGCAGAGTATAACTGATCAGATACCCAAAAACGGTAAACTAATTATCATGTTTGACTTCAACGCAATGGTGGACAGCAGCCATGCTAGTTGGAACGATGTCATGAACCCAGATGGACATAGGCATATTAATACAAAAGGAGAACGAATAATTGACCTCTGCAGGGAGAATGAACTATATATCAGCAACACCACCTTCAAACACAGCCACCGAGGAAATGCTACATGGAAATCATCTGATGAAATGACCGAAAATATGATTGAGTATATTTTAATTTCCCTGCCATGGAAGTCTTCCGTAATAATCATTGCATCACTATGTGGAGGAGATTTTGACTCGGACCACATGCTACTGATGTCTAAACTCAAGCTAAAATCAAAACGACTTGCCAAGACAACAAAGATTCCCAGATCCCGAACAGAACTTCTCCGTGATCCTACCAAAACGTACGCTTATACCACTAACCCCTTTTAAAAACTACGAGACATACTGAGTATATCTACCCGCCCCCTTACAACTTCTGAAGAGATTGATCGCTTAGCCGAACATGCTACCTCCAGAATAATAAAGACTGGCAATACCTTCTTTAGTAGAAAGATTAACCATGAAGAACCTTTGATAACTGAAGACATAATAGAACTCTGTGACCAGAAACACCTGTAGAGAAATCAAATCTGACCAAAATAGCCGTGAAACCTACAAACATCTAAAAAAAAGCTCAACGTGAAGTTGAAAGGCACTCTAAAGCCAATCACGAATTCTTCAAAACAGTCAGAGAAGTATCCATAAGCAGAGATCCTACAACGTTTGTGACACTGGATAGATAGGGGAAGGATATCAGTGATGCGAAAATAAAGCTCGTCCAATAAAAGGAACATTTTGAGGAGAAATTACGCCCACAAGTAGTGACAGAAACAAACATCCTAAGCTACTTCACAATGACAAAATGTGACATCCCACCACCTCAAATAAGACCCGAAACCAGGTTGAATGAGAAATCGGAAAGACACTCCAAAACCATATCGCCGAGAATTGTAAGGACAGTGAAATCCAGTTCAAGAAAGGCAACGGTCACGAATTGTTCAAAACAGTTATCCATCAGGAGAGATCCTATAACGTCTGTAATTCTGGATAATCAGGGGAGGATATCAATGATGCAAAATTAAAGCTCGCCCAATGGAGGGAATATTTTTAGGAGAAATTAGTCCCACAAGTATTGACGGAACCAAACGTCCTAATCTACTTCCCAATGACTAAACGTGACATACCACCACCTTCAATAAAACCCGAGACATAACAGCCAAAGATCCAAATCCCCAAGGGGACGCAAAGCTCCGGGACAAGACAGTATCACTTTGGAACTAATAAGTATCGACTCTACACCATATAATTATAACAGCTACTTGGTCCACTGAATATGTCTCACGACAGTGGCGTAAGGCAGCAATAGGCCCAATCCATAAAAAAGACTCGAAGAAAGATTTTAAAAACTACCGGCCTATCAGCCTGACAAGCCACCAAATCAGATTCCTGACTAACCTCTATAGAACAGAAGCAGTCATCGCTCATGTTATCGACGAGTATCAAGCTGGGTTTCGACCAGGACGATCAACTATCGACCAAATCTTTAATGTGAGCCAACTGATGGAACGCTATCTGGAGTTAATAGAAAGCTCTATCAACTATTTATTGATTTTTGACTGGCCTTTGACCTTATATAGAGGAAAGGTCTTTGGTATGTATATTCTAAAATATTACAGTTTCTAAGACAAAATCGTCAATATCGTTGAGGTTATTTACAACCAGTTCAAAGGCAGCTTTTTGACAACCATTGGGCTCTCTTATGAATTCTCGACAACTTCCGGAGTCCTCCACGGATGCATCCTATCCTGGCATCTGTTAAACCTATTCCTGCATGCCGTCCTATCCCTGACACCCGCTCGGTATCGGGCGAAAACAGGTGGGATTCTACTTGACAAAATTGCATACACTGATTAAACCGACCAGCTAGCTACGATCCCCCCCCCCCAATGAACTCCAAAAATAAGCAGCCATCATCTCTCAAGCAACGAAGTCGTTTGGGATGCATACTAATGCTAATAAAACCAAAGCCCTGGTTAAATCATGCCAAGAGTAGGACGCCAAAAATTCCCCCTCTAAAATAATCGATGGTGAGCAGGGGGAAATGGTATATCGATTTATTTATCTTGACAGTCTGTTAATGGCTAGGAACTGTAACACTGCCGAAATTATGCACCGCCAAGACATTAGTACTTTGCTTCTAAGTAATTACAGTCAGTAACCAGCATGGATAAACGAGGAGGGTTTTACGGTGGTCTAGCAACATGCCCTTAGAAAACTTTATGCTATACAAACATCCAAAAAAAGCCAAAGTTTTTTTTTGTTGTGTGTTATAATTGCCCAATCTAATAATGACTATGGATCATCCCGAGATTACCCAATGTTGACGACTTTGGGACGCCCCCCGACGTGATTTTTGAAAGCAGACTGCCCCATAAAAATTATTTTTTGGAATTTCATAATCATAGGCAAACTATCGAAAGCTGAACAGATCATGAAAGAAATGCATAATTATAGCCTGGATATACTAGTGCTCTCTGAGGTCCATTGAACTGGAGCATGTAAACAAAACCTGGATAAAGAGTATACTATCCTGCACAGCGGATTTGAGAATAAGAAAGTAGCGGTGTGGCCTTAATGCTCTCCAAAACTGCCTCAAAAGCTTTGACAAATAGGACCCCCATTAACGAAAGGATCATCACAGCCCGATTGGTGGGTAACAATGGAAGCTAACCGTAGTAGCATGCTATTCGCCTACAAACGATGTGGACGACGTAGTAAAGGACAGCTTCTACAACACCCTTCAAGCGGTGACAAAAGATATTCCCAGGCATGATTTAATTTTTTTGCTGGTAACTTCAACGCCAAAGTGGGGAATGATAGACCTTATTGTCCAGAATTCCTTGGAAGCGATGGACTCGGGAGATAAATGAAAACGGAATTCTACTAGTAGACTTCTCTCTTACAAATCGCCTAACAATTGAGAGCACCATGTTTGCAAATAAGACATCCCATAGCTATTCTTGGAACTTCCCTGATGGGAGAATGCATAATCAAATTGACCACCTTTTGATCAACAGAAACAGGAAGTCTAGTCTGCAAGATGTAAGAACTTTCAGAGGTGCGTGTACCTGATTTTCGTTGACTTAGAGAAAGTCTTTAACTTCATGTACGGAGACTTGCTCTGGAAATTCCTGCCATACTATGGAATTCCTGATAAAATAGTGGCCCTAATTGTTGCTTTATATGAAAACACATAATGCTGTGCTCGGACCCAAGAGGGAAATACTAGATATTTCCATATCATGTCTGGCGTAAAACAGAGCTGTACGCTATTCTTTCTTTGTTCCTCTTCGCCCTCGTTGTCGACTAAATACTCCTTGACCGTAAAGGATTCGGCATCCAAATTGGAGAAGGCAAACAGTTAGCTGATCTGGATTTCACTGACGATATCAAACAGTCCGTGGTAACGAACTGTAAGTAAGGAATGACCAGGCTCAATAGTAACCGAAACTCTAAAAAACAGAAAAAGTTTGATACCAATAGATTCATCAATAGAATCGGATTTTTATGCTGATTTAAAATATATAAGTTTCATTAAGTTTAGTATTACTCCTCAAAAGTTACGAGCCTGAAAAAATGTGCCTTATTTTTGAAAAAAGGGGAAAACACCCCCTAAAAGAGATATAATCTTAATGAAAGTTACACCATAAGATTCAGAATATCAGAAAACCTTACTGTAGAGGCTTCAGGCTCTTATTTGCAAAAATGTGGAATTTTGTATTTTTCGCGAGAAGAAAGATCACGGATGCGTGTTTATTTGTTGTTTTTTTCCCATGGGTGATCGTATTGATCGAGCTGTCCTAGAATATTGTAAGAGGGCTCATTCGAATGTAAGTTAAAAGTTCCAGTGCTCTGTTCAAGTGACCAAAAAAATTGGAGGGCAACTAGGCCTCCTCTGACGCTTATTTTTTTCTCAAAGTCACTCGATCAAAATTTTGAGATAGCCATTTTGTTCAGCTTAGTCGAAAATCTAATAAATATGTCTTTGAAGATGACTTAATCCCCCACAGCCTCCAAGGAAAGGGCTGCAAGTTATGAGCTTTGCCCATTGTTTACATATAGTATTTATTACATTGGGAAGTTTACAGACGTTTTCAGGAGGGATTTCTTCCAGGGGCGGGGTCAGGGGAGGGGATTACGTGGGAGGATCTTTCCATGGAGAATATTTTAACGGGGAAGGGACGTTTCTATGAAGGGGGCGCCGGATTTCCAAGCATTATTTAAAAAACGATCAGAAATTAAATAAAAAAAAAGTTTTTTCTAACTGAAAGTAAGAAGCAACATTGAAACTTAAAACGAACAGAAATTATTACGTATATAAGGGGGTTTGCCCCATAGTCAATACCTCGCTCTTTACGCTAAAGTTTATTTAGTACTTTCAAAAGAGCTAACTATTCTAATTAAACGGCCTTTGTGAATCAAGGTCATTCTTAAAGAATTGGGACAAAATTCAAACTTTAGCGCAAAGATCGGGGTATTGACTAGGGGGCAAACCCCCTCATATACGCAATAATTTCTGTCCGTTTTAATTTTTAATGTTTGCTCCTTACTTTCAGTTACAAAAACTTGTTTTTTTATTTAATTGCCTTGAAAGAAAGGAACAAGATCAAATTTCCAGGATCTCCTCAATACTGTCCTTGAAAATGCTGGCCAACTTGGCCTCAAGATTAATACAAAGAAGACAAAGAGCATGGCAGCAACTGATTTCCCCTTAACGTAAAGGGTGGAGATTCAACGGTCAAGAAAGTCGTAGAGTTCACATTCCTCGGCAACACGGTGGAAAATTCAGATTCAAACGAGAGCAAGTGCAGTTGAGGATAGGGCAAGCACGCGAAGCTCTTAGCCGGCTAAAACCAGTATGGCGATCGGAAAAGTATTCTACAAAATTAAAATGAGGCTATTTAGTAGAAATGTTCTTTCTTCACTTCTCTACAGCAGCGAGTGCTGGAACTTAAGTCTATAACAAGAGAGACAGATTCTTGTCTTCGAAAACAATTGTCCTTCGGAGGTTTCTGAATATCGACTAGAGAGATCACGTCACAAGCCAGATAGTCCGATCAATCTCAGGCCAGCCCACGGCTACGGATATATTTTGGCAACGAAGGAGACGAGACCTTGGGCACGCGATCTGTATGATGGACGATTGGATCCCAAGACAGGTCTTGCAATGACAACCCCAGAGAAAACGCAGAAAAGGTCGACCAAAAAACACCTTGTGTTGCAGATATCAACGAGACCTGTTCAACACTCACACGACGATACAACTCCAATGAGAAAAAGTTTTAGGGGTGGTGCACACACAGGGTGACTGACGGCTCTTCGTGGATGCCCTGGGTGCCTCTGGATGCACAGGAGGAGCTAGGGTAATGTAAGGTCCTTGCAAGCTCTAGTTTCAGAAGACCCCCAAATTTATCGAAGTCCATCCACGTTTCAAACCATGTGAAAACCCATCTTTTTAACAGCATGATCATAATCATTTACTTTATTCATTTATTTATATTATTCAACACAGGAGAATGCCATAAGCTTGTCGCAGAAACCAAATAACCATTGCTTTGAATGGGTGTGTCACATGGACAATAAAAGCCGGAAACGAGTGCACCCTTCTCTTATTCGAAATGGGATGCCTACGCTGGATAGCGAAAATTAAGTACAGTGACCGTGTCACAAATGAAGAAGTCAGTAGAAGCCTAAAATTACCAGACACGATCCTAAACAAAATTAGAAGACAGCAACTATGCTGGTTTGGACACGTCAATAGGAAGGTCCCAATTCGACTACCCAGGATCTCACTCGAAGGGACTGTTCAAGTACGTCAACCACGGAGAAGACCTCGTAAGAGATGGATTGACCACTTTGATTGGCAACATATCACCTAATTATCCAGAACTGCACCTGACAGAACAGCACATGGAATACTAGTCCATGAAATTTTGAAGGCAGAGACCCCAAAACGTCCCATAAGGATGGATAGGACATAAGTAAGTAAGGAAGGAAGCACTGTGAGGGAGATTATTTTTTTTTAATCTTAGGACGGAAATCGATCGGCCAAAGTAACGAGAGGAGGAATTGATGGAGCTTTTAAAGACTATATCCACGCTTTATATCACTTATCTGTAATTTTTCTAAGTGACTTTCTATAATCTTACTACCTGATTTCTAACCGTGTCTTTTGTAAATCAGCTTTGATTTAGCCTAGAATGTTGATATCATCCTTCATTATTTTCCTAATACCTGATTTTTTTTCTACTGTATTTTCAGGGTAAATATTGGAAGTAAATATATTGATGGCAGTATTACTATACACCTCAACATCTCAAGCGTTAATGTTGAGGATGGTGGTCGGTATAGCTGCGTTTTCGAAAATCTAAAGGGAAGGATTGAGCATTCTAATCGGATCAACGTTTACGGTAATTATTGGTATTTTGGTATCTTTTGGTATCAATTGGTAATTGGTATCCAGTATTTATGAGATTGTGTACGAGTTTCGTATGTAGCATAAAAACATAAATAGTGTTAAAAAGAATTATAAAAAGTGGTAACTAGTTCATAATCGTAGTATAATAATGGTAACTATTTGGTTCCATTCCCATTCCAAAACAACTAGCAAAGCAATCAAGTTCTTATATATTTCTTATCAATTTAATTTCAATTTGACTAAAATACTTAAAATGCTTACAGTTTTACCCCACCATGGGCTCTCCCACCATGGTTTGCCATTTTTAAAGGAAAAGCAGCTTATATTCTCTGTTCAATTTTTTAAGTTAAATCATGTCGAAAACGATTTTGAAAAGGTGAAAATTGAAGCCAATTTTAAGAATAAAAAAAAAATCAAGTTTAAAACCACTTTTGTAGTAATACTAAATGGAGTTGAGTTTAAATGAAATGGAGTTTAAATGGAGTGGAATAAAATTGAGGGGGGGGAGGTAAGTGATACCAAGAATTTGTATTGTATCGAAGTTTAAAAGTAAGTATTGAATGCTATTTTTATTGTTTGTATATTTAGCAGCTCTGGGCCATGAACTTTAAGTAAAGAGCAACTCTTGCTATTAGTGATCAAAATTTGTAAAAAAAGGAACGTTGATCATAATATACATGTTAAAAAAAAATTAGCTTTTGTGGTGATTCTAATTTATGCCAAGTTTAAAAATATGTGCATAAAGCTACAAGTCTGAAAAAAATCACCGTTTTCAAAAAAGAAAAAAAAATGCGCTTTTGGTGAAAATACGACATAGGATTCAGCATATTTACAAAATTGGAAATCTTGAACTTTTCTTCCCAAGAAATATGACTACTGATGAGTTTTTTTCCCATCGGTGATCGAAAAACGTTATTGATCTTTTATAATAAAGAAAATTTTAACATAGCTAACAGGTGTTTTTATCTTTTTTGGCACAAAAAGACAAATTTGGCCCAAATGCCAAAAGAAGCAAATCGAGTTCAAAAGCATCATCTAGTGAAAATTCTAAAGTAGCTAAGTGACCTAAAATTATCGAAAATCTACTTTTTTTTAACTTTTTAGTTTCAGAGACAGTAATGCCAAACGGTGGCATATTCATTTGTGGTGGCACAAATTGCATGTAGTACATACATAATAAACTTCTAGTATGCACATTTACTTTAAAGCTTCATTACGTTATTTTGTCCGTTAAAGGATTTAATCTATAAGCTCCATTGATTCTTGGGAATATTTTTTTAATACACCTGCAACATTGTTGTAGGGGGATCATACTCCTCCTTTTATTATAGAAAATATTATTCTATGGGACATAAAAGGTTGCATTTTACATGTCTACAATCACTAAATTAAAGTGATAAGGAAAGAAGGAGGAGATCGTGAGCACCACCGGGAAATTTCTTGGGGACGGGAATGTTTGAGTGCTAACAGGAGCTTTATTTTGTGGAGATTTAAATTGGAATATTCTAATTTTCCTATTTATATACATTGCCTAATATCTTCTTCTCTCAAAGCAGACATTACCCCACTACTGACATCCATGGGGAAAATACCTACAACAAAGATTTATTCGTTTAACTAATCTTTAAAACTAGTCAAATGATGACCCCGTAGTTATTCAATGGTATCTTAGACCCCCCTCCCCATACTTATAAGTATTTGGAGTGCTGAATTGTTTCAGTGAAGATTGTCATACTCGAGGCATCGTTTTATCAATATTGAACGAACGTAAAATTTGGCGCTGTAGGAGGAAGCAGTAGCCGTTCTTTATATTTAAGAAAGCCTTTTATCAAACAAGAAGCAGTAACAAACTTTTAAAAAAGTCAAAGAGTGATAACACTTTTAACAAATTAAAAAAGTGATAAAGACTGTTAAAGAGTGACTCTTTCCAATAGAAACTGAACTTTATAAACGGAGTTAGACTACTACTACCACTACTCGTTATGCTACTATGTCACTACTACTACTAAGAATACAGTGTCACACCGAGAGAGCTGAAGTGAATACAGTTGCGAACACATTCCCTCCACCCGGGTCTATTTAAATTTTCACTCCCTACCCCTTCATGGTGCTCCACTTTCTTTTAAATCCTTCTTTTTAATGTCTTCCTGCATTATTTGAGGATGACCTACTTTTTATTTGGTCCCGGATCGTTAGCAAGAAAGAAGTATCTTTTTTAATCGTCATCTTCATCCGTAACGGGTATCCCACCCATCTCGACCTTTTTCTTATTATTAGCCTTAGAAGGTGGTACAGAAACAAATCCTTTTGTACAACTTGATGTTTATCTTATGGTAAGTCAAACTGGTATCTAACACTATCCGTAGACAGTTTATCTGGATAATATTTAACAAATCATCCTCTGCCTTTCAAAACACCCCCATTTCAGAACCATACTGGACCACTGTCCTACTATAGCTTCTAATATTCTAATGTTGGCAGGCATAGTTATCTTCTTATTCTTCTAAACTGTTTTCAACTCTAAAAAAAACCACCTTGAGTCTTGCCTGTTCTACTTTTACTTCCTGACTGCTTCTACCTTCTTTACTAATAATGCTACCCAGATAAGTGCGGCTACCTACTTGATCAATCTGCTTCATAATAGTTATTACCTCTTCGCCTTCATTAATCCCTGGTCCAAGCAAACTGAAACCAAAACTAACCTCAAGATTAGTTTTCAACTCTCCCAAAACTCATTCATTTTGCTAATATTTTTGCGTAGGGTAGTCAATTCAATCAATCAATCAATCAATCAATTTATTCAATTAATAAACACAACAAAATACACTTCAATATAAACTCCCCCGTAAGGCTCTATGGCGAGGAAAAAACAGGGGAGAAACAAAAATGAAACAAATACAAGTATTTTCAATATAATGCATTGCATTTCAACCTTTCAAAGACTCAACACACACACACACACAAAACAAAACAAAAAGAGAAAAAAAACAATAATTAAAGACCCAAACAAAAAGCGATTTTATGACACCCCCCCCCCCAAAAAAAAAAGAAAAAAAAAAAAAAAAAAGGATGTAGGACACTCCAATAAAATAAACCAAATTCCAGATATATATTTGAAACCAAACCACAAAAAAAAATATTATACAAACTCAAAACCCCTCACAACAAATGTTTCCAACCCAGGCTAGTGTCACCCCCCCCCCCAAATAATAATAATAAAAATTAACAAAAATATATTTAAACATGAAAAATCAAGACATTAAAAAATTTCTTAAGATTCTTTTGAAAGTTCCAAACGAGTGGCATTCTTTAGCTGACTCAGGTAGGCTATTCCAAACGATATGACAAGCAGTTAATGGATTAAATTCAGACCTCACCGATGGAGTGAATAGAATATTAATATTCCTTGAATTGCGAAGATGATACGAAGACCTATCAGTGATGAAAGAAGGAGTAGTTTGAAGGGCTGCGGGAACATCACCATGAATTTGATGAAAAGTGAAAGATGCGCACGAAAGAGTGTAGAGAGACTGCAAATCAAGTAATAGGCTAGTTGGGTTAGATGTAGAACAATTTGTTTCCTGTATAAGCCTTCTTGCCTTATCATATAACTTAGAAAGTGGTTTCAAAAAAGAAGAGAAAGTTGACATCCATATTGTAGGGCAATAAGAGACGTAGGACTGAACTAAGCAATGGAACAGAATTTTTAAAACTGATCCAGGAAAAATGTGTTTTAGCTTCCTCAAAATTCCAAGACTCCTTGAGATCTTCATATTAATTAGTCCAATATGATGCTTGAATGAAAGGTTTTCATCGAGAAGAATACCGAGAAATCGGACATATCGTTCCTTAGGTCTACTGAAAGAGCCCCTTGAAAGCTGGATTTTAGATAAGTCAGGGCACGCCAGAGAAATACGGGAAAAAATTAAAAAACTTGACTTAGCAACATTTAGGGCAAGGAATTTTGCATCAAACCAAAGAACGACTCTCTCAAAAAGGTCAACTAATTTGGGAAGCATCTCAGACTCAGTTCCCACTACAGTACCAATGGTACTATCATCAGCGAAAGCAACGAGAGTGTCCACATCCTGCGAAAACGATGGATTTTTTTTAGCATTGAAAGATTCAGGATGACATAGGCGACAGAAAACTGTAGGTTTTTGATTCATAACCACAACTATAAGGTCATTAACATAAATCAAAAACAAAAACGGTCCAAGAACAGAACCTTGAGGAACACCAAACTCAACTTCAGACGAAAAGTGGGAAAGGGAATCTACGGAGATAGTTCTACCTGACAAATAGGAATCAAACCAAGCATGAGCCTGTCCTCTTACACCATTGTGTGATAGCTTATACAGCAGAATCTCATGAGTTAAAGAGTCAAAAGCCTTACGGACATCTAGGAATATAGCTGCAGGAATCAAACCAGAGTCAAGCGCGGTGTGGAGAAAATTTTAAAGAGCTACACACGCATGCTCCGTAGAATGTTTAGCTCGGAAGCCAAACTGAAAATCATGAAAAAATCTTTTAGCCTCTAGAAAAGCAAGTAGACGGGAAAGCATGGTCTTTTCAAAAATTTTGCTAAAAACAGACAGCAAAGATATAGGGCGATAATTGGCTGGGTCACTTCTTGGTCCACCTTTATATAAAACAATTACTCTAGCTCGCTTAAGAGAACTGGGGAAAATCCCATTTTCAAAAGAAAGATTTATAAGCTTTGTCAATGGAGAAATAATTGAAGGAAGAATGAACTTAACTACCATAGTTGGAATACAGTCAGGGCCAGACAACGAAGAACCCTTCAAGCTATTTACAATCCTGGCTACTTCAACATCAGAAGCCGGATATAACACCATCGATTTGAGACAAGGCGGACCAAGATAAGATTTGTAATCTGGTTGTGACTGTGAAGACCTGACTGAAGAAGCAGTGGTTTTCCCAATATTGGCAAAATATGATGTAAATGCTTCTTGAACAGATAGAATACCCTCAACAACCACATCACCAACTACAAGACTTGGAGGGATAAAAGGAGCCGGAGAAGAACGTTTGAGGACGGAATTGATCACTTGCCATGTTTTTCGAATATCTTTCCCACAATCCGAGAATTTTTTGGAATAATAGAGGAATTTAGCCTTCCGGCATAAAGAATTGAAAACGTTCCTGTAGAGTTTGAATTGCTGAAGACGTGCAGCATTCAAAGATGGCTTTGCTGACTTAAAAGCTTTCCAGAGATTATTTTTTCTTCTCCAACTCTTTAGAAGACCAGGGGTCATCCATGGGTTAAGAGGAATAGATCTTTTTGACCTTGAAGTAGAGGAGGACAGAGCACATACGTCACAAATAGACTCCATTACTGACTCATAAAAGGAATCAAACTTAGAGCAAAAATCATTGTCGTCACCAAAAATATTCCATGTCTTCTCAGCTAAATGGGATCTAAGGCGGATCAATTCATTCAAACTAAACCTAAAAGAAGCCGAAGCAGATGCTGGAGTGTCCAAATTCAATGTTTTTTCAAGGATAAAACTAGAAAATACAGGAAAATGGTCTGAAATATCACTCACAACAACAGAATTCCGAACCAAATTAAGAGACGAAAAAATGTTATCAATTAAAGAGGCTGACGTATCAGTTACACGTGTTGGAATACAAGTTGTTGGTAGAACCCCAGCAGTGAGCATATCTGAGAGAAAATCCATCGTAGTAGAGGAAGCCATGTCAATTAGATTTAAGTTAAAGTCTCCCATTATTACAAGTTCACATGGACGTCTGCCTATTAAATCCCAGACCTCATCAAGGACCTGAAGAAAAGAAGGGACGGATCCACTGGGAGATCTATAAACATTACCAATTATCAAAACCTTGTTTTTTACTTTGATTTCAATAAACTGGAATTCGAAAACCCCTTCGTCATTCCTTGACTGATCGCTTCGAACAGTATACGGAAAAATATCAGAAATATACATTGCTAGTCCACCCTTTGCCATCCTTCTGCGATTTAGTCTCTCCATTTTGTAACCGGGTATATCTAAAAGCATTTCATTGCTAGAATTAAGAAAAGTCTCACATAATCCGATAACATCGGGTCGCCCATCAATAACTATCTGCCTCAACTGATCAATCGATGAACATAGACCCTGAGTATTGAGCTGAAGGACCGAAAAATGATCATCTCGTCTAGTAGCCCACTTTAAATCAGAAACATACTTACTATTAGTTGATTGGGAAGTATTTAGGGAATTTCTTTTAATTTGACCAACGGAATTATTAATGATACTCAAAACATCTAAGGGGTTTCTTTGTAATTGAAGTAAACGCCCATCAAGGGAGTAAAAATCCCCAGAGCCTGAGTTAGAAAAATTCATAAAACTTAAGGAGTCTGTGTATCAAACCTGCGCCGCAACACACACAAAATAAAATAAATAAAAAAATTAACCAAGAGGCTATAAATAACAACAAAAATAAATATAAATAAATAAACAAAATCACAATAATCATTCCAATAAGTAAGATACATATACATTTTATATTATTGAACAAATTAATAATAATAATTTCAGATAAATTTAGTGACTTTCTTAAATTATTACTCATACTACTGAGTTCCTGAAATAAAAAAAATAAAAAATATATAACGCTAAAGCTCCACTGCATTAATGTACCCATGAGACCAATACAAATAAAATCATTTTCAAGATAACAAAGGATTAAAATCCCAAACTGACGGAATGACTTGTGAGAACAGGCATGTAACAAAAAAGAATAATTATTGAAACCCATAAATCTCATTGAAGTTAATTGGAACGAAAGTAAATCATTAGACAGATACGCACAAAGAAAAAAAATAAGCAAAAGATAAATAAAATACGCTGAATATATGAATGGCAAGATACTAAACATATCTAAAAAAAACACACACACAAAAAAACTTATTCTTAAACACAGTCGGCTAGAGTATGAATTTTTTTAGTGACACTTTCACCGTTAGGCCTTGCCAAAATTTGCCCACGATCAGTCCAAACATTTCTATGTCCAAATTTGTCCTTAGCGGCATATAGGATCTCACGTCGCCTCTTTGTCAATGCTTCCGATAGGAAAATTCCACTTGAAGCTAATCTGGCTTTTGCTTTGAAGACTTTCTTCGCTATATCACTATTCACAAATTTAACTAAAACAGGAGGGACTTTGTCGTTTAGGGAGGCATCGGTTAAAGCAGGAGATATTTTGAATCTGTAGATATTCCTAATTTGGGCAACATTAATTTCAGTCAGGTTCATTTTGGTTATGAAAACTTGCAGGATTGTTGATTGGAGGTCAGATCCGGACTGTTGCTTAACACCATGCAAAATTAGCGCGTTTGTATAATTCAAATATAAGAGACTTTTACCTTCTAATTTGATTCCATGTTATTTCATTGCCTTTGCTGAGTTCCTTAGGACAAAATTCATCGAAATGAAACATATAAATGGGAATGAAACCAAACCCTGTTTAACTCCTGATTCAATACGAAACCAGCTACTAACCTACTTTCCTACCTGAATTGCGGCAAAATTGTTCTTTTATATCGTAGTAATCACTTTTGTGTACTTATTTGGTGTACGATACAGAGATAGGCCCTTCATTGAAGCTCCTCTATCGGCTGAGTCCAACGTCCGTTCATAATATGCAAAACTAAGGACTATTGGGAATTAAGGACTATAGCGCCAGACTGTTCTTCTCTTAAAACTTCATCTTCTTCATCTTTTCGTCTAATACATATCATCATGCAAAGCAATTTTTTCTGTAGAAATAGAGCTAACGTCTCAATAACTAACAAACTCACTCTTATTACCTTTCTTATAAAGGTTTTTAATAAAAGTTTTCTTAAAATCAATAGACACTTCCTATTTTTCAGAAGTCATTTTTGTAATCCTCAGTAACTTGCATCTACCTTTGCAACCACCAAATTTCAGAATCTGGTTTATCATGCTATTAACATCTGATGGTTCATCATTTTTCAATCCTCTTGATACTTTCCCCAAATTCTTTCCTCCCTAAAAATTTTCATTTAGTTCTAAATTGTCCAAAAACATTTTAAGCTTTTATCACGTCCTACAAATTTATCACGATTTAACATATTCTCAAAATATGTGGCCCTTCTGATCTCTTTAACACTTTCCTTGTCACTAATTGAGGCCCTGTTTCTATCTTTAACTCCTCTTGTCCTCTTGTCTGATTGGGTTCTGTGGGAGGATCTTTCCATCGAAGAATTTTTCACGGGGGAAGAGAATTTCCATGAAGGGGATGCTGGGCTTCCCAGCATTATTTAAAAAAAAAACCAGAAATTAAATAAAAAAAACAGGTTTTTTCAACTGAAAGTACGGAGTAACATTAGAACTTAAAAAGAATAGAAATTATATCCCACAACAGAACACAATATCCCAAATGAATAAGCTCACCGACTGGTTCAACAAACATGACAATCTCCAAGTCTTCTGATAATAAAAAACATCCTGAGTCTCAAAAAGAATTTTGAATTGTGGTTATCCCTGGAATACTTAGGCGTAATTCAATTTTGAGTGTAAAGTAATTTAGAAAGCCGTGATTTTATTTTATTATCTGATCATAAAAAGTCAGCAAATATCTCCTTTCCAAGTTATAAGATAACGATATTAGGACATTCATCTAAAAGCAATATCAATCTATGTTTCAAACATGGAAGGAGGGTAGAAAGAGCTCTAGTTATTATATCCAGAACTTTTTCGTCTTGACTATTCAGTACTTTTGTTCAACAGCATACTTTTAATTCATACGATTTTCAACAAAATTTTGTGAGGCATGGAAAACGCATTGAGTTAGATAAGTACTTGCGCTTCATCAAGTCCCTGCTAGGGACTCTATCTCGGTTGTTAAGTCTATAACCGGTGTCTTGGCATCACTGTAGTACATCAAGTTGGGCTGTACAGCCGAACTTCTAGCCCTTCTAGCCCATCCTCTCATTTTAACCCTTCTCTAAGACATTAGATATGAAGCCTACTGATACACTTTTTTGTTTAGGCCTGCCTTACATCCGTAACGTTGGAAGATTGGTAATACCATCAGGAAATGACTATTTGCTAAATTGTCCTGTTTCAGGCTTTCCTTTGGCAGACATCTCATGGCAAGTTGGTAAGATATTTTTTTTTTTTTACAGTCGTGTATATTAACCTAATCGTTAGTTCTAGCTTTGAAACAATACAGCTGATGTAATGTATCCAGTCGTTCTTTTATACCTTTGTAGCTAATCAGAAATTTCATTCTTTGTGGGTAAATAAAAATTATTTAGGATTTGTAATTATTTTACTTTCAGACCCATCTTGGTTTAGTAGAGATCCTAATTGGGCTATTGGAAGGTCTGAATTAGGGAGTTAGGGGGCGGCATTACCCACTATGGGGAGATCCAATTATGCCTTTGTGGGCAACTAGTTATAGGCCTACAATCTTTTCTCTATGGCTGGAAACTGGAAAGCAATCATTTTTGGCGTAACTATAGTTCTATCTGGCTCACAAAACTCGACAGTGAGTCAGCACTTGTACAGGAAACAAGATGCAGGAGTCATTTAGTGAGACTAGTGAGAAGAGCTTTTGAAAATTACATCACAATGGATGTGTCACATGGTTAGTCCTTGCAATTATAATCGATTTTTTATTCTATTTGAACTTTCTTTTTATTTTAGAAGGGACCTCGGTGTGGGGCAGAAATATTCGCTTTTCGCAATTTGTTTTGCTGTATTTGTTTCGTTTTAGCCATATTTCATTTTGTTTAGATTAATTGATATTTCATTTTCTTACTTCGAGTATTCTCACTGGTCTTTTTATTTATTTATTTTTTTCAGTTTCATTTATTGTCCGCAATTCAGTTATAGGAATTTTAAACACACTTTGCAAAGAAAAAACCAGCACTACTGACTTCTTTCCGCAACTCTTAAGAACAAACAGCTGGGCACCATCCTTCTCCACCCTACTCTATTCAAATGTTCTCTCATCCCTCCCTTCCATGTAGGTCCCTGTTCCTGTATTTTGTGCAAATGAATTTTTGCTTTTCATTCCTTGTTTTTAGAATGGCAACATTTTGATTGCCAAAAAATATTATTTATGGTAACTCATTTACCACCAGATAGAGCTTAGCTTTTGTTTAAAATATTCAAAATACGGATAATAAACTTATTGTAAATTTCATATCATCCATTTTCAGTGTAATTCTTTCCTCCAAAGAAAAAACCCATCCCTGAAAAGCTCTTTTCTTCCTAGCCTCTTGTTGAATAGGGCGTTTTCCCCCGGATATTTCCCAAATCGACTTTTTCTCTTACAATGCAAGAGGTAATAAATCGAAGCACTTCTATGAAAATAAACGAAATACACTTTGAATATAATAGAACGATATTGAACTTTCAATATGAATGGTATTTGCTATCAAAGATTCTTTAAAGCTCCAATAGAAAGCATAGAAGAAAATATATTCTTTTGTATTACTTCATTTGGAGCATTTGCTGTGATAAGAACTCAGGTACGATGGGATTAGGCCGGTATTTAGCAGATAACGTGTATTCTGGTAAGCAGAATGATAGTTCAGGACAAGGGTAACAAGTTTACTTTTGGAATACAAAACTTGTTTGTGACCTCTTTTTTTATTTTTAGCCAATAGCCTATTCAGATATGAACCGATAGGATTTTCTTCAAGAATTTAATAGAATGTTGACTATTTGCTTTGAAAATAACCGAAATATACTTTGAATATAATCGAACGTTATTGAACTTTCGATATGAATGGCATTTGCTGTCAAAGGTTCAAACAGTGCAACAGTTTATGCAAATAAAAAACTCTGTAGGCCTTGAAGCTTGACTAAATAGAAGGCATCAAATAAAATTTCCGGAAACTGAAAACACTGCAAGTGTTTACTATATTTTGAAAAACTTCCAGGCATATCCGCAAGAATTTTTTCAGAGGAACCCGATAGGTAATTTTACTCGCGGGGGGGGGGGATAAACAAATAAACTATATTTGATAGTTTGAATTAAAAGTGCCCATAAATAGAAAATAGGGGTTTTAGAGGACCCGTGCCCCAAATCCTGCCCTTTGTGTACGTCTCTACTCTCTGTTCTAGGCTGTATTTTGTTAAAATTATTTTACAATGCTATCAAGTTTGCAATGAGTTAATCTTGGTGATTTAACCCTGGAAGGGATTAGGCCGGTATTAAGTAGATAACGTGTATTCTGGTAAGCAGAATGATAGTTCAGGAAAAGGGTAACAAATTTACTTTTGGAATACAAAACTTGTTTGTGACCTCTTTTTTTATTTTTAGCTAATAGCCTATTCAGATATGAACCGATATGATTTTTTTTTTTCGAGAATTTAACAGAATGTTGACTATTTGCTTTTAGTTGTTTTTTTCTATTTCCAGAAGGTTCTTCGCTTAAAACGAACCATAACTTCATGGTCCTTACAAATGGGTCTATATATCTTCGAAACGTGAATTCTGATACCCATTCAAGAACTTATCGATGCATAGCAACTGACCGTCAGGGTAATGTAGCTCACGGGGATATTCCGGTACTTGTTGCCAGTAAGTCTGTTAAGAACAGTATAAGAAGACTGATATCATAAACTTTAAAAAAATGTAGGCTACTGTTATTTTGGAACAGCCCTAAGGATTTTAAATCATTAATTTACATTTAAATGAATTACCATAATCAAAGATAATTCAATCTCTATATATAAAATAACAAAGATAATATAAAATATAATGTTTTTTTATTACAAATAAATTATATGCAATTAACAGAATAATAAATTTATTACAAATATTAATCCCTCAAACATCTACCTAAAATTTTATTACGAAATATACCAAGCAGTGAAAAGTCACCTTCAAGGTAACATGAGTTCTTGTTTTATCTTTTAAATTTGGTTATTATCTTTATTCTTACACAATTTTTTTTATTGTATATGCTAATGTGTCTTAAATAGAAGCAAAAACACGCACAAAAAAAAATAGAAAAGTCGAAGATGTATTGAGGTTCACAATTAATTAACACTGACGTTCAAAATTAATTATTTGGTATTAATTTTAATTAATAATCAAAATTAATTAATATTAATATAATTATATATAAAATAAATTAATCAATATGGTTGTTCAAAATTATCTCTAAAATACGGAAATTACAGTATTTAAAATGTAGCTGAACGAGATAACATTATGGTTCTAGCTTTTGGCTAGTAAAAGATTGTTTTTTCCAGCCATGAATCGAGCGCTTATATCCTTGATACAATTCTAGGTGTAATTAAATAAAAAAAAAACAAGTTTTTTTAACTGAAAGTAAGGAACTACGTTAAAACTTAAAATGAACAGAAATTATTCCGTATATGAAAGGGACTGTGCCCTCCTCAACGCCTCGTTCTTTACGCTAAAGTTTTATATTGTTTAAAAAAAATGGAGTTGTGAAAAAGTCAAACTTTAGCGTAAAGAGCGAGGTGTTGAGGAGGGCACACCCCCTTTCATATATGGAATAATTTCTGTTCGTTTTAAGTTTTAACGTCGTTCCTTACTTTCAGTTAAAAAAACTTGTTGTTTTTATTTAATTTTTGAACGTTTTTGAATTAATGCAGGTTTTGATTTTGACTCACCGTACATGAATAATTAAAACAAAATTTGCATATTAATTTTACTTTTTTGGTTAAATGGCTTTCTCGAAACTTGTTTCATTTTATTTACGAACGTTTTTATTAGTAATAAATATACGTAACTTACGAGTTAACTAGCGTAACAAACTTCTATATTCATTTATTTTTAATACGTTTATTAGGGGGTTCGCCCCCTAGTTAATACCTTGCTGTTTAAGCTAAAGTTCGGATTTTGTTCCAATTCTTTAAAAATGACCCCTTAATCACAAAGGCCGTTAATTAGAATAAATAGCTCTTATGAAAGTACTAAAAAATCTTTGGCTTAAAGAGCGAGGTATTGACTAGAGGGTGAACCCAATCATATACGTAATATTTTCTGTTCGTTTTAAGTTTTGATGTTGCTCCTTACTTTCAGTTGAAAAACTTTTTTTTTATTTAATTTCTGATCTTTTTCTTTAATAATGCTGGGAAATCCAGCGCCCCCTTCATAGCAATGTCCCTTCCCCCATGAAAACTTCCTTCATGGAAAGATCCTCCCATATAACCCCCAACCCTCCCCCCCCCAGCTACCAGAAAAAATCCCCCTGAAAACGTCTATATTATATGTTAACATTGGGTAAGGTTCTTAACTTTCAGCCCTCCCCCCGGGGACTACGGGGGATTACGTCATCCTAAAAGACATAGCTATCATATTTTTGACCATGCTGAACAAAACGGCTATCTCAAAATTTTTATCAGGTGACTTTGGGAAAAATGAGCGTGGGAGGGGGCCTAGTTGCCCTCCATTTTTTGGTCACTTAAAAAGGGCACTAGAACTTTTAATTTCCGTTCCAATGAGCCCTCCCACGATATTCTAGGGCCACTGGTTTGATACGATCACCCCTGGGGAAAAAAACACCAAAAAAAAAACAAATAAACACGCATCCGTGATCTTTCTTCTGGCAAAAAATGCTAAGTTCCACATTTTTGTAGATGGGTGCTTGAAACCTCTACAGTAGGGTTCTCTGATACGCTGAATCTGATGGAGTGATTTTAATTAGGGTTCTATAAGTTTTAGGGAGTCTTTTCCCCTTTTTTCTAAAATCAGCCAAATTTTCTCAGGCTCGTAACTTTTGATGGGTAAGACTAAACTGGATGAAACTTATATATTTGAAATCAGAATTATAATCTGATTCTCTTGATGTATCTATTGGTATCAAAAACTCGCTTTCTAGAGATTCGGTTACCATTGAGCCGGGTCACTCCTTACTTACAGTTCGATACCACAAACTGTTTGATTTGAATCAAAGGATAGATGAGACAAAGTTTGAACGAAGAAGAGAGGAAAAAATAAAAAAAAAATGTACGGTTTTTCCGGTGCCTTAGAAATTCTCCAATTTGGCACCAAGTAGCATACAATTTTTCGTGTTTTTCTCATGCATTTGGTCAATTTTTGTAGTAAAAATGAAACTGAACCTTTAATGGAAATTATTAATCTGAAACGATTACGGTGTTATTCGGTATATCAATCTCGGTAGCATATCAAAGACAATGCTATAGTGTTGCCGATAGTCAGAGCCATAAGGCTCCAATGTTTTTTCCCGAGGCACTTAATATGGAAGAGGGAGTCGTATAAACTTCGGAGGGGGTTCATTCGATTGAAAATCGGTAGTTCTCGTGCCCTTTTTAAGAGTCAAAAGTGATTGGATGGCAACTATACCCCAACGCCCTTTTCCCCTCAAACGCGTGAGATAAAAATTTTGAGATATTCCATTTTCTTTAAAATAGTTCAAAGGTGAGATAACAAAAACCCTAGTGTCGACACAACCCCCCCCCCCCCAGAGCCCGAGAGAAACATTGTAAGTTATGCCCTGGGGTTATATATAGTTCTTATGGAAGGGATGTTCATATAAGCTTCAGAAAGGGCTCATTTGATTGGAAATTGACAGTTCTAGTTTACTTTTTAATAGTCAAAAGAGATCGTAGGGTAAATAGCCCCCCCCCACCCACACTCTTTTTTCCAAACCCATCCAATAAAAATTTCCGGGTAGCCATTTTGTTAAAAATAGTTCAAAGGTCAAATAAAAAAAACTCCGCTGTCGACACAACCCCCCAGTGCCCCGGGGCAGGCGTTGTAAGTTATGACCATGGGGCACATATGGTTCTTATGAAATGGAGGCTTATATAAACTTCAGAAAGGACTCATTTGATTGGAGATTGAAAGTTCTAGTTCACTGTTTAAGATTCAAAAGAGATCGAAGCCCAACTTGCCTCCCCCACGCTCTTTTTCCCCCAACCCATCAAATACAAATTTTAAGATTGCCATTTTTTTTAATGCTTCAAACATGAGACAACGAAAACTCTGGGGTCACCACAACCCCCAAGAGCCCAGGAGTAACTGTTTTAAGTTATCCCCCGGGAGCGTGTAAGGTTTTTATGTCGGGGCTGGTCATATAAACTTTGAAGGTGGCTCATTTGATTGGAAATTGACATTTGTAGTTACCTTAATATAAGTCAAAAGTGAATGGAGGGCATCTAAGCCCCCCCCCCACATACCCTCTCGTCCCCAAATGCATCCAGGGAAAGTTTTGAGATAGCTTGTTTGTTCGAAATAGTCCAACGATCGGAGAACAAAAACTTCGTTGTCAACATAACCCCCCTCAGAGCCCGGGGAAGGGTTGTAACCTATGCTGCGGGAGCATATAAGGTTCTTAAGGAAGAGGTGGTCGTATAAACTTTGGAGCGGACTCAAATGATTAGAAGTTGAAAGTTCTAATTCCCCTTTAAAGCGTCAAAAGTGATCCAATGGCAACTATTCCCCCCTCCTGTCATCTATTTCCCCAAATGCATCCAATCGAATTTCATATATAGTAATTTTGTTCAAAATAGACCAACGATAATATAACAAAAACTCCAGGGATAAAACAGCCCCTCAGAATCCAGAGACAAGTGTTGTAAAATGTGCCCTGGAACGTATAAGGTTCTTATGGAAGGGATGGTTGTATACATTTCGGAAGGAGCTCATTCGATTATAAATCAGAATTTCTAGTGCACTTTATAAGAGTAAAAAGTGATCTGAGGGCAACTAGCCCCCCCCCCCCAAGGATCTTTTTCCTCAAATGCATCTAATCCAAATTTTCAGATAGCCATTTTGTTCAAAATAGTTTAAAGATAAGAAAAGAAAAAAAAACAACAACTCTGGCCCAGGAGCAAGTGTTGTAAGCTATGCCTCGGGGCATATAAGGTTTTATGCAAGGCATGTAAACTTTAGAGATCGCTCATTTGATTGGAAATTGAAAGTTCTAGTTACCTTTTTAATAGTCATTAAAAGTAATTGGAGGGCACATACCCCCCTCCCCCCCCCCAAACCCTCTTTTTTCAAAGTAATCCGATCAAAATTTTGCGATAGCCATTTTGTTTAAAATAGTCCAACGATTAGATGACAAAAAGTTTGGGGTAGACATAACTTTACCAGAGCCCTCGGGAAGGGTCGTAACTTATGCCAGAGGGGCATATAAGGTTTTTGCGGAGGAATTAGCCGTATAAACTTTGGAGGAGACTCAAATACTTAGAAACTGAAAGTTCTAGTCCCCTTTTTAAGAGTCAAAAGTGATCCGATGGCAACTAGTCCCCCCCCCCCAACTCTAACGCTATGAGGCTCTAATATATCATTTTTTCACAGAGGCACTTTATATGGAAGGGATGGTCGTATAAACTTCGGAGGGAGCTCATTCGATTGGCCATCGGAAGTTATAGTGCTCTATTTAAGAGTCAAAAGTGATCTAAGGGGATCTAGCCCCCCATACCTTTTTCCCCCAAATGTATCCGATAAAATGTTTTTAAAATAGTTCAAAGATCAGATAAGAAAACTCTGGGGTCGACACAACTCACCAGGGGCAGGCGTCAGAAAGCCCAAGGGCCTCAGGAATGACCTTCACCCAAAGAAAAGATCTTCACCCGAAAAACCATGGATGAGCACCTCACTATTAAAATCTATTCATGAAAAAAAATAGACTCTACAAGATAAGAATGAGGTACTACCCTTCGGATCTAAAGATAAAGTACTTCTAAACCTATAAAAATTGTTATCTAACATTCTCAGAATAAGTAAAAAATATATTACGAAAATTCATTTAGGAAATCCAATTCATCTTAAAGTATTTGGAATTTAATCAAAGAAAAACTTAAATTAATAACAAAACAACACAAACAGAACTGATTTATTCATTAAATCCAGAATTGAAATAAACAATTAAGGCCAAGTGTGTGTTGTTTCTTCGTTTCTTAAATTAGTAGCGATAAAAAGGATTCAACTAAGGCTCCACACACAGCCAGCCCTTAAACAGAGGGGGTAGATCTTATATTTTTGGGGGAAAGAGGGGGAGGGGTAATCATGAAGAAGCTATTTTTATAGCAACAGTTTCTCGAAGAGTTTATATCGACTATTTCAAGGGTGCAGGTGCTATCCATCCACCCTTGTGTGTAAGCTTATAACCTTATGTATGTATTTTGAATTATGTATATTATGTGTTTTTTTCCTGGCTCGCCTCTTTTTTTTTACAGAGCTTTCCAAACTAAAGCTCCTTATTATAGCGAATATTTTTGTAAACTCAGTTAACTAGCTAATTAAAAGATCCTGGAAATATAAAGCACGTGGTTATAGAAACGAGCAAAGAAAAGGAAAACATGATTAATCTAAAAGTAAATTAGGGTAGTAATACAGATATCCTTGTCCTTCCATTGCAAAATTTGAGCCATTTTATAAATAAAACAAGAGAATTTCCAATGGAGGACGACACAAACATCTGTAAAAATTAACAATATATTTCTTTTTAGTAAATACTGAACTATGCAACTAAACATCCCTTATACGAGTAAAAAGATGTGCAAAAAATAAATATTTAATTAAAATATTGTCAGAAAATGGGATTAATTAAACCAGAAGCATTGCAGTAGAAAATGTAGTTATTAAAAATAAGGAATTTCTAAGGAATTTCTAAACTAGATAAAGTTGATTCAATATTCCTAGTCTTCTAGTACTTTTTTCTATTACTGACTGTAGCAATTCTAGATATTTTTTTAATTTAGTTTGCTAGGATAAAAAATAAAACGAAAGACCTGTCCAAATAAAAACTGATCAGAATAAATCAATTAGATTAAAAAATGTTGCACACTTTTGTATATGTTATGAAATGCTCAGAAAACATCAAAAGAATTGGCTTTTTATGTTGATTAATTAAAAAAAACTTTCCGAAAAATAAGTTGTTCAAAAAAAGTAAAGGCCATTTTAAACTTAAGCTCAGCAGATGCAAATACCTGTTCAAATTCAAACTCAAAATGACCAGAAATTACTATTAAAGAATAAATGAAACCCAAAACGAACAGAAATTAGATGAACAATCATAGGAAAAAACATACAACAAGTAATAATATAAATGAATAAATAGATCTTAAAGCGAGTAATGTTTAGATTGAATATGAAAATAAATCTTAAAACGAAAAAAAAAATTGCTATTGAAGTATAAATGAAACTTAAAACGAACAGAAATTAAATAAACGGTCAATGCAAACACACATACGATAGATATTAATGTAAAAGTATAAATAAATCTTAAAACGAGTGAAACTTAAATTGAATATGCAAATCAAGCTTGAAACGAACAAAAATCATACAAACAAGAGTTTGGGTATCGCCTCCTTCTCTCACTCCGTCATTGACGCTTTACTGAAAACCAATTTTATTACAAATATTTTCTTTTGTACTTAATATTGAAAATAAATATTAAAATTACAGTAAAATTTTGAACTGATGAGCTTTCAGCAATTAATATCATTATACATCAAATATTCAGTTTAATTTATTTCTAAAGTTGTTCAAGACGAATATAGTTTTGCTACAAACAAATAAAAACCAAAAGCCTACTGCGTCATTGGCGCTTCACTGAAAACGAATTATATTACAAATATTTTCTTTTCCAGTTCTTACAGCATTGAAAATAAAAACAAAATTAGAGTGAAATAAATTCTTGAACTGATGGATCTTTCAACAACTAATATCATTATATATCAAATATTCAATTTGATGTTGTTTATACTTTCTAAGACTGCTCAAGACGCATATAGTTTTTCAGTTCATTACTCGCTTTAAGATCTATTTATTCATTTATATTATTACTTGTTGTATGTTTTTTCCTATGATTGTTTATTTAATTTCTGTTGGTTTTGGGTTTCATATATTCTTTAATAGTAATTTCTGGTCGTTTTGAGTTTTAATTTTAACAGGTATTTGTATCTGCTGAGCTTAAGTTTAAAATGACCTTTACTTTTCTTTGAAAAACTTATTTTTCAGAAAGTATTTTTTAATTAATTTTGTTCGCTTTTGATTGCAAAAAATTTCAAATTTTTAAAAATTCCTTATTTCAAAATCAAACTTAAAAAAAAATCAAATCTTCATCAAAGTATCAAAACTGGTATAAAAGTAACAATATCAAAGTGAAATAATTTTGCTATCTTTGAAATGAGCCCTCTTTGAAGTTTATACGACGATCCTTTCTATATGAAGTGCGTGTGGGAAAAAATAAATGGAGTGTGGGGGAAGGCTACCTGCCCTTCGAACACTTTTTACTCTTAAAAAGTGAACTACAACTTTCAATTTCCAATCAAATGAGCTCTCTATGAATTTTATACGAGCATACCTTCCATAACAACCATACATGCCCCCAGGGCATAACTTAAAACACCTACCCTCGGGCCCTGTGTCGACACCGGAGTTTTTTTTTATTTGAACTTTAAACTATTTTTAACAAAATGTCTATCTTAAAATTTTTATCTGATGCATTTAGGTCGTGGAGGGGGGAGGGGCTAGTTGTTCTCCATTCTCTTTTGACTCTTAAAAACTGAGCGAGAACTTTCAATTTCCAATCAAATGAACCCTCTCCGAAGTTTATAAGAGCATCCCTTCCATAAAAACGATATATGCCCCCAGAGCATTACTTGCAACGCCAGCCTCCGGACCATTGGGGGTTGCGTCGACAGAGGAGTTTTTCTTATCTGACCTTCGAATTATTTTTAATGAAATAGCTGTTTTAAAAATTTCATCGGATAGGCTTGGGGAAAAGGATGTGGGGGGGGAGGGCTAGTTGCCCTTGGATATCTTTTTACTCTTATAAATTGAACTAGAACTTTCAATTTCCAATCAAATGAGCCCTCTCTGAAGTTTATACGAGCATCCCTTTCATAAGAACCATACACGCCCCCTGGAAAACACAACGCCCACCCCTTGGGCCCTGGGGGGTTGTGTTAACACTGGAGTTTTTGTTATATAATTTTTGAACAATTTTTAAAAAACTGGCTATCTCAAAATTTGTAGCGGATGGGTTTGGGGAAAAAGAGCATGGGTGGGGGGGGGGGCTAGTTGCCCGAAATAATTTCTGAGACCACACTGGCTAATCATCATAAAACGAAACAATAGTAAAAAAAAGAGAGAAAAACGAGGATTATACAAGCCAGTGAAAAATATGGACTAAAAATACAAATATTTCGGTCAAGACCTCCGCTTGACCGTCCTCAGTGCAAGATAATAACATTAAAATTACTAATAAAAATCCAAGGATACTATAAAAAATTTCAAACCTTAAAACAAAGCACAGCTAAAATTTGAAGACCCTATCCATGTAACGGTGAAAGGGTAACTGAATGAAAAAATACAGTAATGGGAATTCAATTTTTTAATTTATATAGAGCATTTTTAAAAGCTAATCGAAAACGAAGAGACTAGTCCATATTTTTCACTGGATTGTATAATCCTCGTTTTTCTCTTCTTTTTTTTTACTATTTTTTCGTTTTATCATTATTACCCAGTATGGTCTCAGAAATTATTTACGACAAGCTTACGGGGAGCATATGACCAAGTCTGTTCTTAATTATTTTGATTTTTCCAAAAAACACGCTAACTTAATTAGCCAGCAAGAATTTTTACGGAATTGTAGGTTTCATAGAATTCTTCCAAAGTCTCTTCGTTTTCGATTAGCTTTTAAAAATGCTCTGTATAAATTAAAAAATTGAATTCCCATTCAGTACTGTATTTTTCCATTCAGTTACTTTCACCGTTACATGGAGAGGGTCTTCAAATTTTAGTTGTGCTTTGTTTTAAGGTTTGAAATTTTTTTATAGTATCCTTGGATTTTTATTAGTAGTTTTAATGTTATTATCTTGCACTGAGGACGGTCAAGCGGAGGTCTTGACCGAAATATTTGCATTTTAGTCCATATTTTTTACTGGCTTGTATAATCCTCGTTTTTCTCTTTTTTTTTACCTTTGTTTCGTTTTATCATGATTAGCCAGTGTGGTCTCAGAAATTATTTACGACAAGCTTACGGGGAGCATATGACCAAGTCTGTTCTTAATTATTTTGATTTTTCCAAAAAACACGCTAACTTAATTAGCCAGCAAGAATTTTTACAGAATTGTAGGTTTCATAGAATTCTTCCAAAGTCTCTTCGTTTTCGATTAGCTTTTAAAATGTTCTGTATAAATTAAAAAATTGAATTCCCATTCAGTACTGTATTTTTTCATTCAGTTACCCTTTAACCGTTACATGGAGAGGGTCTTCAAATTTTAGTTGTGCTTTGTTTTAAGGTTTGAAATTTTTTTATAGTATCCTTGGATTTTTATTAGTAATTTTAATGTTATTATCTTGCACTGAGAACGGTCAAGCGGAGGTCTTGACCAAAATATCTGCATTTTAGTCCATATTTTTCACTGGCTTGTAAAATCCTCGTTTTTCTCTCTTTTTTTTTTTTTTTTTTTACTGTTGTTTCGTTTTACTTGCCCTTAAATCTCTTGACTCTTAAAAAGTTAACTAAAACTTTCAATTTCCAATCAAATGAGCCCTCTATGAAGTTTATGCCAGCATCAATTCATAAGAACCATACATGACCTTAGGGCATAACTTAGAACACCTTCTCCCGGGTCCTGGGGGGTTGAATTGATACCGGAGTTTTTCTTATCTGACCTTTGAACTTTTTTTTTTTTTTTAACAAAATGTCTATCTCAAAATTTGCCCCCGAGCTCTGGGGGGTTGTGCCGACACCTGATTTTTTGTTATCCGACTTTTGAAGAATATTTAACTTAATGGCTATCTCAAAATTTTTATCGGATGCATTCGGGAAAAAAAGGGCAGAGGGGGGGGGGCTGCCCTCCAATCTCTTTTGACTCTAAAAAACTGAACTAGAAATTTCAATTTCCAATAAAATTAGCCCTCTCTGAAGTTTTTACGGGCATCCCTTCCATAAGAACCATATATTCCCTCAGGACGTAACTTACAACGCCTGCCTTCGGGCCCTGGGGGGGGGCTGTGTTGACCCCGGAGTTTTATGGTCTTTGAAGTATTTTCAAAAAAATGGCTATCTCAAAGTTCTTATCAGATGGGTTTTAGAAAAAGGGGTGTGGGGGGGGGGGGGCTATGTGCCATCCAATCTCTTTTGACTCTTAAAAAGTGAACTAGAACTTTCAATTTCCAATCAAATGAGCCCTCTTTGAAGTTTATACGAGCATCTCTTCCATAAGAACCATATATGACCCCAGAGCAATACTTACAACGCCTGCCCCTGGCCGTGGGGGGTTGTATCGACACAGGAGTTTTTGTTATATGATCGTTGAAGTATTTTTAACAAAATAGCTATCTAAAAATTTGTATCTGATGTATTTGGGAAAAAAGGGTGTGGGGGGCTTGTTACCCTCCGATATCTATTTACGCTTAAAAGTGAACTAGAAATTTCAATTTCCAATCAAATGAGCCCTCCCTGAAGTTTTATACGAGCATTCCTTCTAAGTTATGCCCCCAGGGCATAACTTATAACCCTTGCCCTGAAGACCTTGAAGGGGGGGGGGGGTAGTGTCATGCTCAAAGATATAATTTCCAGAGCTTTCAACTACGTTGAACAAAATGGCTATCTCAAAATTTTATTGGATGTGTTTGGGGAAATGGTGGGTGTGGATGGGTGTTAGTTGCCTTCCAATCACTTTCGACTATTAAAAAGGACACTAGTCAGTTAAATTTCCAATCGAAAGAGCCCTTTTTGAAGTTTCTACGAAAGCGCTTTCTATAAAAAACAATATATGCCCCCAGGGCATAACTTACAACCCTTGCCCTGAGGGCTGTGTGGGGGGGGGGTGTCATCCTCAAAGACCTAATTTCCAGAATTTTCAACCTCGTTGAAAAAAATTGGTATCTCAAGATTTTGATTGAATGTGTTTGGGGAAAGGTGGGCGTGAGAGGGGGGTTAGTTGCCCTCCAATCACTTTTGACTATTAAAAAGGGTACTAGCACTTTGAATTTCCAATCGAATGAGCCCTTTTTGAATATCTACGACAAAGTTTTCTATAAAAAAACATATATACCCCCAGGGCATAACTTTCAACCCTTGCCCTGAGGACTGTGGGGGAGTGTCCTCCTCAAAAACAGAATTTCTATCTTGAAATGAACTGCGTAAAACAAAATTGCTATCTAAAAATTTTGCTTGGATGTGTTTGGGGAAATGGTGGGCCTGGGAGGGGTGTTCGTTGCCTTCCAATTACTTTTGACCCTGAAAAAGGGCACTAGAACTCTTGATTTCCAATCAAATGAGCCCTCTTTTAAGTTTTTACGATGACTCCTTCCATATGAAGTGCCTCTGGAAAAAAACAAAAAAACATTGGAGCCGTATGGCCTTTACTATAGGCAACGCTATAGCGTTGTCTATGATTCCAAATATATAACATTGATTAGGTTTAATTTTGCCAATCAAAAGCAACGAGTCTGAGACAATGCACCGGATTTTTGATAAAGGTAGTAAAAGTTCCTTTAAACTAAATGTCCTTAATAAAAACTACACTATCCGATTCGGCATATCAGAGAACTATATTGCAGAGGTTCCAAGTTCCTGTCAACAAAATTTATGCGGCTTGCCTGTTTTTTACACATCGTATTTTTTGTTTGGATATTCACACACATTTTCGGTGGGGGAGGGTTCTGCGAGATTCCAAGGGGAGGAAATCTTCTGGGTAAATTATCCAGGAGTAATTTTACAGTGGGTAGTTTTTTTAACTCAAATCTGGAAATGTTTCTGTTTGTCTTAATTTTTCTTTTGTGTCTCAATTTTAAATGTGGAGAGAATGTTCCAGGTGATTATCAAGGGGAAAGTTTGCGGGAGGAATCGTCAGCGAGGAGGGAATTGTCCGAAAGGGTAATTTTACACTGGTGAAATACTCCGCGGCAAATTTCCTTGTTAAGAATTTTACGTGGGAAGCAGTTCCTGGGAAATTTTCTGCGAATTGGGAATGATCCGCGGCATGATTTGAAAAACGATCAGAAATTAAAAATTTTAAGTTTTTTTTCAACCAGAATAAGGAACAAAATTAATACTTCAAACGATAAGAAATTATTTTTTACGTGAGGGGAGCTACCCCCTCCTCAATGCCTCGCTTGTTAAACTAAAGTCTTATGGGGGTTTAATAAAAGCTTCTTGTTCCAAATCTGGAACTTTGACATGAATAGATATATCAAACAACTTGGCTTCTTACAATAATTTCAGTTCTATAAGATTCATTAAGTTTTGTGTTATTTATCAAAATCTACGGGTGTAAGAAATTTGCCTGATTTTCCAAAAAGGGGGGAGATACATAAATAAAAACAAGTTTTTTTTCAATGGAAAGAAAGGAGCTACATTAAAACTTAAAACAAACACAAATTATTGCGTGTTTGAGGAGGTATCCACCTCCTCAATACCTCACTCTTTACGTTATTTTTTTCTAACTTAAAAAAAGTTTATAATTCTAACTAAACGGCCCTTGTGTTTCATGAGAAATTCCTCAATAATTGGAATAAAAAGCCAACCTTTAGCGTAAAGAGCGAGGTGTTTAGAAGGGGGCAACCTTCTCATATTCGTAGTAATTTCTGGTCGTTTTAAGTTTTAATGTTCTTTACTAGTTTCAGTTGATTTTTTTTTTTTTTTATTTAATAGTGTAAAGAGCGAAGAGTTGAGGAAGAGGTAACCTTTTGCAAGTATAAAATAATATTTGGTCGTTTTAACTTTTGAAGTTGCTCCTTATTTTCAGCTGATTTTTTTTTATCTAATTTGTAATACAGTGAAGATTGTTGTAATGCCGAATGTAGGGTATGAATAACGAAAAAGACCTTAGTAAAGTGCAAAAAGTAAATATAGGGATAGAGAGAGAGGCAAGGAGCGAGGGAAATAAAGATTAACATAAGAGTGAGACAAAGCTGTCCTTTTACTAAGATCTAAAAAGTCATTTGTTTTGAATTTCTTTAAGATTTACTTTTGCAATTGAAATTTTTACTAGAGAAAAGTAGGTTTGTAATTAGGCTTATTTGTAATTGGCAAACTTGTGATTAAGTTTGTAATTAGATTATTCATGCATCTAATATAGGGCATGAGTAACGACTAAGATCATAGTAAGTTGTAGATAAGAAAAGAGAGAAGATGAGAGAGACATACAAAGAAGTGGGAGAGAGAAATAGAGAGGGGGAAAGAGGGAGGGAGGGAGAGAGAGTAACCTTCGGCAAAGTTATAAAAATGGGAGCTGGGTCTGTCATGATCATTTAAACTTTTTTAATTTTCATTTATTTTTTGGTCTAAATTAATTAAATAAAAAGACTGGTTTCATAGATTACTGAACAGGGGATTTGCTATAAATTACTGACAATAAACAACATTTTTAGTATTCAAATAGCATCACAGATATGGCTAAAGGATATGCATTGTGTGAAGATTCGAGAATACACTTAGCTAATCGAGGAATAAATAAAAGACAAAAACAGGCAAAAAAAAACTCCATGATAAGCCTGCCCACTTCATAACTTAGGTGCACATTCTGGACCGGTAATTTTCATATCATACTCGGAATACCTCGTGCCTGAGCAAAAATGAGGTCTTTTTTTGTATGTGATTTAAAAAGCATTAATTCTTTTGGAGTTGATAAAAATATTTAGAATGCAGTTTTAATCTTGTTTCCAGGATTGGAAATCTTGTCCAGAAAAATAAAAATTATTTATTTCTCTCTATCTATCTTTTTAAGTATCTAGTCAACTTTCAAATGCATTTAAAAAGAAAGTTGAGTGGAAAACTTTCAAGCTAACCCATTTAAAGTTTTGATGGTTTTGATTACTGAATAAGTAGCAAAAGATTCTAAGAGAATTTCTAAGAGTTTGAACTAAGTTTCTATTGCACTAACCTAGTTTGAAGAGGACTAGACTTGAGCAGAAACAATTTTTCTAAAAGAAATGTAAAGAATAAATTACATAAATTGAACTATCTGCAAGCAAAAAAAAAAATATTGCACTACTGAGGAATCACAAATTTATTTTTATATTTAATATTTTAAAGTGCCAAGAGGATCAAAAATGAATATTTTGTTTTCATCGTTAGTTTACTCTGAGGACCAATTTGAAGTCTATTTATACCTGAAAACCTTGATTTTCAAAAGCTTTTGTACTGATTGGCTCAAATCATGGTACATAATATTGAAGTTTTAGGGCAGTGTTACTTAAATGTTGGTTGCAGGCACGAGCAAACTGTATACCATTGCCTAAAAGATATTGGGAGTCATGTGATGATGATGGCTCGGGAAGCGGGTGTACTTGCCCCCTCTGTGGGGAGATGGGTGATGGGCTGGACCATTTCTTGAGCAGATGCCAAAGTTTGGGGATTTTGAGGCATAGTTTTTTTTTCGAGGGGAGGTACCGCTGCTTCCTGGTATTTTGAAGACTACCTCGCGTGATATAATTATTGCACTAAGTTGCTTTTTAGAGAGAGGATTGGAAGTACGGAAAGCAGCCACTTAATTTGTTGAGTTTTATTGCGTGGTTTAATTTGTTTTTGTTCAGTGTTTTGTGTATATCGTCACTGGCTTTTAAATACACTTATATTATTATTATTATTTTCGTTGGTGTTGTCAAATTGAATTGTTAAAATAAAAATCATAAGAAGCAGAACAGGACCGTAAAAGACAGAAAAAAATACATAAAAGAATCAATTTTATGATTAAAACATTCACACTATTCCTGAACACAAATGTGAAATTTTTCTAGGAACTGCTTTTGATTCGTCCAACATTCACCCGTTTTAGAAATTAGTCTAACGATTAAGTCATTTTATGATATATATGTTGCTAATTCAGTGGAATTAATGAATCTATTACTCATTAACCAATAGTGAGTACAACATACTAAACGATTAATTTTTATTTTGATATTAATACAAAAAAAATAATAACCATTAATTTAAAAAAATCATTACTATCAAAGATTTCTTTTTTCACCTTTGAAAGCTATTATCAAGAAAAAATTTGACATAGTTAACTTATAAGTCAAGTATAAAGTGCACTTATAATACATAAAGTAAAATAGAAGTAAAACATGTAAAATCAAAGTGTTAAGGAACATAAAGGACAAATTTAAATTTTAGCGAATAATACTATTTTACCCCCCCTTAAAGCATATGCAGAATTTATCTATGTACAGTCCCCGTAAAATTATTAATTAATGAATCAAATTAAGCAACTAATTACTAATTGATTATTATTTTATGCTAGGTATTTAATTTATGATTGATAAATAAATTGCTAATTATTTACTCAAAAATTAATTAATCTAAAAAAATATATAATATTACCAAAGATATAAGATCTAATATAAATATTCACATTTTATCATCACTTGACTTTAATATAAAATTAATCCATCCTAAAAAATAATACAAGATTAGTTAAATTAACGAACGAGGAATTACTTAATTAATATCAAGTTTTTAGTAACATATTGTTAAGTTAATAAATATATTTTTAACTAATATATTAATAAATCTCAAACTTATTAATCTGAAAAACATATATTCAGTACCACCGAAGATTTCTCCTTTCATCTTTGAAAGCCATTATCTGGAAGGAAATCGTATAACAGCCACATGTTCAATTACGACTGGCGATACGCCAATCTCCATTTTCTGGGAGAGAGGAGATCAACCACTGACAGGACAATTAGATAGCATATCGATTCGCCATCTTGACACGTACACCTCCGTGATGACAATACCTTCAGTTCGTGGATCTCATTCTGCCAGCTATAGTTGTGTAGCAAAGAATTCTGTATCCGAAGTTCGTATTAGCCAAGACCTCGTAGTACGTGGTAATTAGCTTTCGATAATAAACAGACTGCAACAAGACATGCTTTTTCAAGAAATTAAGTAAATTTCTAGGCGCTTGTTTTTCTAAGAAATAGGTAAGACAGAGCCAGACAAGATTATACTTTAGTTTTAAAGTTAACAAAAATTCGAAACTCTTAATTTTTATATATATAAATTAATAAATATATATATATATATATATATATATATATATATATATATATATATATATATATATATATATTATATATATATATATATATATATATATATATATATATATATATATATATATATATATATATATATATATATCTATATATATATATATATATATATATATATGTTACCGTGAATGTTTCAAATCTGGCGAATTTCGGCATTCACCGGGGAATGTCAACAGAAACATAGTCACTTGGTCTATGTCCGAAATATTTCTTAGATCATTTTATTTCTAACTTTCACTGGAGAATATTGACATTCACCGTGCACTAATGGTAACTGTTGAGCATTTCTGATATTTATATTTTCTTCTCCGTAATCAGTAGCGATACATTTTTCGCCACTCTTTATAGGAGGAATGACTAAGGAAGTAAAACACACAGAAAATGTTTAATGAGAAAAGAAAACAATAGTAATAAAAAATTTCATATAGTGCTGCAAATCTGGGATATGACCTGGTTACTGAATTATGTATCATTATCTGACTACAATATTGCTGGAGCACCAAATGTTAAAAGTATTGAAAGAACGCCAATTTACTAAATTATGGGATTCAAATCTTATATTGAGGGTGGTGTCCAGTCTGTTAAAACTACAGAACTACATTAAAAAGCCTTGTGTGACGAAACTTCAATAGCAATTCGACTTGAAATTCCTGGAAAATTTACAACGTCGAACAAATATTTTTGAAATTTCCTAATATCTAGCTTGAACCTAAGTAAATGTGCTATACAAAGAGGAAGAAAACGAGCTTTTAAAGACTAATCTAATTTTATTTATCTATATGACTGCCTGGCTCTGTTTACTGGTTTTTAACTTCATATTAATTATATATTGATTTTCTTTTAACTTGAGCTGCATGCATTTTTTTGAATCATTTTTTCCTTTTGCTGCTAGCTAAACCAAGAATTGAACCATTCTCATTCCGTGAGAACCTAACTCTGGGCATGCGCACGCGAGTGCTCTGTGGCATTAGCATGGGATCTTCACCATTTGAAATACATTGGCTGAAAGATGCACTACCATTAAGCAGCGCTTCCCATAGGCAGGAAGTGAAATTGCTTGACGATTTCACAAGCGTTCTGAGCATATCTGACTTAAGCATGACAGATATAGGCTTTTATGAATGTATTGCCAAAAATCAGCACTTTGAAATTAGTCACGGAACACATCTCAATTTAAGAGGTAAGCAATGTTTTCCATCATCAGTGGTTTATTTTCTGTTTTTTTTTCTGTGCTTTTGATGCAAGCGTGCTTTTAAAATAATAAAGGGAGTTTATATATTTCAGTTTTTGCCATTGAATGTAAGTGTTATTACTGCACTTGAGGAAAAAAAGTAGACACTAGGTAGCTGAAGACTCCTTTGCATGTTCAGTCTTTCGTGCTATTTTGAAAAATGGTTTGAATACTCCTTTTGCTATTGGTTCAGTCCTTTGTGCTATTTTGAAGACTCCTTTGCATGTTCAGTATTTTGTGCTATTTTGAAAAATGGTTTCAAATTGGTGTTAAAGATCAAATACAGGCTAATGAACTTTTATTATCATTTTGGGCTTGAACACTTTTTATTCCAATAGAGGCAGAGTTTTGACTGTTTTTTTTTTCTACCCCCGGTTGTTTAGTCAGAGACTCGCAAAAAAAAGTGTTCCTTGAAAATGCTTTATCACCTTTACCCTGTAAAAGGCTTGCTGTATAAATGGCATTTTTTGAGTGGAAATTAGTTTACCAAAAACTGTTTTAAAAATGTTTGCCAAACCATTATCTACCATCGGTAGATAATGTTATCTACCATTATCTACCATTATCTACCATAAGATACCATCGGTGGTAGTTCAAACGACGTGAATGCTTTTGACTGTGTTTTCCGCACATCGTTTGTTTTACGAAGGATTACCCTCCTTAGGATAACTTTATTTGAAGAGTAGTTATCATAGAAGCATCTAAAACAACAAGATTCTAGCACATTCTGGGCTTACTTTGAAGCGGAGTCTTATGCCACAGATAATTATTTTCTTCCATCAATGCAGTATATTAAATCTAATTCTCACTGATCCCAGGTAGTACAGCACGAGATCTAGTGACAGCAAATAAAATTGAGGAAAACAATATTTAAGAACGTTTGGATCTTATGTAGCCTTCTTAACAAAACAAATGAAAAAAGTTGAAAATCATATAAATAACTATAACATCTATTACTCATATATCTATTACACATTATCTATCACTCATATACATCACAATAATAATAGTGGAGTAAAACGGAAAAAAACTGTATTCTGGTATAAAAGTGAAAGATAAAAAAGGAATTCAAAGTAATAGAAAGAGGAAAGTTGAGGGTCAGTGAGATAATTTTTGTATTAAATTTAGTGGTTGACCACATCTAGAAAAAACATGTTACATAAATAAAAGTAGTACCATTAGATTCCTTATTTTATGTCTTTTCCAAATATCATGGTCAATTATATGGCAATGAACCCAACAACCCCTCCCCTTATCGTCCCACATATAGCCCTAAGATATAGTAAAAACTAAAAGAAAATAACAATAAAAATAAAAGAAAAGGAAAAAACTAAAAAAAGTTATCTTTTAGTTTACATATATATATATATATATATATATATATATATATATATATATATATATATTATATATATATATATATATATATATATTATATATATATATATATATAGATATATATATATATATATATATATAATATATATATATATTATATATATATATATATATATATATATATATATATATATATATATATATATATATATATATATATATTATATATTATATATATATATATATATATATATATATATATATATATAGATATATATATATATATATATATATACATATATATATATATATATATATATATATATATATATATAGATATATATATATATATATATATATATATATATATATATATATAGTATATATATATATATATATATATATATATATATATATATATATATATATATATATAATATATATATATATATATATATATATATATATATATATATATATATATATATATATATATATATATATATATATATATATATATATATGTAAACATATGTTTTTGACCACTTCTAGAAAAAATATGTTACATAAATAAAAGTAGTACCATTAGATTCCTTATTTTATGTCTTTTCCAAATATCATGGTCAATTATATGGCAATGAACCCAACAACCCCTCCCCTTATATATATATATATATATATATATATATATATATATATATATATATATATATATATATATATATATATATATATATATATATATATATATTATATATATATATATATATATATATATATATATAGTATATAGTATATATATATATATATTATATATATATATATATATATATATATATATATATATATATATATATATATATATATATATATATATATATATATATATATATATATATATATATATATATATATATATATATGTAAACATATGTTTTTGACCACTTCTAGAAAAAATATGTTACATAAATAAAAGTAGTACCATAAGATTCCTTATTTTATGTGTTTTCCAAATGTCATGGTAAATTATATGACAATGAACCCAACAACCCCTCCCCTTATCGTCCCACATATAGCCTTAAGATTTAGCAAAAGCTAAAAGAAAATAACAATAAAAAAAGGAAAAGGAAAAAACTAAAAAAAGTTATACTTAAAATATGAAATTTTCATGTTATAATGTTTAGCATGGTTCTATTAATCACATTTTTAATTTATTTTTTCTTATTCAGTAATGCAATAATTACTCAGGCGAAACTGAATTTCATTTAACCCCCCCTAGATTCAAAAAATCTAGGGGGGCCACAAGCATTGAACTCCTGGCCACAAGCATTGAATCAGGAGATTGGTACCTGCGCAGCACAGACCATTGGTCAGTATACAAAAAAGTTTTTTTTTATGTTATGTAGATTTTTCCTGGGCTCATTTAATTTCCTTTTTTTGTTGATTTAGAATAGTTTTTGAATTCATTATCAATATTATGCATAGCTTTATTTATTTTTTTTAAAATAAATTATGTAGCTTGTTACCAATGCGTGTCAAGTGTCCTTGCTATATTTATGTAACATCGTCGTGTCAACTGCTTTGATATCTAATTCTCTGCAACCTGATTTAGTAACTCCGTTTTGGAAGAAGGAGCCTGGTAATCTGACTGTTGGTCTGAGCCAACCCGTTTTCGTCGACTGCATGGCTGGTGGATCTCCAGAGCCAGTTGTTCAGTGGTTCAGAATTGACGGTAAATTATATCTATATTATAATAGTTTTAATTTAAGTGCAGAGAGGGGGCGAGGGTTTTTTTCTTGCTTTCCCGTGGCATATGCGCTTTTTTAACAGATCGCTTAGCTTTACATGTAAGATTAAACAAAAAATAACGTTTTCCTAAATAAAAGTAATGAGCGACATTAAGAGTGAAAAAATTAAACAGAATGTCTATGTATGAGGAGATCTGCCCCCTCCTCAACCCGCTCTTTCAGCAAAAATTTTATAGAACCTTGTAGATGTTTTTTACTCCAATTTGACGGCCATTGTGTTTGAGCAGGCATGCTTGAAGAATTGGGACAAAAAGTTAAACTGTAGTGTAGAGTGTTTTTTTCTGTTTAATTTTCTACATTTCAATAGTGTGCCCAGAGCTACCATAAATTTGAAGAATTTAGGGAAAATCGTAATCAGCATAATCAGACTTTGGTGTTGTAAATGTTGTGAACACACATCTATGATTTTGGTTTTAATTGGTAAGGGTTGCTTTTCGCTTACATTTTGTAACTACGAGCTGTTTGATCAAATGCTCTCTTAAATGTGAAAAAGGTCTACTACTTCCTCCTTCAACTTCCCATTGTTTATATTTAAGTTTAATACTCTTGAAACAGCGCTTGGAGAATGATATTCATCTCTGCAAAATAAATTCTTTGGATGTCTATTTGAAGGGTGGGCGTTAGGATATCAGAAATTGTGGGGTTATTATTTCTACAGTTCAAAAGTGAATTCTTTAATAACGAAAAAAAATGGTATGCTCTCCATGGATGCCATATGGGGGATGAAAGATGAGAAACATTAAGACATTAAACTTTGTGTACAGAATTGGGAATCAGAAATATTGCCATTTATGCTCAATGGAAAAAGCTCCATTTAGTCCTCGCCCCAACCTATCGCCAAGAAATTTCCTGATGACATTCGTTGTGCTATCTCAACAATTCTTCCTCCGAGTTGGTTGGTATTTGAATGCAGTCTTTTATGCTACAATAAAAGATAGTCTAAATTAAAAGGAGTGCTATTCTCCCAAATCACTAATATTAAAGGTACATTCCAAATTGCTCGAAAATCGAAAGGGATTAGAAAATCAATGTCTTCCCCGCTCCTGTCCCAAACCCCATTCTGTGTTTATCTGAAGGCTCATGGTGAGTAAGAAAATTTGGGCCTAAATGCATATTTTTGAGGCTGCAGGCAAAATTCTTCCGCTTCTTCTGCTTATACAAGTATCATTTTGCACTCCTCGTTAATGGCTGTCGTGCAATTTACACCTCTTTGCATACATTTATAAAACCTAGAATAAATAAACTTAGCTAAATAAAACTTCAAAAGAAATTTGCATATTTAGTTTTCTTTGACTTCATGCATGTTTAGGAACGAATGTGTCATCACCGAGCATTACTGTATGCGATTAAACAAAGAAAAAAAAAGTTTTTTTTAACTGAAAGTAAGGAGTGACATTAAAACTTAAAACGAACAGAAATTATTCCGTATATGAAAGGGGCTGTCCCCTCGTCAACACCTCACTCTTTACGCTAAAGTTAGACTCTTTCTCACAAATTTTTTTAAAACAATAAGAAACTTTAGCGTAAAGAACGAGGCGTTGAGGAGGGGAGAGAACCCCTTTTATATACGGAATAATTTCTGTTCGTTTTAAGCTTTAATGTAACTCCTTATTCTCAGTTAAAAAAAACTTTTTTTTTTGTTTAATTTTTGAACGTTTTTGAATGAATGCAGGTTTTTATTTCGGCTCACCGTACATGAATAATTAAAACAAAATTTGTATATTCATTTTGCTTTTATTTGGTTAAATGGCTTTCTCGAAAGATGTTAAATTTTGTTTACGAACGTTTTAATTAGTAATAATTATACGTAACTTACGAAAAACATACGTAACGAACTTCTATATTCATATATTTTTAATACGTATATTAGGGGGTTCGCCCCCTATTCAATACCTCGCTCTTTGCGCTAAAATTCGAATTTTGTTCCAATTCTTTAAAAATGACCCCTTAATCACAAAGGCCGTTAATTAGAATAAATAGCTCTTATGAAAGTACTGAAAAATCTTTGGCTTAAACAGCGAGGTATTAACTAGGGGGTGGACACAATCATATACGTAATAATTTCTGTTCGTTTTAAGTTTTGATGTTGCTCCTTACTTTCAGTTGAAAAACTTTTTGTTTAATTTAATTTCTGATCTTTTTTTAAATAACGCTGGGAAATCTGGCTCCCCCTTCATAGCAATTTCCCTTCCCCATGAAAACTTCCTCCGTGGAAAGATCCTCCCACATAATCCCCGAGCCACCCCCAATCCCCACAACCAGAACCCCCTGAAAACGTCTGTATACTTCCCAATAACCAATACTATATGTAGCATTGGGTAAAGTTCATAGCTTTCAGCCCTTCTCCTGGGGCCTTTGGGGGATTAAGTCATCCTAAAAGATATAGTTATTATATTTTCGACCATGCTGAACAAAATGGCTATCTCAAAATTTTGATCGGGTGACTTTGGGAAAAAAATGAGAGTGGGAGGGGACCTAGTTGCCCTCCATTTTTATGTTCACTTAAAAAGGGCACTATAAATTTGAATTTCAGTTCGAATGAGGTCTCCCACGATATTCTAGGATATCTTGGTCGATACGATCACCCCCGGGAAAAAAACAAAAAAAAACAAACAAAAACAATTAAACACGCATCCGTGATCTTTCTTCTTGCAAAAAATACAAAATTCCACATTTTTGCAGATAGGAGCTTGAAACCTCTGCAGCTGGGTTCTCTGATACCGTAAATCTGATGGAGTGATTTTCCTTAAGGTTCTATAACTTTTGGGGAGTGTTTACCCTTTTTTCGAAAATCAGGCAAATTTTCTCAGACACTTAACTTTTGATGGGTAGGACTAAACTTAATGAAACTTATATATTTGAAATCAGCATAAACATCTGATTCTATTGATGTATCTATGGGTATCAAAATTCCAGTTTTTAAAGTTTTGGTTAGTATTGAGCCGGGTCGCTCTTTACTTACAGTTCGTTACCACGAACTGTTTGAAACTGGATTACTGTATTATTGAATTACTGGAAAGTTATGTATTAATCAATACATAATTTTTCCGAAACTGTAAATCGATGAGCTATCTAAACATTTTCGCTAAATAGGTTTTTTTAACCAACAAAGCGTTATAAAGTGCTAATTTGCTTCAGTACAAACCTTTTCATGTAAATCAAAACGTCACTAGAACGTTCAATTTTCTTTCTAAAGAGTTTTTTTCCGATATTCAAAAACTATTGGTTCGACAATATCACGCTTGACAAAAATTAAATAAACACAGACACGAGCATCCATCTCGAAAAAAATAGGACCTCTTTTCTGCTGAATTCTATATATATATATATGGTATAAATTTTGTCGGAATCGTTTTTTGGGATGCTTTTCCCTATTTCCCAAATGGGACACATTTTCCAACGCTCATAAGTTTTGTTGGATATTTATATACTGAGGGAATTTTATATATTTGACATGAACATAAAAAGTCAACTGTTTTATTACATATATTGCAATTAGAACTCCTTTTCCCCCCGTTTTCGTTACTATTATCACGATTCGCTTCTTAATTACAGTTCAGTATCACCAAGTGTATCAAACAGTTCGTGGTAACGAACTGTAAGTAAGGAGCGACCCGGCTCAATACTAACCAAAACTCTAAAAAACGGAATTTTGATACCCATAGATACATCAATAGAATCAGGTGTTTATGCTGATTTCAAATATATAAGTTTAATTAAGTTTAGTTTTACCCATCAAAAGTTAAGTGCCTGAGAAAATTTGCCTTATGTTCGAAAAAAGGAGGAAACACCCCCAAAAAGTCATAGAACCTTAATGAAAATTACACCATCGGATTCAGAAATATCAGAAAACCCTACTGCGGAAGTTTCAAGCTCCTATCTGCAAAAATGTGGAATTTTGTATTTTTTGTCAGAAGAAAGATCACGGATGCGTGTTTATTTGTTTTTTTTGTTTTTTTTATTTCCCCAGGGGTGATCGTATCGATCCAGTAGTCCTAGAATATCGTAAGAGGGCTCATTTGAACGGAAATTAAAAGTTCTAGTGCCCTTTTTAAGTGACAAAAAAAAATTCGAGGGCAACTTGGCCCCCTCTCACGCTCATTTTTTCCCAAGAGCAACCCAGTCGAATTTTGAGATAGCCATTTTGTTCAGCATAGTCGAAAATCTAATAAATATGTCTTTGAGGGTGACTAAATCCCCCAGAGTTTCCAAGGGAAGGGCTGGAAGTTATGAACTTTGCCCATTGTTTACATATAGTATTGGTTAATGAGAAGTACAAAGACGTTTCAGGAGGGATTTTTCTGATGGGGGGGGGGTGTCGGAGGAGGAGGTTACGGGGAAGGATCCTTCCATGGAGGATGTTTCCTTGGGGGAATGGACATTTCTATGAAGGGGCGCCGGATTTCCCAGCATTACTTAAAAAACGATCAGAAATTAAATTAAAAAAAACTAGTTTTTTCAACTGAAAGTAAGGAGCAACATTAAAACTTAAAGCAAACAGAAATTATTACGTATATGAGGGGGTTCGCCCCCTAGTCAATATCTCGACCTTTTCGCTAAAGTTTTTTTTAGTAGTTTCAAAAGAGCTATCTATTCTAATTAACCGGCCTTTGTGATTCAGGGGTTTGTGATTCGAACAAAACTTGAACTTTAGCGTAAAGAGCAAGGTATCGACTAGGGGGAAAACTCCCTAGTATACGTAATAAAACATACGAATATAGAAGTTCGTTACGTAAGTTAATTCGTAAGTTACGTCAGAACAAAACTTCGAGAAAGCCATTTAGCCAAAAAAGTAAAATTAATATGTAAATTTCGTTTTAATTATTCATGTACGGTGTGCCAAAATGAAAGCTGCATTAATTCAAAAACGTTCAGAAATCAAATAAAAAAACAAGTTCTTTTTAACTGAAAGTAAGGAGCGACATTAAAACTTAAAACGAACAGAAATTATTCCGTATATGAAAGGGGCTGTCCCCTCCTCAATACTTCGCTCTTCACTCTAAAGTTTGAATCTGTCACACACTTTATTTTTTAAAACAATAAAAAAAAATTGCGTAAAGAGCGAGGTATGGAGGAGGGGACAGCCCCTTTCATATACGGAATAATTTCTGTTCGTTTTAAGTTTTAATGTCGCTCCTTACTTTCAGTTAAAAAAACTTGTTTTTTTTATTTAATTTCTGATCGTTTTTTAGTTAATGCACCTTTTATTTTGGCTCGCCGTCATTAATAAGCAATGACGCAATAAGTTTTATATAGCAATAAGTTTTTAATAATATATAAGCAATAATATAAGCAATATAAGCAATAATATAAGCAATAAGCAATAAGTTTTTTATTTAATAATGTAAGGGATGAATAAACATACAACCTATTATCATAGGCAGCGCAATCGCGCCACCTAAGTAAAGAACGATGGTGGCACAATGTATTTTTTTTTCCATACCAGGGCACTTAGTATCGAAAGAATTGTCGTAGAAACTTCGAAAAGGGATCATTTGATAGGAAATTGGAGTGGCTAGTGCCCTTTTTAATAGTCGAAATTGATTGAAGGCAACTAACGTCCCTTCCACGCCCACCATTTCCCAAAACACATCCAATCAAAATTTTGAGATAGCCATTTTGCTCTTCGTAGTTTATATCCAGATAGAAAATATGTTTTTGAGGAGGACACTCCCCCACAACCCTCAGGGCAAGGGTTTTAAGTTATGCCCCGGGGGCATATAAGAACGATGTTGGCACAAGTTATTATTTATTATTTTTTTCCTTTAGACTAGGGTACTTCGTATCGAAGAAGTTGTCGTAGAAACTTCAAAAAGGGCTCATTCAATTGGAAATTGGAGTAGCTTGTGCCCTTTTTAATAGTCGGAAGGGATTGGAAGGCAACTAACACCCCTTCCACGCCCACCATTTCTCGAATTACATCCAATCAAAATTTTGAGATAGCCATTTTGTTCATCGTAGTTTATATCCAGATAGAAATTATGTTTTTGAGGAGGACACTCCCCCACAGCCCTCAAGGCGAGGGTTGTGAGTTATGCCCGGGGGGCATATAAGGTTTTTAGAGAAAACGCTGTCGTAGAAACTTCTAATAAGACTCATTCGATTGAAAATTCAAAGGGCTAGTGCCCTTTTTAATAGTCGAGAATGATTGGAGGGCAACTAACCCCCCTCTCACGCCCACCTTTTCCCCAAACACATCCAATCAAAATTTTGAGATAGCCATTTTGTTCCACGCAGTTTAAAGTTCAGGAAATTATACCTTTGAACAGGACACTCCCCCCACAGTCTTCAAGGCAAGGGTTATAAGTTATACCCTGGGGGCATATAAGGTCTTTATTGAAATCTTTTTGGCATAAATTTGAAAAATGGCTGATTCAATTGAAAATCCAAAGAGCTAGTGCCCTTTTTAATAGTTGAAAAGAATTTGAGGGCAATTAACCCCCCTCTCACGCCCACCTTTTCCCCAAACACATCCAATCAAAATTTTGAGATAGCCATTTTATTCCACGCAGTTGAAAGTTTTGGAATATGGGTCTTTAAGGATGACAACCCCTCCCCGTCAAAGCCCTCTGGGCAAGGGTTGTAAGTAATGCCCTGGGGGAATATAAGGTTTATATAGAAAGTTGTTGTAGAAATTTCAAAAGGGGCTCATTTGATTGGAAATTGAAATTGCCCTTTTTAATAGTCAAAAGTGAGTGGAGAGTAATTAACCCCCCTCTCGCACCCACCATTTCCCCAAAAACATTCAATTAAAGGTTAGAGATAGCAATTTTGTTCAACGTAGTTGAAAGTTCTGGAAATTATATATTTAAGGATGACAAACCCCCCCCCCCCCGAGCCCCCAGGGCAAAGGTTATAAGTTATACCCTGGGAGCATATAAGATTTTTATAGATAGAGTTGTCGTAAAAACTTCAAAAGGGGCTCATTCATTTGGAAATTGAAAGGTCTAGTGCCCTTTTTAATAGTCGAAAGTGATTGGAGGGTAACTAACCGCCCTCTCACGCACACCATTCCTCTGAACACACCCAATCAAAATTTTCAGATAGCCATTTTGTTCAACGTTACAGAAAGTTTTGGAAATTAGGTATTTGAGGATGACACCCCCCACCCCAGCCCTCAGGGCACGGGTTGTAAGTTGTACCCTGGGGGCATATAAGGTTTTTATTGAAATCGTTGTCGTAGAAACTTCAAAAGGGCTCATTTGATTGGAAATTAAAAGGGATAGTGTCCTTTTTAATAGTCGAAAGTGATTGGAAGGCTTGAAATTTTATATTAAAGATCGATATGGGTACAATGTATTATTATTTTTTCTTTTTTTTGTTTAGGCCAGGGCACTTCGTATCGAAGGAGTTATCTTAGGAACTTTGAACGCATCGAATCAAAATGTTGAGAGAGCCATTTTGTTTAACGTAGTTGAAATTTCTGGAAATTAGGTCTCTGAGGATGACAACCACCCTCACAGCCCTTAGGATAAGGGTTGTAATTTATATCCTGGGGGCATATAAGGTGTTTATAGAAAGCGTTGTCATAGAAACTCAAAAAGTGCTCATTCGATTGGAAATTGAAAGGCCTAGTGCCCTTTTTAATAGTCGAAAGTGATTGGAAGGCTTGACATTTTTATTATAAAGATTGATGTGGGTATAATGTATTATTTTTTTATTATTGTTGTTGTTTAGACCAGGGCACTTCGTACCGAAGGAGTTGTCGTAGGAACTTTTTCTCCAGCATACAAATGCTGAAAACCCCTATGCCTTCCCAAGGCCAGAACATAATTTGCACTTTACTGAAAAAATATAATTTTTTTTATTTTTATAACTTTAATAAATCAAATAATATGAACATTTTGATTACTAAATATCAGTATAAGTATATTAAACTGACAATGCACATTCAGTTGTATTTTTTCAGTAAAGTGCAAATTATGTTCTGGCCTTGGAAAGGCATAGGGGTTTTCAGCATTTGCATGCTGGAATAAAATTTTCAGCAATTTTTAGCAACATACGATCTTTTAAAAATCTAGACACGAATAGTAGTGTTTAATTTAGTTTCATACCTCCTCTAGTTGACCTGAAACAGAAAACTTGATACCCTTCGCAAAAAAATCTGTTTACTTTCTTTGATAGCCTGGATACACTTACGCTATTTTGATTTGGTTAAATTTTAAGAGCAGAAGTAGCCCCGAAAGTTTGAACATAATAGCCTCAGTCGTTCTTGGCATACTGCTGAGATGCCTTATTGGGAATTAGTATTAACACCTCGATACGAAGTGCCCTGGTCTAAAAAAAAAAAATAATACATTGTACCCACATCGATCTTTACTATAATTAAATAAAAACAAGTTTTTTTTTTAACGGAAAGTAAGGAGCAACATTAAAACTTAAAACGAACAGAAATTATTCCGTATATGAAAGGGGTTGTCCCCTCCTCAACGCCTCGCCTTGTCTCTGTCTCACAACTTTATTTTTTAGAAAAATAAAAAACTTTAACGTAAAGAGCGAGGCGTTGAGGAGGGGACAGCTCCTTTCATATGCGGAATAATTTATGTTCGTTTTAATTTTTAATGTTGCTCCTAACTTTCAATTAAAAAAAAAAAAAATTATTTAATTTTTGAACGTTTTTGAATTAATGTAGGTGTTGATTTTAGCTCACCGTACATGAATAATTAAAACCAAATTTGTATACTAATTTTACTTTTATTTGGTTAAATGGCTTTCTCGAAAGTTGTTTAATTTTATTTACGAACGTTTTTATTAGTAATAAATATACGTAACTTACGAATTAACTTACGTAACGAACTTCTATATTCATCATTTTTTAATACGTCACAAAGGCCGTTAATTAGAATAAATAACTCTTATGAAAGTACTACAAAATCTTTGGCTTAAAGAGGTATTGACTAGGGGGGCAAACTCGATCATATACGTAATAATTTCAGTTCGTTTTAAGTTTTGATGTTGCTCCTTACTTTCAGTTGAAAAAGTTTTATTTCTGATCGTTTTTTTTAATGCTGGGAAATCCGGCGCCCCCTTCATAGCAATGTCCCTTCCCCCATGAATTCTTCCTCCATGGAAAGATCCTCCCACATAACAACCCGACCCCCCCCCCCCGCTACCAGAAAAATGCCCTCTGAAAAAGTGTGTATACTTCCCAATAACCAATACCATATGTAAACATTGGGTAAAGTTCATAACTCAGCCCTGCTCCCGGGGACTTTGGGGATTAAGTCATCCTAAAAGACATATTTATTATATTTTCGACCATGCTGAACAAAATGGCTATCTCAAAATTTTGATCGGGTGACTTTGGGAAAAAAATGAGAGTGGGAGGGGACCTAGTTGCCCTACATTTTTTTGTCATTTAAAAAATCCGCTAGAAATTTTAATTTCCGTTCGAATGAGCCCTCCCACGATATTTTAGGACCACTGGGTCGATAAGATCACCCCTGGGGGAAAAAAAATAAAATGAACACGCATTTGTAACGTTTCTTCTGGCAAAAAATACAAAATTCCCCATTTTTGCAGATAGGAGCTTGAAACCTCTACAGTAGGGTTCTCTGATACGCTGAATTTTATGGTGTGATTTTCATTAAGGTTTTATAGCTTTTAAGGGGCCTTTTTTCGAAAATCAGGCAAATTTTCTCAGGCGTGTAACTTTTGAGGGGTAAGTAAAATTTGATGAAACTTATATATTTGAAATCATTTTGATACCAATAGGTACATCAAAAGGATCAGATTTTAATGCTGATTTCAAATATATAAGTTTCATCAAGTTACGTGCTTGAGAAAATTTGGCTGATTTTCGAAAAAAGGGGAAAAGACCCCCTTTAAGTTTTAGAAATTTATGAAAATCACACCATCATATTCAGCGTATTAGAGAACCCTACTGCAGAGGTTTCAAGCTCCTATCTTCAAAAACGTGGAATTTTGCATTTTTTGCCAGAAGATAGATCACAGATGTGTGTTTATTTGTTTTTTTGGTTTTTTTTCAGGGGTGATAGTATCGACCCAGTGTTCCTAGAATATCTTAGAGGGCTCATTGGAACGGAAGTTAAAAGTTCTAGTACCCTTTTTGTGACCAAAAAAATGGAGGGCAACTAGGCCCTCTCCCACGCTCATTTGTTTCCCAAAGTCACCCGATTAAAATTTTGAGATAGCCATTTTGTTCAGCATGGTCAAAAATATGATAGCTATGTCCTTTAGGATGACTTAATCCCCCGAAGTCCTCTGGGGGAGGGCTGAAAGTTATGAACTTTACCCAATTTTAACATATAGTTTTGGTTATTGGGAAGTATACAGACGTTTTCAGGGGGCATTTTTTCTGGTAGTGAAGGGGGGTGTGGTTGGGAGTTATGTGGAAGGACCTTTCCATGAAGGAAGTTTTCATGGGGGAAGGGACATTGCTATGAAAGGGATGTCAGATTTCCCAGCATTATTTAAAAAAAAGATCAGAAATTAAATTTAAAAAAAAAAACAAGTTTTTCAACTGAAATTAAGGAGCAACATCAAAACTTAAAACGAACAGAAAATATTACTGATATGATTGGGTTCACCCCCTAGTCAATACCTTGCTCTTTAAGCCAAAGATTTTTTTAGTACTTTCATAAGAGCTGTTTATTCTAATTCATGGCCTTTGTGATTAAGGGGTCATTTTTAAAGAATTGGAACGAAACTCGAACTTTAGCTTAAAGAGCAAGGTACTGACTAGGGGGCGAACCCTTTAATATACGTATTAAAAATATATGAATATAGAAGTTCGTTACGTTAGTTAATTAGTAAGTTACGTATCTTTATTACTAATAAAAACGTTCGTAAATAAAGTTAAACAAGTTTCGAGAAAGCCATTTAACCAAATAAAAATAAAATTAATATTCAAATTTTGTTTTAATTATTCATGTAGCCGACGGTGAGCCAAAATCAAACCTGCATTCATTCAAAAACGTTAAAAAATTAAATAAAAAAACAAGTTTTGTTTTAACTGAAAGTAAGGAGCGACGTTAAAACTTAAAACTAACAGAAATTATTCCGTATATGGAAGGGGCTCTCCCCTCCTCAACGCCTCGCTCTTTACGCTAAAGTTTGACTTTCTCACAACTCTATTTTTTTAAACAATAAAAAACATTAGCGTAAAGAGCGAGGCGTTGAGGAGGGGACGGCCCCTTTCATATACGGAATAATTTCTGTTCGTTTTAAGTTTTAACGTCGTTCCTTACTTTCAGTTAAAAAAATTTTTTATTTAAGAAATTTTTTTTTTTTTTTTTTTTAATTTTCAACATTAAAACTGATTTTTCTTTTGATGTATCTATTGGTATCAAAATTCTGGTTGTCATCCTCAAAGACCTAATTTCCAGAACTTTCAATTACGTTGAACAAAATCGCTATCTCCAAATTTTGATTGGATGTGGTTGGGGAAATGGTGGGCGTGGGAGGGGGGTTAGTTGCCCTCCAATCACTTCCAACTATTAAAAAGGGCACCAGCCCTTTCAATTTCCAATCGAATGGGCCGTTTTTGAAGTTTCTACGACAACGCTTTCTATAAAAACCTTGTGTGCCCCAGGGCATAACTTACAGCCCTTGCCCTGGGGGCTGTGAGGGGGTTGTCACCCTCAAAAACATAAATTTCGGACCTTTCAACTACGTTGAACAAAATGGCTATCTCAAAATTTTGATTGGATGTGTTTGGGGATAGGGTGGGCGTGAGAGGGGGTTACTTGCCCTCCAATCACATTTGACAATTAAAAAGCGCATAACTTACAACCCTTACCCTGAGCGCTGAGGGGGGAGTGTCATCCTCAAAGATATAATTTCCGGTCCTTTCAACTGCGTTGAACAAAATCTCAAAATTTTGATCGGATGTGTTTGGGGAAATGGTGGGCGTGGAATTGGTGGTAGTTGCCTTCCAATCACTTTCGACTATTGAAAAGGGCACTAGCCATTTCAGTTTCCAATCGAATGAACCCTTTTTGAAGATTCTACGACAATGCTTTCTATAAAAACCTTACATGCACCCTGGGCATAACTGACAAATCTTGCCCTGAGGGACGTAGGGGGGATGTCATTCTCAAAGACCTAATTTCCGGAACTTTCAACTACGTTTAACAAAATGGCTATCTTAAAATTTTGATTGGATGTGTTTGGATAAAAGTTGGGCGTGAGAGGGGGTTTAATTGCCCTCCAATCACTTTCGACTATTAAACGGGACACTAGCCCTTTGAACTTTCAATTGAATGAGCCATTTTTGAAGTTTCTACGGCACAGCTTTCTATAAAAACCTTATATGCCCCCAGGGCATAGCGTACAACCCGTGCCCCCCACAAATGACATGTATAAGCGATGGGCGAATTGTATAAATTACAACACTTGCCCCAAGGGCTCTAGGTGGGGGGGGGGGGTCATCCCAGAGACGTAGCTATTGGCCCTTTTCACTATGTTGAACAATATGGTCATCGTATTTTTTTTTTATTGGATGTCTTTAAGAAAGTGATTTAGGGATGGTTGCCCTAAAATCCCTTTTGACTCTTAAAAAGATACTGAAAATTTTAGTTTAAAATCGAATGACTCCGATTCGATACGATCTGCCATGCGAAGTACTTTGGTGAAAAGAAAGAAAAATATAAAATAAAATAAAAAAATACATTGTGTCTGAGAAACAACTGTATATACTGCACTGCCTATGAAACAATTTTATTTATATTTCCTATAGTGGCCTTGGGCTCTCATGTAAACTCAAAACAAGCAAAAATTAACAATATTAGGGATGAAAACCATCATGTCTTCTTAACACCAGAATAAAATTTGCACTTATTTATTCATTTATTTATTGATGGTGTTTTATTTATTTCTTGATGGAGATATGTGGTAGTTTTACGCTTGGAAGATTATTTGACTTTATTTCTGCTCATTTTTGATTTGATGCAGACATTCATTTTTCTTTTTAAAATTTTTATAAAAGTTTTTTTTTTAATTAATTTCTTTTCGTTTTTTATTGATATGGTCATTTCATGGAATTTTTTTTATGTCTTTTCGGTTTTTTTCTTCAAGAATCCATTGATTGGCTTGCTATTTGTATGTTGGAGGAATTTTTTTAACAGTTTTTAATCCTGACACAAATAGTATTGTTTAGTTTAATTTCATACCTCATCAAGTTGACTTGAAAAACAAAACTCAATACCGTTCCCAAAAAATTTTATCTATGCTCTTTGACAACCTGGATACACTTAGACTCTTTTGATTTTGACTTTTTTAAATTATAAATGCAGAAGTAGTACTAGTACAACCCCCTTGGTTTCAACTTAATACGCTTAGTCGCTCTCGATATATCTCTGGAGTAACTTATTGGCAACCATACCCACAGTGCCTGTTGATTTAGTTTTAAAGCAGCTTTTAGTTTTAAAGCTTGATGGGCCAATTGCATAATTTTTGAGAATTGACATAACCAATATCCTTAGATTTCGTGAAGATTTCGTGCTTAGATTTCGTGCTACATTTCGTGAAGTTGTGGGTTTGCAAAATGACTGCTAATGATGAAATATGTTTCTACTGGCTGGTTGAATTGCTTGCTCTCTGGCCCTTGGGCCTTTTTGTCAAGATGCTTCTATTGTATTATTTCTCCAAACCGCAGTATTTAGGTGCTTACCAGAGCAGGGGATTTTTCAATGGAACCAAGGAATAAGATTTATCACCGTTTGTCTGATATTTCAGCTTCAACTACATTTTTCCACAGGTAAAACAAATATATAAGCAATTTTTATCATTTGAGTGGTCATTTTAAAAGCTAAAAATTACCATTAAGGATGAAACTGTGACGCAGGGGATAAAAACGCTTATACGTAAGCAAATGAAATTTGACTTAAGGACAAAAGAGGAGTATTGTGGTTATTCATTTCAATGGAAACCATGAATAAAGAAAAAAAAAACAAAAAATAAATAGTAATTAACTAATAAAAAAGGCTTTTTTATGTCCAGAATATATTATGCCAGGATTTTAGATCACAATTTCAGTTGTTAATTGGAATTCCATTTTTGGCATAAGTTGGCTTCCTTATTGAAGTAATTGAAAGCCTTTGAACAACATAATGTTTTACCTCAGGGTGTTCAACGTCTATTTTTGGTGTAAAGCCTATCATTATTGACCACCGATTTTTGGTGATTTTCCCGGTGATTCTGGTTTAATGCTGGTGATTTTTCTGGTGAAAGTCTGGTGAATTTTATTTTTTCGTGATGGTAACCTTGGTTTAAATTTGAAATACATGTACCAAATGTGCTAGCAATGGATTGAAAATTAAAAAAAATTATTGAAAATTAAATTTTTATCCCTTGATATTTCTAGATAAGATGGGATAAAATCTTTACTTCAAGTTTAAAATCTTTTAGTGAGTATTGGTGATTCATAAGAACTTATTAAGTCTTTTGCCTTTTTAATAGTTTCAAAAAAGTGTGTTCTAAATTTCTCAGGTTGCAGTTCAGCATATGGCCTACTAAGTTAGGTTAGCCTGTAACATAATAGACACAATCTGGCAACTGAAATTTAGCAGGTGTTGCTCAAGGCTTGGACCTTTTTCTAAATGAAAAGCAGACAATTTTGGTAAATTTAATCAGTGACCTAATAATCATAGCCTACAAGAATAACTTCAAAATTGAACCCAATCTTAGTGGAGCTTAGAGCTAGTCATTGGTGAGAATATTTGTAATACTTTTGAGAATATTGGTGGTAATTGGATATTTTAGTTGAGTTTTAAAGAGACTTTTAAAGTGGTGTGGAGATAAATCAGAATCTAGAGGAATGGAGCCAGGGGCTCCACCTCCATTGCTGAATAATGCATACATGATGCAAGCTGCACAGGGTATCCATATGGTCAATCAATATGGACAAGTGTTTGTACCAATTCAAGCACCAAGCAGCCCCCCAGTAAACTTACATCATCTAAATCTGTGTATATCTAGTTCATCACCTTATATGTCAATGATTGCTACTCAAAACCGAAATACCCCTTTATATGACCAAGAATTTCCATCTTTACCTTGTGATCTGGATGTGAATTTAGAGAACTGCATAAGCCCTAACGAAGCAGAAGGTATTGTCAGTAGCTCAAAAAAGACAGCAGTGAAAAGAAGAGCATCTGAACCAGTCAGTGCACAACCGCAGTTTGAGAAAGCTAACCAGATGAACCAAAGAATGGAGTCAGTGACATACTCACATGCTGATGCCAGCAAGAAGATGCCCCAAAAGGAGAAGTTCATAGTAAATCGGGAGTTTGAAGTCCCAGAAGAAGATCTCTACAGATTTGGAATGGTAGCGGAACTTAACGAAGTAGATACATCCAAGAAACTTCCAGAAGACTTCAGCCTTGGAAAATGCCTGAAAGAAATACTGAAAGGTGATCGATTTGAATTTGAAACTTTCAACGAAAGAAAGAAGATGATCATATTTGTTAAAACAGAAGAAGCATGTGAAAAAATGAAGAGTATAAAGGTGATTGGAGGATTAAATGTGGACATTCAGAAAAGAAGCAATACTGTGAGAGGAATTATCAAAGGTATCCCCTTGGAACTGTCAGAACAGGAGGTAATTGAAAGTATTGACAGTCAAATTTCAGTCATAAGTGCAAAAAGACAAAAGCGGTTCAATCGTGAATCAAGGAAGCTAGAGGACAGCCTGGCAATTTTATTAACTTTTGAAAGTAACTTCCTGCCACCTGCAGTTTGGATGTGTGGTAGGAAAAGAATTGTGCAAGAATATAATAGACCAATAATACAGTGCCACAGATGTCAAAGATATGGACATATCAAGAAGAATTGCATGGCCAAAGAAGATCTATGTCTGAGATGTGCTGGTAAACATCAGTCAGCTGTTTGCCCATTGAAAAACTTAGAACAACAGAAGAAAACAGATTATTTCAGGTGTGTAAACTGCAAAGGAAACCATCCTTCTACCTCCTCATTATGTAGTGTTAGAAGAAGGAATTTGGAAGTGTTGAAAGTGGCAGAGAAACATCAGATGTTCTACGGGAGAGCAGAAACTGTATACAGATCATATGCTGAAGTTGTCAATAAGAATGTTTACAAAGAACATTCAGTGAGAACACACAATGTGCCCCAACTTGTAGTTAAACAAGTTATAAACAATACTGCAAACAAAATTGTTATTGGACTTTTGCTATCACCAGAATTATTGGATATGGCAAACTTACCGTTAAAAGAGAGGGTAGAAAAATTATGTAAGTTTATTGAAAACCTAGGGATTGCAGAGCTGGATTGTAGTTCAGTAATTCAACAGTGTAAAAATAAATGACTTTGAGACAAAGGCTGAAAATTATTTCATGGAATGCTCGATCTATGGTTAAAGTGAACAAAGATCTTCTGCTGGACTATTGTACCAGTGTCGATGCCGATATTTTCTGTATTCAAGAAACGTTCTTAAAACCATATATGAATCCTATGTTTCGGAATTACAAAGTAGTTAGAATGGACAGATTGGATAAAGATGGTGGAGGAGTTATAATTGGAATCAAGAAGCCACTCAATTACACTCCTATCTATTTTAATCGTTATGATCTTTGTGAGATGGAAGTGGTTGGATGTAAGTTATATCTGTCACCATCATTGAAAGTGAATATATTTAATGTCTATATTCCCGATGGAAATTCTTTGAAAACGCCTGAAATGTTACAAAAAATACTGGACTTAGTGCCTAAAGGAGATAAAGTGATGATAATGGGAGATTTTAATGCTCATCATAGAGCATGGTGCACTTGTGGACTAGAAAATAGAAATGGAAAAATTGTAGCAGATTTCCTGCTAGACAATGGTGAAGTTTCTCTTTTGACTCCCAAAGATTTGCCAACCAGACTTAATGGAAGGACAGGAAGAACAGTAACAATAGATCTCGTTATGGGATCAGCGAGCTTAGCTTCAAAGGTAGAAATAAAGAATGACAAAGTGTCATGTTTGTATAGTGATCACTACCCAATAATCACAGAGCTGTATTCCCACAGTGCTACAAGAATTCAAAACGAGACAGATAGGAAGCTCAATCTGAAGAAAGCAAATTGGGATTTATTTAAAGAAAAATTGAAAGACATAGACATTAGAAGTAAAGTGAATTGTCGGGAAGACTTTGAAGCAAAAATTGAGACATTCCAAAATGAACTGAGAGAAGTTGCAGAACAGGTGATCCCTAAGACAGGAGGAAGACAAAAAGGACATAAATTTAGTCTATGGTGGAATGAAGACTGTACTATGGCAAAAAGAGAGTTAGTCAAAGCAAGGAAAATTCATAACCGATTCCCAAATTTTGAAAATTACATGTTGTGTCAAAGAAGATATGCCATATTTAGAAAGAAAATCATTGAAGCAAAGAAAACATCTTTTGAAGAATTTTTAGAAAGATTGGATTTCAGAGAACCTGCAAATCAAGTTTACCGTGTGGTGAAAAATTTAATTAATGGGAAGAATGAAAATATTGAGAACAGTCCTTTGGTTGTAGATGGCGTGATAGTTACTGAAGATCAAGAGAAGGCGGATAGAGCAGCAGAATATGTGGAGTCGGTGATAGGCAATCAAGATGAATTAAGTTACCAGGAAGCACAAACAATTGCCAAAGCAAAGAGACTAAGTGAGAAAGGTAATAAAGAAGAATACAACAAATCATTTGCATTTGGAGAATTGAAAAGAGTGCTGGAAAAACTGCCACAAACAGCACCAGGAAACGATGGAATTTATCCTCAATATGTCAAACAGTTGGATGAGAGATGGGTAAGTGTATTATTAGACATCATGAATACTGTTTGGGACAAAGGATGTTTCCCAAAAATATGGAAAGATGGAATAGTCACTATGATCCCAAAACAAGGAAAAGATTCAACCACATTAGAAAACTACAGAATGATAACTCTTCTTCCGGTATTAGGTAAAGTCTATGAGAGATTAGTGAAAGTGAGACTAAATTGGGCGTTAGAGAAAGCACAGCTATTAAAGGATATTCAGTGCGGCTTTCGAAAACAAAGATCTACCACAGAAGTTTTGACAATGTTTATAAATGACGCAGTATTTGCTTTGGAAAATTCGAAGTTTTTAATAGCAGTATTCCTTGATGTGAAAATGGCATTTGACAACATGGTTCACAGACATATATTGGAAGGGGTGCTAGAAGCAAAGATTAAAGGACGCTTACTTGGTTTTTCACAGGATTTTCTAATGAAAAGAGAAGTAAATGTGAAGATAGGAAAAGCAACATCAGCGAGGAGAATATTGAGGCGTAGAGGGGTCCCTCTAGGCTCGGCTTTGGGGCCTGATTATTATAATTTTAGTGAGTTTGACATACCGTTGGACATTGGTGGTGAAAGAGCTGGTATATTTGCTGATGATAATGGTTTGTGGGTTATCACCAATTGCATAGAAGAAGGACAAAAGACTATTCAAGAAACACTTAACTCGTTGGAAATATGGGCAGGAGAAAACTGTGTTAAATTTTCAACTCAGAAAACCAAAGCAATGTTGATAACCAGGAAAAGGAACTTTTCACTACCTAACTTAATGCTGAACCGCGTACAAATAGAATTTGTAAATGAATTTAAGTGGCTTGGTGTGACTTTTGATAAAAACCTAACTTTCAAACCCCATATAAAAACTTTGAAGACAGCATGCGAAAGACGGATAAATATTTTGAAGATGCTTTCTGGTGCTAATTTTGGTCCAAAACCACAATTCATGGTAGAATTCTATCTAAAATACATAAGACCTAAGATGGAATATGGTAGCCTGATATACTGCGCAGGCAGTAAGTCATTGCTGGAAGAATTAGAGACAATTCAATACAGTGCGATAAGAATAGCTTTTTCTGCAGGAAAAACCGCCCCAAGGTCATTCCTTTTATCAGAAAGCGGACTTGTCAATCTTTCTGCTCGGAGAGAAATCATAGCTTTAAAATTTTTGAGAAAGACGTGGACTGCAGACAAATCCAATCCGATTAAATCCAGACTTCTTAAAGAAGGAAGATTAAGGTGTTCAAGCAGAAAGATGCATGGATTAGTAAGAGCCAAGGAAATTATGGAACGGTTCACAAATGAGTGCAGTCTAACAGAAATGCTGAGAGTGCTGAATCTGGAGATTGTCCCGCAATGGAAAGCCAGAACATTCCCTTGTGAAACTGAGTTTGAATTATGGGATGGTCTTGACGTGGCGAGGTCCTTTAGAATGTCGAAAGATTTAAAATATGGCGAAGCAGTGGATATATTTACGGATGCATCCAAGAAAGATCAAAAAGTTGGAGCGGCCTTTGTCATTCCCTCAAGGAATGTGAGGAATATGATGCAGTTCGACTCTTCAACAACAGTATATCAAGCTGAAGTATTAGCTATCGCCGAAGCTGTGAGATATGTGAATGAGAACGGGTTAAATGGGGAAACCTATAGAATTTGTTCGGACTCTAAGAGTGGCCTAGAGGCATTGAAAAATATTTATATGTCTCAATCGGTTGCTGGAGAAATTATTTATTGCCACAGTGAAATGCAACAAAAAAGGAATCGAAATTGTGCTTGAGTGGGTGCCAGGGCACGCAGATATAGAGGGAAATGAATTAGCAGACGAAGTGGCGAAAAGTGCAGCAGAAGGAGATGGACGTGTCTTGCAAACCACTACTCCAAAGATTGTAAATAGAATATCTGAAATTATAAAGCTATTAAATGAAAAGGCATTTGAAGACATTAAGGCATTTTCAATGAATAGATACATAGTGGACAAGAAAGATAAATGATTTCATAAAGCAGTGTATGGTGAACTAACTAAGTCAGAGGCGAGAATATTATTTAGACTAAGATCGGGTCATGCAGCAACACAAGCATATAGAGCTAGATTTTACGGTGAAGATGGAAAATGTACATATTGCGGTGAAGAGGAGACGGTGTATCATATGGTGTTTCAATGTCTGAAAACGGAGGAAAAAAGAAAACAAATAAGGAAGTTCATGAAAGAAAGAAGAATAGTGGTACCAGACGATTTACTAAGTAGTGAAAGATCTTCAAAAGACTTTAGTGAAGGTCTCAAATTAATATTCAAGTTCATAAAAGACATTAACCGAATTAATACACTATAGTGAAATATGTCAGTTTGATTCAGAAGAAGGAAAGCCTCTCAAGTCCTCAGGGAAGAGGGTAGGATTCTACGTTCATCATCATCATCTAGCAATGGATTGAATTAAAAAAAAAGAATTCTCAGTTAAAGTAAGCATAGTCCCACATTAACATAGATCCAGCAGCCTAGGCTAGGGTTTTTTCAAGGGACTGAACAATCTCGGGGAAAGGGAAAAAAGATTCTAGGTGTTGAACACAACTTAGGCCTATATCTTGGGTAAATTTTTCATTATTCATATTATTGACTTACGAATAAAGTGAACATACCACTCGATGCCTTTTTTTATGCTCTTTCCAAATATAATAATCGTTTTTTTGGAAATGATTTTACCCCCACCCCTATATAGGCTATACCAATTCAGGGTATATATTTGAACATGTAAACCCCTAGCCTGAATTGGTATGTATAGGGGTGGGGGGTAAAATTCATTTCTGACAAAAGTGATTATTATAGGCCTATTTGGGAAGAGCATAAAAAAGGCATCAAGTGGTACATTTACTCTACTCATAAGTCAATAATATGAATAGGCTAGGCCTAACAAAAAAATTACCATACCTTGTTTTCAATGTCTTGAACACACTAAACAGAGAAATTATCATAATTGATTTTGGTTCTTTAGGCTTTTTTCAAACCTACTTGCCTATGAAACATACAAAAACCTGCAGGATATCCACTCTTTGACTATTGGAAAAAATTAGTTTATAAGCTTATATAGAATGGTACTATCCAATCTCCTTATAATTAAAAACATTTTAGTCATCTAGCTGGAAAATGAAAGTTTTGCTGGGAGAAGTTATTAGTCATCTAGCTGGAAAATGAAAGTTTTGCTGGGGTGAAGTTATTAGTCAACTAGTTGGCAAATTTAGATTTTTCCTATACAGATAGGCCTAGGTTAAATTTTCCAACTAGATGACTAAAATGTTTTTAATTATAAGGAGATTGGATAGTACCATTCTATATAAGCTTATAAACTAATTTTTTCCAATAGTCAAAGGGTGGAGTCCCAAACCTGCATAGCTCACCCTTACTAGGATTGAGATTAGGCATAGCCTAACTGAATTTTTTGTGGGAGTTTGTTGAGGAATTATTTTTTAGCATTAAATTAAATAGACTCTTGAGGGAAATACTTAGCCTAATAGCTAAATTCTTCATCTGTTTTTCTTATGTGCAGAATGTTGACATAGGACAAGCCTAACTAAAAAGGTTTCATAGTTGAATAGCCATAGACTAAGATCCCCCAAAGCCAGGAATAGGGCTTCTACAAACCCTTGCCAGGCACCATGGATCTGAGCTGCAGCAATGACATCCTCTCACTATGTTGATACTACATTAAGTTTAAGTCTGATATTCCTGCTCTGGCCTATCATATAAGGGGTTAGCACCATTTCTGTTTTTGGCTCAAATAGAAACTGTAAAAAGCAGCAATTAAAAAAACAGATTCTAACAGGAACAAGGAAAAAAAAAATGGAATTCCATTCCTTTTTTTTCATTTTTTTACAGAAAAACAGAAATGGCCTATTTTTTTTCTTTTTAATGGTTGTTTTAACAGATATATTGGTTTTTTCAGTTTTTTAGGCTTATGAGAGTAAAATGAACATTAACAAGCATTGATTAATAAAAAAGACCATACATTCAAAATGGCCACATAAATCAAAACTTATCCCTTGAAGTTCAAAACAAACATTTGAAGTTCAAGCAACTTTGCAGTCATTTGTGAGCACTGCTTTCAAGTAAAGTATCCAGTAATACTAAATGTACTCTCACTTGGTACTGAAGTTGCAGGCACTGCATGATGCATAAAGCAATTTCACTTAACTCTGAGTAAGTGTAGAGATAATCAGTCCAAAATTGTTGCAGATCAGAATTATTTTTTCCTGATCTATGTCTCTCACTCAAGAACCCTGGAATTCTCTCTTCATATGCCCTAATAATAATATGCCCTAATGCCTTCATATGTCCTAATAATAATTGCTGCTGCACAGGTAGTGCTCATATTGTTAGCATTTTGATTTGAAGATTCATCCAAAGCCCAGTCATGCTGAGAAACTTAGCAAACAAGCTGTCTTCTTGATGTGGAGTTGGTAATTCATTTTCATTAGTCCTTGTCTTGATAGGAGTGATGTCAATTGAGAAAGATGCAGAGTTCAATTGGATTTGAAGAGGTTCTTTTCTCTTCTCAGAAATGAACTGCTGGAGAAGTGAAGACAGACTGAGGAACTGAATCTCTGTCTATATTGTTCATTTTTTGGTAGATAACAGGGTAAAAAACCCAGTTTTTGTGAAAAGTAGCATATCAAACCTAAGACTGTTAAAAAAATATCTCCTGGGTTGGACAGCTAATAATTCCTTCAGGCCTTTGACTGACTCAGGAATAGCACTACTATCTGGCATGTCACAAAATAACTGAAGTCCTTTAATCATCAGCACAACTTTGCTTGCCAAAATATAAATATACCTGCTAGCTATAACTGTTGCATGTTTGAACATGTGAAGAACCTCACTGACAGCTTCCACAATGGACCATTCATTGTTGTTAAGTTTGAGCTCTCTGATTTTAGTGTCACAAAGGCCTCAGTTGAAGAATTTGCACAGTGGCTCTTTACAGACACAATACATTTCTATCTTCAAAAGGGTGCTGTTCCACCAAACATTCATGTCACATTCACATCCAATCATAATTTTGAGCTACGCTTTTTGTCAACATAGTTGAAAGGTCCAGAAATTATGTCTTTGAGGATGGCACTCCTCCCAAAGCCCTCAGGGCAATGGTTATAAGTTATTCCCTAGGGGCATATAAGATTCTTATAAAAATTGGTGTTGTAGAAACTTCAAAAACGGCTCATTTGACAGGAAATTGAAAGGGATAGTGCCCTTTTTTAATAGTTGAAAGTGATTGAAGGGCAACTAACCCCCCTCTCATGCCCACCATTTCCCCAAACACATCCAATCAAAATTTTGAGATAGTTATTTTGTTCAATGTAGCTGAAAGTTCTGGATATTAGGTCTTTGTAGATGACAACCCCCCGCCACAGCCCTCAGGGCAAGGGGGTTGTAAGTTGTACACTGAGGACATATTACCTTAATTACCTTAAATCGCAGCTTGGAGCGAATTTAAGGATTCTCCATCCTTGTAATGCTCCGTGATGACACCTAATGGTTGTTTTTTTGTTGTTTGTCATGATTTGCTTGCTACATTTGGGTTGTAGACTCAGCAGCTTCCCAGTTGTAGAGGAACTCCTGCTGTTTCCAATCTTCGTCAAGTCTTCACTTGAAGGCAATCGTCGAATCTGCAGACACTGTATCTTCAGAGAGCTGATTCCACAAGTTGGTTATTCGTTGCCTGAAGAAATGGCTTCTCTCTCAGATAGAAGAGTGCTTCTTGAAAATTTTCATTGAATGTCCTCTTGTCACAAGGTGTTCTGGGGGAGCAAGGAGACCAGGAAGAGTATTTTTTGAAATGACTTTGTGGGTTAGAATCATGTCCCCTCGCTTCCTCCAGAATGTGAGAGTAGGGAGCTTCAGATGACACAAATGCTCTTTGTATGGCACTTGTTTGAGGCCATCAACCATCTTAGTTGCTCTTCTCTGTACTTTTTCTAGTATTTCCCTGTCCTTCTTGAAATAGGGGGACGCCAGGGACATTCCAATCTCAAGGGGTGGACAAACCAGTGCCTTGTAGAGCTTCATAAATACTTTAGGACGCCAGCTAGAGATAGTTCTTTTAATAAGTCTAAGGGATTGGAAGGCAGAAGAACATACAGATTTTGCATGGGTACTGAAACTCAGCCGATGATCAACAATGACTCCAAGATCTCTTTCTTCAGTAACTGCAGAGAGGGGGTTACCTTGGAGATGGTACTGCTGATGTGGATTATGTTTGCCAAAATGAATGACATGACATTTTTCAGCATTAAAGGAGAGGAGCCATTTATCAGCCCAGCTTCCAATAATATCAAGGTCTGTTTGTATAGATTGGAGATCAGATGGTATAGAAGCTTTGCCAACAAGTTTTGAGTCATCAGCATAAAGTGTGAGGAGGTTCGAGAGAAGGTTTGGTGCATCATTAATATAAAAATTGAAGCAACTCGGTCCAAGGATGGTCCCCTGGGGGACGCCACTTAACACAGTTATGGATGATGATAAATGAGGAACACCTTGAGAATCATAGACCCTGATGGCTTGTGTTCTTTCTGATAGGAAACTCTGTATCCACTGCACAGTAACACAATCAACAGCTACTGCCTTCAGTTTGGTGATCAGGAATTCATGACATACCCTGTCAAAAGCTTTTGAGAGGTCCAGGAGCACCATATCAACAGTAAATCCTTGATCCAGCAGTGATGTTACATACTCGTATGTCTGTATTAGGTTAGTGTCCACAGATCTACCAGATCTGAAGCCATGGTGAGAAGGAGTTAGTATGTTGTTAGTTTCAAAGTGCTGAATGAGAGCTCTATTTACAAATCTCTCTAGCACCTTTACAACCGCAGAAGTGATGCTGATGGGATGGTAATTTTCAGCACAATCCTTGGGGCCTTTTTTGTGGATTGGCGTGACATATGATGTTTTCCAATCTGCAGATAGCTCTCCGTTTTTTAGGGACAGCTGGAAGAGTCTGCACAGAGGAGAAGCAAGGACATTTCTACACTCTTGAAGAAGCCTTGGGTGTAACCCGTCAGGTCCTTTGGACTTGTTAACATCGAGTTTATCGAGGCTAGATAAGACCATTTCTTCAGTAACTAACAGGCTAGGCATTCGGGTAGATACTGAATGTGATGGTGCTGCAGTGATGGTTGGACAAGACCGGGTGGTGAAAGCGGAGGCAAACTGGACATTTAGTAAATTAGCTTTATCTATCGGCGACGAGTGTGTTACCCCGCTATGTTTGAGGTCAGGAATGGTGTGACGATTAGGACTTTTAGCAGAAACATGCCTCCAGAAGGATTTGGGGTTTGCCTTGATATCAGAGGCAAGCTTCTCCTCATATTCAGACTTCAGTTTCCTAACTGAGTCCGAGACAAGATTCCGAGCCTTTGCATACCTTAGCCAATTTTCCTGTGTTTTTTTCTTTTTACCTTTTCCAAGCTCTGGCTTTCCTATTGATAGTCCTCTTTGTATCCTTTGTGAGAAACGGAAGTGTTTTTGGTTGTCTTCGATAAATAATATGGGAGTGCTTCTTTTCTGTTGACAGGAGAGTTTCCTTGACATTCAACCATGACGTGTTGATATCAGAAGTAATGAGCTCTGACCAATTAATTGATACCGATTCCCGCTGTATTTCATGATAGTCAATAAAAGTTTGAGGGCGCAAGTTAGTTTGAAGACGACTATTCATAGACAGCACAGAGAGGATAACTGAGTGGTTGCTGTTACCAACTGGAGGAAGAAATTCATTTCTGATGAGAGAGTCTGGGTCACTCAGAATTACAAGATCCAACAAGGAAGGGTTCTGGTCACCACGGTGCCTTGTGGGTTTTTCAACTGTTTGGTGAAGGAAATTGTCAGATAAACAAGACACAAATGGTGAATCCCACCGCCAGATGCTGGATGACCAAGTCCATCCACCCACTCAACCAAGGGGAAATTAAAATCGCCAGTTATTATCAAATCAGATGCAACCATTTGTGATACCAAGGAAGCCATTCGATCAATAATTTTTTTAAGTGATGATTCACATTCTTCAAGACTGGGTGCGCTAGGGCTTCTGTAAATACACCACCCAATACAGACTTTTTTGTCATGAAGATTAATATCAAGCCATACACTTTCAACCCAAGGTACATTAAAAATAGGAAGGTTGATAACACTAACCTGGAAGCCTTCTCTGACGTAGAAACCAACTCCTCTTCTGCAGTTTGGCTGTCCTAGATTAGTGAAGCACTGAAATCCAGATATCTGCAGTGAACTCTCAGTAGAAGGAACTGCAGTATACTTTGGCAGAATCTCCACCAAACCGGCAATATCTGCTGCCTCTTCTTTTAAGAGCACTTGGGTTTCCAGAAGCCTGTTTGTAAGAGAGTCAACATTGCTCGAGATGACACGTAGGGTGTTATTTTTCCGAGACTTTTGTGACATGCCGTCTAGTGGCAGAGGTCCAGGAGCTGCAACTGCGATAGACACAGATGGCGGGGAAGTAAGTTCAGAAACGGCACTTACGAAACCCGAATTACTCGAGCTATCACATGACAAAAAAAGTTCACTACGTAATTGACTAAGTTCATTTTCTGTAGAGGATACGCTTATATCAACACTTGAAGTATTATGAAACAAAGAAGATAACTGCAAGAAAACAGGGCTATTTACAGGTGAGGGACAAACTGTTAGATTTCCATCGCGGACTGGTTTGGGGCTGGCTTATAAGGTTTTTGCAGAAAGCATTGTTGTAGAAACTTCAAAAAGGGCTCATTTAATTGGAAATTGAAAGGGCTAATGCCCTTTTTAATAGTCAAAAGTAGTTGAAGGGCAACTTGCCCCACTCGCACACCTGCCGTTTCCCCAAATACATCCACTCAAAATTTTGAGATAGCCATTTTGTTCAATGCATTTGAAAGGTTTGGAAATTATGTCTTTGAGGATGACAAACCCCCCACAGCCCCCAGTGATAAGGTTGTAAGTTATGCCCTGGGGGCATTAAAGGCTTTTTATAGAAAGTGTTGTTGTAGAAACCCCAAAAAGCGCTCATTAAACTGGGAACTTAGAGGGCTAGTGCCCTTATTAATAGTCAAAAGTGATCAGAGGGCAAATGTCCCCCCATGCCCATCATTTCCCCAAACACTTCTGATCAATATTTTGATATAGCCATTTTGTTAAACATAGCTGAAGGACCAAGAAATTATGTCTTTTAGTATGACAGCCCTACCCCCCCCCCCCCCAGAGCCCTCAGGGCTAAGGTTTTAAGGTATGCCCTGGGGACATATAAGGTTTTATACAAAGCGTTGTTGTAAAAACTTCAAAAAGGGCTCGTTCAATTTGAAATTGAGAGGGCTATTGCCCTTTTTAATAGTCAAAGGTAATTAGAGGGAGAATCACCCCCCCCCCCTGCTTATCATTTCCCCAAACACATCCAATCAAAATTTTGAGATAGCCATTTTGTTCAATGTGTTTGAAAGGTCTGAAAATTATGTCTTTGAGGATGACAAATCCCCCCACCCCTCAGGGCAAGGATTGTAAGTTATGCCCTGGGGGCATATAAGGTTTTTATAGAAAGCATGGTCATATAAATTCCAGAGGGGGCTCATTGGACTGGTAATCAGACGCTCTAGGGTTCTTTTTAAGAGTCAAAGTGATCAGAGGGTAGCTATCCCCCCCACACGTCGTATTGTCCCAAAATTAATCCAATAGAAAGTTTGAGATAGCCATTCTTTTCAAAATAGTCTAAATATCATATAACAAGGCTCTTAGGTTTGAAACAAACCCCAGAGATTAGCGGCAAGGGTTGTAAGTTATGCCCAGGGGGTATTTCAGGTTTTTATGGAAGGGATGGTTCTCTAACTTAAGAAGAGGCTCATTTGGTTGAAAAGTGGGAGTTCTAGTTCCTTTTTAAGCATCAAAAGTGATGGACGGCATTCGGCCCCCCTTCTTTTAAAACCCCTCCTTTCACCAAATGCATCTGATTGAAATTATGAGATAGTGATTTTTTCCAAAATAGTTCAAAGAACATAGGCTATAATAATGTCTCTAGAGATGACACACCCCCCCCCCCCCCCACCAGTGCCCTGGGGATAGGGTTTTAAGTTATTTTATGAGGGCATATAAGGTTTTTATTGAATGGGCGGTCACATAAATATCAGATGGGGCTTATTTGATTCAAAATTGCAAGTTATAGTTCTTTTTTAAGAGTCAAAGTGATTTGAGAGCCAACAGTCCCCCCTCCTTGCTCAGCATTTGCCTTAACATCTCCAATCAAAATTTGGAGATAACCATTTATTTATCATAGTTGAAGGTTTTGGAAATTTCGTCTTTGAGGAAGACACCCCCTCCCCCCCTACAGCTCTCAGGGAGAGGGTTGTAAGTCATGCCCTTGGTGCATATAAGGTTCTTATAAAAAGGTTGGTCGTATATGCTTTGGAGGGGACTCATTGGATTGGTAATCATAAGTTCTAGTGCCCTTTTTAAGAGTCAAAGTGATCAGAGCACAGCTACCCCTCCCTTCCCCCCCCCACACACACAAACACGTCGTGTTTTCCTGAGATGTATCCTATAGGTATTTTGAGACAGTCGTTTTATTCAAATTAGTGCAAAGGTTGTAAGTTATGCCCCTGTGGCATTTAAGGTTCTTATGGAAGGGATGGTTGTATAAGCTTTAGACGTCGCTCATTTGGTTGAAATTGGAAGTTCTAGTTCCCTTTCAAGAGTCAATAGTGATGGAGGTCAAGCAGCAACCCCCCCCCCACCCACCCAACTACCCTTCTTTTCACCAAATGTGTTGATTGATATTGTGTGATGGCAATTTTGTTTAAAATAATCCAAAGAACATATAACAATGCTTCAGGTTAGCACAACCACCCAGAGCCCTTGGGCAAGGTCTTTAAGCTATGCTGTGGGGGTATATAAGATTTTTATGAGATGGGTGGTCATATTAAATTCAGATGGGTCTCATTTGATTTTAATTGGAATTTTAGTGCCCTTTCTAAGAGGCAAAGTGATTTGAGAGAAACTCCCCCCCCCATGCCCATCTTTTTCCATAAAAAATATCCAAACAAAGTTTTGATACATCAATTTTTCAGCATTGTTGAAAGGTTCAGTAATTATGCGTAGCAATAGTTGTAGTAGCATTAGTAGCAGTATGCAAATAGCACCTTTATTTTTGAACATCCCCTTCAACACACAATGAAATTTTTAACTTAATACAATCAACCAGTCCTGAAGCATTGCTGATACGTCCTCTTGACAACCTATATGGGCATAGTGTGTTTCGATTTATTTCAATGCAGTTACAATACTGTTCCTAAGATATTGCTGATATGCCCTTTTGACAACCTGCATACAGATGGCAGGTTGTCATCCGTACAACAGAAATATCCTCTGAAAATTTCACCTTCATAGGTTGTGGATTTTGAGTTAGCCAGAAGACACTGTGTTTATTCATTTAATGCTGCTTGTACGGTTATTGTAACTAACGATACTAATGGCATTAAGTTGAAACTTTTAGGGAATGTTTAGGAGGAGTTTCAATTAAACGAAAAACCTATATGCATGCAGGTATTAAAAGGGCGTATAAGGACATAAACAGTTATGCTCTATCATAGCTAGTAATATCATTGATATTTTAAAGGAGCTAATTTGATTGAAAATTAAAAGTTGTAGTGCCCTCTTAAGAGTCAAAAATGATTGGAGGGCAATCAGCCCTCTTCTTTAGCTCATAATTTTCCAGACATTTCCAATAAATTTTTAAGGCAGCCATTTTGTTTAGCATAGCTGAATGGTCTAGTAACTATATCTCTGGGGTTATTGGGTAGGTCAACCCCCCACAGTTATGTAATTTGCCCATTATGCTTAAAAACTAAATGTTGCTTTAAAATTAAGTCAAAACACACTGTTTGTATGCTGGTTGCCAATAAGACATCTCAGCAATATACCAAGAACAACTGAGGGTATTAAGTTCAAACTTTTGGGGCTACTTCTATTACTACTTGTGCTCTTAAAATTTGTACTTTACTGAAAAAAATTCTTTTAAATGTTTTCACGATTATAACTTTAAGAAATCAAAAATTGAGTAAGATTTTAAGGAATAAATATCAGCATATGTATATTAAACTGACAGCACACATTCATTTGAATTTTTTCAGTGAAGTACAAATTATATTCTGGCTTTTAGAAAGCAAAGGGGTTTTGATCCCTAATCATATTAATTTCTGCTCGTTTTGAGTTTGACTCAGTTAATTATTTTAATTTCTGTTCGTTTTGGGTTTAATCTATTTATTGATACTGATTTGTAGTAATTGTATGCTTGATTCAATTTTTGTTCATTTTTGGTTTAATCGAGTTCTTTACTCTTTTTTGAAAAACTCATTTTGTGAAATTTTTTTTTTTTTTTAAATTAATCTTAAATAAAGGGGGCTTGGACTGATCCAGCTAATTATTGACCAATATCTTTGTTGTCTGTTTTTAACAAAATTTTTGAAAGGACCGTGCTTTCCCATTTGCTTGCTTTTCTAGAGGCAAAATATTTTTTACATGATTTTCAATTTGGTTTCTGAGCAAAACATTCAGCAAAGCATGCATGTGCAATTGTATTGAAGTTTCTTGAAACTGCGCTTGGCTCTGGTTTGCTTTCAGCTGCTATTTTTCTGGATGTCCCTAAGGCTTTTGATTTTCTATTGATTATGAATAAATATTATCATATCAAACGCCTTGTACCTGGCCTTTGCTTCTCTCTGCTTTTTTGGGACCCTTGAATTTCATTCAATGATTCCTTAGTCTTGATTTCATCAGATTTTTTAGTCATTTTAGAAATTTCCTCAACACTTTTATCAAAATAAACATGATTCTCTCCATGGCTGCCTAGTCAATGATCAATGTGTGAACAGAATGGCTGTCTCAGTATTTTGGTCGGATTTGATTGGGGAAAAGAGGGTGACAAGACAGGGTTGTTGCTATTGCCCTCCATCAGTTTTGACTTTTAAAGGGGAAATACAACGTAACATTTCCAATCAAATGAGCCTCCTAAATTTCACACGACCACCTCTTCCATAAAAACCTTATAGCCAATGCCCCCGGGGCATGCCTTAAAACCCTTGCCTCAGACTCTGGGGGTTCTGTCAATCCTGGAAGCCTTGTCATGGGATCTTTTGACTATTTTTCGAAAAAATGGCTCTCTGAATTTTTATCGGATGTATTTGGGGAAAATAGGACGTGAGGAGGGGGGGGGGGCTGGCTGCCCTCGGATCAAGTTGAATCTTAAAAAGAGCAGACTTTTCATAACAACGTTATATGCCTCCAACGTAGGCTATAACTTACAATCCTTGCCCTGAGGGCTGTGGGGATGGGGGAGTCGTCATCTTCAAAGACATTCTACTACCATATGCTGAACAAAATGGCTACCTCAAAATTTTGATTGGATGTGTTTGGGGAAATGATAGTCGTGAAAGGGGGCCTGGTTGCCTCCAAAAACTTACAACTATTAAAAAGGGCACTAAAACTCGCAATTTTTAATCAAATAAGCCCCTTTTGAAGTTTCTATGATAACTCCATCTCTACGAAATGCCATGGTCTAAAAAAAAAACAAAATAATACATCATGGCCTAATCGTTCGTTACTTAGGCAGTGTTACTGTGCTGCCTGTGATAAAAAAACATATACATAAATAATAGGCAACTTCCGTGGTTTGGAGCCCTCATTCCAGGGACTATAAAGGAGGATGCTATCCCCAAAATCATAATTATTGGCCTGGTGACTATTGAAACAAAATGGTTTTCTTGGCAGGGGTGAGGACTAGCAGCTAAACGGGCTTTCTGAGGGGGTCGACTATTCTCTAATCTCTTTTGACTCTTGAAAAGGCAATTAGAATTTTCAATATTAAATATAATTAGTTCCCTGAAGTTTTTACCACAGTTTCTTTCCTTCGATGTGGCCTAAAAAAAAGAAAAATAGCACTGCCATGATAAGGTACCTGCACTTATTGTAAAAAAAATATCCTAAACTTACTGCTCACCAAAATTTTAATCATAAACTCGTATTGCTTCGATCTAGATCTTATTGCGCTGAAATGAGCCTAACTACATATAATAAAAATCATAGTATATATTTTTTAAAAGAAGCATTTGAAGTTTCCAGTAGTGTCAATTCACAAAAAATTAGGGGGAGGTGGTAAAAGAATTTATTTGAATTTGATCCAGTCCAATTTCACTGTTTTTCAGTTTTTCACAGGAAATGCTATGAAAAGCAATTTTTCATTGAAAAAATATACAAAAATTGTAATTTTCAAAATCTAAGGGGACCAAAAATGTCTAGGGGGACAAAAGCGGCTGCTGATGATCTAAGCTAATGGGTATATCTAGGCTATAATTTTTACTTCATAACTATAATTTACCAAAATTATAATAAAATTTTTTCAAAGATATTTACTTTTGATTGGACTTGACATGGAAGCAGCTACACGTTTTGGTGTATTAAAAAAAAAAAAAAAAAAAAAAAAAAAAAAAAAAAAAAAAAAAATTCGTTCACATCCCCTTACAAAAAGTTGATGGCGTCTTGAATATCTGAAATAAGTTGCTAACAAGCTTTAACAGATTTTCCTTTAGATTCGGTTAAGTTCAGTTCTCAAGTTTGAATTTCAAATCAATACAGCTTCCTAAGAGATAACGTATTTTCAAGCTTTATCAGCTATAAAACAATATCCGCAAGTGTTTCCCTGCAGTTGAAGGGCAGGGGATATTATATACTGTTTTCTGGAAATAAACTTGCAAAGCAGATAGATAGAACACTGCTTATCCAAATTGCCTGTAGAAGAGAATTTATAAAGGTGGATTACTAGAGATTAAATTGGATTAAATTGCTGTTTCGTGAATACAGAGCACTGGGGTTACAATCTATGGGTCATGTTTGCCCTTTAAGGTTTTATGGGCTCTGAGCTGAGTAAAAATGATTGTTCGTTAATGGCATTTTATAATACAAAAACACCACTCTTTAATTGCTTTTTATTTGAATTATTGCACAATTATTTATTTTAACAACTTTTGGAGGAGTACTAAACCATTGCACGTACTTCAAACTGGATCAGTGAGAATATTAAAAAAATTTTTACATCCACCATCAAAACTTCAAGAATATATTAACAGAAATGATGTGTTTTTCTTAAATTTGCTAGATTTTAAACATATAAGAGAAATTATTTCTTCGATAGGGTACTTTTGGTTAGCCCCCAACCCCCCATTGCACTTCCTGGCTGAAGGGCCATGAAACAGAGATCAGCACCAATGGGTTGGATATTAAGGGTCTAGTGCCGTCTTACTTACTTACTTACTTCGGCCCTTAGACGTTCTAGAACATAGTGAATTCCTTATGTAATTTCCGAAAAGTCAATATTTCATTTCGGAATCAAATACAATTAACTTCCGACAGATATAAGTTGAATGATAAAACAAATTGAGTTATTCCTGAAATCTCATCTTGAGTTAAAAAAGGAAATATTAAAGATCGTTCATTGACCAGTGATGATAGAATACCAAAATATAGGTCCTATTATATTTTTTTTTGTTTTTTTGTTTTTTTTGTTTGTTTATTTTAGTGTACTCATGTTGGGGTAGCCTCTCATCCCCTTTTATAGAACATTCTTTGTTGTTTTTCTTTTTATTAACTGATTTATTTTTTGTTATTATTACAATTTTGACAAGAAGTTCTGTTTTATTTATGATTTGTTCTACTATTTATGTACCGTACCCGGCTTTACAAGCTCTTCTCTCTGTCGGGGGTTAATGGTTTTTTTTTGTCGTTTAAAGGGAATTATATTAAATAAAAAAAGTTTTTTCAACTGAGAGTAAGGAGAAAATTGAAACTTAAAACAAACAAAAATTATTACGTATATGAGTTAGACCCCGATGCTGCACCGGTGAGGGAAGACCGGTGGCGGCGGGACCAAAAAAAGCAGCGGCGGTGCGCCGCCGGCGTGATCAATGTTGACCGCAAACATTAATGTTTTCATCAGTCTTCCTCAAATCACAACTTAAATTTACAACAGGTTCGGGCCTATTCATGAGTTCAAAACTTCGCATGTCGCTGGCTGGAAACTGGTCTTCTTTGTTATTCATCAAGAGAAGTAGAAATCTGGTAGAAACGAAATGGCTGTGGTGTTTCAGAACCCTTGCATGATACGAGCAGTTGAAGTATCTATTAGCTATGTATTCTTAACATAAATAATTATCAAAATTAGTAGGCCAGTTTTTTTTTTCATCGAGCATTACTGCATACAAAACTTCAAATACCGTTTCACAAAATTCGTCAGTTATCTGGGTAAAAACTTTGAATATAACTTTGAACTTAGAAGCTTAATTTTTTCATAATGCCCTTTGCCTATATCTGTTTTGTCTTCTTTTTGGCTTCTTTATAGAATATATGTCATGTAGGCTAATGCTGAACTACTGCTTTTTTTATTGCTTTTGGCTGCTCTTTTGGATATTATTCATTTTTTCTTTTGGGGATTCATTCCAAATTATAAACTCATAAATGCCTAATATCAGTCAAATTATAAACTGCATCTAAAAGGAGTAAATTTATCAAATTGAAAAATACATGATGAGCACTTCACATGAGAACACTTCAATTACAATGAAACAAAAAACACTTAATGGTTTATTCCGTATGAAGAAAAATGAAGCGCCGGCTATTTTCTTAGGTAAAAAATTAAAAGCTCATCCCTTTTAAATGTAATTAAATGAAATAATATGCAGACTGAAGTAGCTCCAGGAAGATGTTCAGATTTTCTTCTTAGTTCGTCACTTTTAATCCAAGCAAAATGTTAGGAGACTTAGTATAAGTTATTGAGTTTAAGCTTTGATTACCAAATGCTCACGTTTCCAAATGCTCACAAAAATTACCAAATTTAAGAAAGTCGCAACAATAAGTCACCTGTGGTCAAAATACTCAAAGACTCCTCTTTGATCCCCACCCAGGTTCAAAGCTTCTGCTATGATCATATCCATGGGAATCCCCAAAGAGTTTCTTTTTAAAATAGCTTTCAAGCGTAGTTAGGAGTATTTAGCCTTTTTTGCTTTTGTTCAAAGCTTTGAAAAAAGTGTTATAATATTCCAAATGTTACATTTGTTATATTTGTGCATATTTTTGGTCATCATTTGTGGGGTGATCGAATTTTTTAAACGACTGTAGATACGTAAGAACGTTGCAACATCTACTACCCTGAGGTCATAAGACTGTCAAAGACTCCTCCTTGAACCTCCCAAATTGAAAGCTTTTATTATGACCTGGCATTTTAATGTAACTTGGGCATTGGACCAGGGCGCCATTGTCACTCGAGCGCAATGTTAGGTGGGGATGTCGATATCACTTTCGTCACACCAATTCGTTTTAGTGTGAATTTGCCTGGTACTTATGAATGAATGTTTTCAAAGTAAACTTGTTTCATCAATGAGAAAAAAACGGGTTGGACGCATGTGTCCCTTTCCCTTTGAACGATAAAACTATACAAGTGCTGTATCAAGCATAACTCACGAAAATCTTGTTAATTTTTAAATTATCATAGGGGTTGGACAAAGAGGTTGTATGGAGTATTTTGGCTTGGCTTCTTCCTTCTTTAATTTACATGTGTTGATTCATATTTCAAAACATTATCCACCTGTCGAAATATACCAAGCATAAAACAATATTTACAATACACAAAAGATAAGGGCGGGGGGTAAAATTTTTTCAGAAAGAAGATTTTATTGTATTTTATCTATCAGACGTTTAACAGTTGTGTATTAAACATTAAGAAAATCTTATCTAAAAACAGCAAAAGAAAACAAAATTCTGCAAACTTACGATTCAGCTGTAGAAACAATCTGTCGACTATCAATTTCAAAATCCAACTGAAGCTGTATAGTAGTGAATGCGTTCTATTCAACTTAAAAATAAAATTCTTGACTACGAGTGATTTAAGAAATAGCAATTGGGAAACTGTATTCCAAATGATCTAATCTCATTTCATAAAGACGATACTCTTTTTGCATTGCAATTGCATCTGTCTGGTTTTTATGCAAAGTAACAAAAGAGACGAAAATTAACGAACAAGAGAGTAGTGAAGAATTATGGTATGCAAAGTAATATTTGGCAGGGAAAGTCTCTGGTGATAGATCGCTAGGGGTGGCACCGTGATTGGGTGATTTTCGGGGAAATATCGGAAAATTCGGGGTAGTGCAAGCCCTGCTTGATTTCTAATCAGGAAAATTGAAATACTAAACCACACGAGAAAGAAAAGCTCCGACTTTGCGGTTGACGCAATAAAGAATTGCCGCAAAATTAATTCAAAGTCAGCCGAACACCACCGCCTCTGCCGGTGGCAGCGCGCCGGGGGCGTAGTGACACTTTGGTGGTAATCAACTGCGCCTCTCGTGGGTGGCGTTCGGTCGATCCACCGGCGCGGTGCCGGGGTCTAATATGAGTGGGATTGCCCTTTCCTCAATACCTCGCTCTTGACGCTAAAGTTTTTAAGTACTTTTAAATAAGCTTCTTATTGATCTAATTAAATGACCGTTGTGTTTCAGGAGTCGTCTTTAAGGAACTGAGACATTATTCAAACTTTAGCGTAATAAGCGAGGTATTAAGGAAGGGACAACTCCCCCATATGCGTAATAATTTTCATTCGTTTTAAGTTTTAATGTTGCTCCTTAATTTTAGTTGAAAAAACTTGTTTTTTTTTATGTAATTTTTGTCATTTTTAAATAATGCCGGGAAATCTGGCTCAACGTCCACTAAAAATCCTCTTACGAAAAGATCTTCTAGACTGTTCAATCCCGGGGAAAATTTATCCCGGACAAATACCCTTAACATCTCCACATGTAAAGTTTAGTCGGCAAAGAGAAAGCAAGACCAATAAAAAGAATTTCGTATAGGAATTTTTGTAAGTTCACCCAGAGCACAATTTCCCCTGAAAAGTTTATCCCTTGGAAACTTTGCTGCCCATAAAAATTTCTTCCTGTGGAAAATCCCCCAGGAGAAAATTAAACTCTCCCCCCTCCCCCCAACCAAAAAAGGTATGCATATAAATTGGGAAGCATGGTATGCTTCATTTTTATTGGGAAGCAGGTATGCTTCCCAATAAAAAAACACTATATGTTAATAACTGGCAGATTTTATGACTCAAAAAACTTTCCCCAGTTGCTGTGGGGGTCATATTATCTCCAAATGCATAGTTATCAGGCCTTCGTATCAGGTTATCGGGGGCTAGTTGCCCTCCAATATTTTTGTTCATTTAAAAAGGACAATATAGGCTTTAATTTCAATTTGAATGAGCCCTCTCCCGATATGCTAGGACTGTTCGTTCAATAGGATCTTCCCTGGGGAAAAAGAAAACTAACAATTAAACCAAAAAAGTCAAATGAACACGCATACTTGATCTTTCCTCTGGCAAAAAAAATACAGAACTCCACATTTTTCCAGATAGGAGCTTCAAATTTCTAAAGTAGGTTTTCTGATAGGCCTACTGAATGTGTTGGTGCGATCTTCATTAAGATTCTTTTACCTTTAGGGGGTATTTTCCCCCTTTTTCAAAAACCAGGCATATTTTTTCAAGCTCGTATCCTTTGATGGGTAACAATAAACTTATCGTATATATTTGGAATCAGAATAATAAGCCGATTCTGTTGATATATCTACTGATATCAAAACCCTGTCTTGTAGAGTTTTGGTTACTATTGAATCGCGTCACTCCTTACTTACAGTAGTAGCAGTAGTTGTAGTATTAATAGTAGCCTAATAGTAAAAGTATCAATGGTAGTAGTATTAGTAATAGCATGCACATATTCCCTTTTGGTCAATTGATGCTCTCTGTTAAGTATTCTTCGAAAGTTCTAACTTAATAACAAAGTCCATTTTTGAGATACACACTTTTGACAATCTTCATGCACATAGTGTGTCTTGAATCAGTTTAAATTTTCTCTCAATATGCTGTCAAATTTTCACCTTCATGCATTTACTACGAGTACTAGCATCAGTAGTAGTGGGAGAAGTAATAGCAGTGTTAGTGTTGTATTAGTAATTATAGTAGCAGCAGTATTTTAACAACACTAGTAGCACGTACATGTATCCTTTTGTTCAGTTGAACACCCCCTCATGATACCCCAGAAGTTTCATCTTTATACGGCAAGCCGTTCCAAAAATATTGCTGATTCACCCTTTTAACCCCTTTTTGACGCCCTTTTCATCTTAATACTCTTAGCCTAGTACCAGTAGTAGTAGTAGTAGCAGCAGTAAAAGTAGTAATTTCGGTTGTATTAGTAGTAACAAGCACAAGTTACCTTTTGTCAATTGATCTTCCCTTTAAGCATTCTCTGAAAGTTCTAACTTAATACCCAAATTAATTTTTGAGATACTCTCTTTTGACAATCTGCGTGCAAAGAGTAGGCTATGTTTTGATTTAGTTCAAATTTCCCCTTAATAGTCTGTCAAATTTTCACCTTCATAAGCCAAGCCTTGGTAGTACTACTGTAGTATCATAGTAGTAGTGGTAGTAGTAGTAGCATCAATATTGTTGTATTAATAGCAGTAGTAACAGTAGTAGCAGCAGTAATAATAGTAGTAGTAGCGTGTTCATGTTGCCTTTGGGTAAGTTAAATATTCCCCTCATCATGCCCCAGAAGTTTCATCTTGATAATGTAAGCTGTTCCAAAAACATTGCCGATACGCCCTTGTGAGAATCTATATGCACATAGTATGTTTGGGTTAAGTTCAACTTTCTCCTCAACATTGCCTCAGATGTCCATTTCAATAGTCAGCCTTGTCAGTCCTACTAAGTCAGCCTTGGTAGTACTCGCTATAAAAGTATTAGTTTTAGTGGTAGAATTGGAGTAGTAGTAGCAGTAGTAATAGTAGAAGTATCAGTGGTAGCAGTGATAGTTGCAGCAGCAGTAGTAGTAAACTGCAAATATTCCCTTTTTGGTCAATTGATCACCTCCCTCATCATTTCCTAAAAGTTTCAAGTTAGTATACTCAGTCATTCCTGAGTTAAGCCCTTCTGACAACCCGTATGCACATAAGATGATTGGATTTAGTTCAGCACTCCCTCAAAATTCTCTGAAAGGCTCACCTCATTCAATTTTTGCTCAATTTTTGAGCAAAATAGTCATCTAAAAATTTCAATCATATGCTTTTTGGGAAAACAGGGCGTGATGGGATACTTTCCACTCTTAACAATGGAACTAAAATTTTCAATTAACTATCAAATGAGCCTCCTCGAAAGTTTATACGCCTACCACATTCATAAAAACCTTATATGCCTCTCAAGGCATAACTTACAGCCCTTGCCTCCAGGCCTAAGGATTTGTGTCAACACTGGAGGCATTTTACATGATTTTTGGACTACTTTGAGCAAAATGGCTGTATAAAGATATGGGAAAAAAGGGATGCATTTGGGAAAAAAGGGATGGGGGTGTCTAGTTGTTCTCCCAACACTTTTGAATCTTAAAGAGGGCACTAGGACTTCTGATTTGCTATAGAATAAGCCCTCTCTAAAGTTTATACCGCCATCCCTTCCATAAAACCTTGTAAAACCTATGTCAACAATGGTCGACTAGCATAACTTATAGCTCTTGCCCTGAGAGCTGTGGAGGAGTTGAGATTCCCAAAGACATAATTACCGGACCTTTCAACCATGCTGAACAAAAGGGAAATCTCAAAACTTTGATTGGATGTTTTTCGGGAAATGATGGGCATGGGGGACTGGTTGCCCTTCAATCAGTTTTGACGCCTAATAAGGACACTAGAACTTTCAATTTTCAATCGATTGAGCTCCTTTCGAAGTTTCTTCGAAAACTTCTTCTGTACAAAGTGCCGTATAGAAGGAGTTGCCTTCTTTGCGTGAAGTGCTACTGCGTTGCCTATGATTTTAACGCTTAGGTGGGTTGAAAAATGGGGATAGATGGTATCCTAGTCTAAGTATATTTGGTGTAGGAAAATGAAACAGTAGTGGCTGCAGACCACTGCGATTTTTCGGTCATAAAATGGCCCATAAGTTAACATGGTATTCAAATGAAGGCGAGACATTTAATCTTGTTTATTTTGTTAGTGTAAATAGAAGACTGACCGGGTAAAAACAAGATATTAAATTGATGTCAAAAGTAAACATCACCATCTAGTAATGTCTAGATTTAATTCAGATCTGAAATTTAGAAAGAGTAACTTACTTCCGGGAAGGAAGCTATGACGTTGGTAGACTCCGAATAATGTAAGAAAAACTTTCCAGGAACAATTGAATACTAAATTGAGAGTTTAAAATTTGAGAATGTAGAATATAAACGAAATAAAAATAAGGAAAATACTTTATTAAGTCACTGATGGTGTCTTAGGGAAAAAAAAGTTAAAAATGTGGCTAGAAATACTAATAAAAATGTCTTATGTTTAATGGACAAAAGTGGGGGGGGGGGCTTATACAAGAGTGATAGATCATGTGAAAATAAAAGGAATATAAGGAATTTGGAATAAACATTAAAATATGAATAAAGGAGACGTGAAGTAGAGACCATAGATAAAATTCCCGAAGATCTGGAAGATGCAGCCGGGTGGCATAATAGCCTAGTATAATATTGTACTTGCTTTTGTTTGTTTGTTTAATATGTTAATAAATTGAGAGGGAATAGTCAATGTGGACCTGTCCCAGTTAAAGATAAAAATGGGGCCTCAATTAGTAATAAGAAAAGAGTTAAAGAGAGATGGGTAGAACATTTTGAGAATATGCTAAAGCGTGATAGAGTTACAAGAATAAATAGAGAAAAGAATGAAAAAGTTTGTGACACTTTGGATGTGAACGAAGATTCAACTTGTGAGGAAGAAATGGTGACAGTACTAAAAAGAACACATCCAATCAAAATTTTGAGATAGCCATTTTGTTCAGCGTAGTTGATTTCCAGATAGAAATTATGTTTTTGAGGAAGACACTCCCCCACAGCCCTCAGGGCATGGGTTTTAATTTATGCCCTGGGAGCATATAAGGTTTTTATAGAAACTTAAAAAAAAGGCTCGTTCGATTGTAAATTCAAAGGGCAACTGCCCTTTTTAATAGTCGAAAGTGATTGTAGGGCAACTAACCCCCCTCTCACGCCCACCTTTCCCCCAAACACAAAGAATCAAAATTTTGAGATAGCCATTTTGTTCAAAGCAGTTGAAAGGTCCAGAAATTATATCTAAGAGGATGACACTCCCCCCACAGCCCTCAGGGTAAGGGTTGTAAGTTATGCCCTGGGTTATATAAGGTTTTTATTGAAAGCTTTGTCGTAGAAACTTAAAAAGGGGCTCATTCGATTGGAAATTCAAAGGGCTAGTGCCCTTTTTAATAGTCGAAAGTAATTTGGGGGCAACTAACTCCTCTCTCAAGCCCACCTTTTCCCCAAACACATCCAATCAAAATTTTTAGATGGCCATTTTGTTCAACGTGGTTAAAAGTTTTAGAAATTAGGTATTTGAGGACGACACTCTCCCCAGCCCTCGGGGAAAGGGTTGTAAGTTATGCGCTGGGGGTATATAAGGTTTTTTTTTATAGAAAGCGTTGTCGTAGAAACTTCAAAAAGGAATCATTCGATTGAAATTGAAACGGCTAGTGCCCTTTTTAATAATCGAAAGTGATTGGATGGCAAGTCTCACGCCCACCATTGCCCCAAACACATCCAATCAAAATTTTGAGATAGCCATTTTGTTCAAGGTAGTCGAAAGGTCCGGAAATTAAGTCTTTGAGGATGACAACCCCCTCACAGCCCTCAGGTCAAGGGTTGTAAGTTATGCTCTGGGGCATATAAGGTTCTTATAGAAAGCGTTGTCGTAGAAACTTCAAAAAGGGTTCATTCGGCTGGAAATTGAAAGGGCTAGTGCCCTTTTTAATAGTCGGAAGTGATCGGAGGGCAACTAACACCCTTCTCACGCCCACCATTTCCCCAAACACATCCAATCAAAATTTTGAGATGACAATTTTCTTCAACGTAGTTGAAAGTTCTGGAAATTAGGTCTTTGAGGATGACCCCCCCCCCCAAGCCCTCAGGGCAAGGGTTGTAAGTTATGCCCTGGGGCATATAAGGTTTTTATTGAAAGTGTTTTCGTAGGAACTTCAAATGGGTCATTCGATTGCAAATTGAAAGGTTTAGTGCCTTTTTTAATAGTTTAAAGTGATTTGAGAGCAACTAACGCCCCTCTCACGCCCACCATTTCCCTAAACACATCCAATCAAAATTTTGAGATAGTCATTTTTTTAACATAGTTGGAAAGTTAAGGTCTTTGAGGGGGCAACCCCCTCACAGCCCTCAGGGCAAGGGATGTAATTTATGCCCTGGGGGCATATAAGGTGTTTATAGAAACTGTTGTCGTAGAAACTCCAAAAGGGCTCATTCGAGTGGAAATTAAAAGGGCTAGTGTCCTTTTTAATAGTTGAAAGTGATTTGAAGGCTTGACATTTTATATTGAAGATCGATATGGGCACAATGTATTATTATTTTTTTCTTTTTTTTTGTTTAGACCAGGGCACTTCGTATCGAAGGAGTTATCTTAGGAACTTTGAAAAGGGCTCATTCGACTGAAAATAGAAAGGGCTAATACTCTTTTTAATAGTCTAACGGGATTGGAGGGCAACTAGTCGCCCTCCCACACCCATCGTCCCATTTGCCCATTATGTTTAAAAACTAAATGTTGCCTTAAGATTAAATCAAAATGCACTGTGTTAATGCTAATTTCCAATAAGGCATCTCAGCTGTATCCCAAGAACGACTGAGGGTATTATATTCAAACTTTCGGGGCTACTTCTGCTCTTAAAATTTAACCAAATCAAAATAGCGTAAGATGTATCCAAGCTATCAAAGAAAGTAAACAGATTTTTTTTTGCGAATGGTATCAAGTTTTCTCTATCAAGTTTCTCTGCTGGAGAAAATTTTTCTCCAGCAGAGAAATAGCAGGCCAAACTATAAAGTCTTAAAAAACGAAAAGATTTAAAGAATTATTTTCTTTTTCCCTGAAAAGACTATTTCAATATAAAACGAACAGAAATTAATTAAAAAAAACAGTTTCCACAAAATTAGTTTTTCAAAGAAAAGTAAAGAACTCCATTAAACCAAAAGTGAGTAAAAGTAAAATCAAATAATCTATAAGCGTGAAACTACCACAAATTAACATCGATAAATAAATGGAACCCAAAACGAACAGAAATTAACGAACAGAAAAGTAAAGGCATTTATATTTTCATTGGTGGTGATGGAAAAAAATGTGCTGGCTATTTCCTCGAGATTGACAATACATGTTCAATCATCTATTTTTAATGAATATATTTTTACCTAATGACGTAAAGACGCCAAGAAGAATCTGATTTCCCTTTAAACCATTTTCACGTCGTGATAGAATACACTGTTCCTCCTGCAATACCCGGCAGGAACTAATCCTAAATTAGAATATAAAAAAATATATAATAGCTTCTCTAATTATTCCAACGGTGGTCCAAAAACCAACGTTCATAAATAAAATTAAACAACTTTCGAGAAAGCCATTTAAGGGAAAAGAGTAACCAGAAATTACGATTAAAGAATAAATGAAACCCAAAACGAACAAAAATTAAATAAACAATCATAGCAAAAAACATCCAACAAGTAATAATATAAATGAATAAATAGATCTTAAAGCGAGTAATGCTTAGATTGAATATGAAAATCCAGCTTAAAACGAAAAAATATTTTGCTATTGAAGTATAAATGAAACTTAAAACGAACAGAAATTAAATAAATACTTTACTGAAAAAAATACAAATGAATGTGCATTGTCAGTTTAGTATACATATACTAATATTTATTAGTCAAAATGTTATTGATTATATATTAATCAATATATTATTTGATTTATACACACATAACTCTGTCTCACAACTCTGTTTTTAAAACAATAGAAAACTTTAGCGTAAAGAGCGAGAAGTTGAAGAGGGGACAGCCCCTTTCATATACTGTATAATTTCTGTTTGTTTTAAGTTTTAATGTCGCTTCTTACTTTCAGTTAAAAAAAACTTGTTTTTTTTTATGTAATAATGTATATAGATCCAAACTTTTGGAAATTATAAAACTTTGCTTGGTTTCTGAATGGTCGTACTATTGACAAAGTCAGTGCTCCCTATTGACGGAAAGGTTCATTGAAAAGGTTTCTTCTTTCAAGATGTTTTTTTGAACTTGTCAGATTTTGATCTAACCTAAAATTCTGTTCATATAGAGAGTAAATAAAACCATCTTGCAGATGGAGATGATGGTACAAGGAAGCCTTTGCCAAAGTACAAAACTGCTGTGGGACCCTTCCAAATGCACAACGGAACGCTTCACATAAGTTCAGCGGAAAAATATGATAATGGAACTTACATCTGTGAGGCAAAAAATATATTAAATATACCCATAGAAAAAATCGTTTATTTATCATTTGCAAGTAAGTAAACAGATCTGTCCTTTATTTTGTGATTCGTGTGATAAAACTATTTGCTTTAAAATAGTTTTAGTTAAAGTCTTTTCTTAAACAATATATATATATATATATATATATATATATATATATATATATATATATATATATATATATATATATATATATATATACTATATATATATATATAGATATATTATATATATATATATATATATATATATATATATATATATATATATATATATATATATATTATATATATATATATATATATATATATATATATATATTCAGATAAAGAAATATTCACATATATTTTGACCACTAAAGCCACTTTTTTACTACGGCTTTATCAGGTAATATTGGTCGTACTATTCAAGCATTTTTTAACAGATATAGTGATTATTGGTGCTTTTTGAAGCTCAAAAGGTAAATCAGGTAAACTGAGAATGTTTTCTTTTGTTTTAGTTTTGCAGGTAAATTCAAATCCACTAAACGGAAAGGTGTTCTCACTTGGCTATCTTTACCTGAAAGACCCTTAACGAAAACAGGGCTTAAATACTTGATTAAAAATAATTCGAGGTACCTTAACATAATTAGGAAAAGAGTGTTCATCTCAGCTTATGTGTTCTTTCTCTGCAATTTTTTTTTTACCTATTTCCTTAATTTATGTATGATTAATTAGTTTCAGATTATTTACCCCCCCCCCAAAAAAAAAAATTTGAAAATTGGACCATGCTATACTACCACGCATTGATTTAAATTCATACGTCTTCTGCAGTAAATTGAATCAAATGCCAGATTTGCTGACACATACATGTGCTGGAAAAACACGTTCTTAAGGGTTTTGCTCGAGCCACACCATAGTCACGTCACTCGACAAAGGAAAATACTACCTGTTTTTCACTATTGGGAACTTACTGTTACAGATAAAAAAAGATACCGTTCCGAAATTCCATTTTTTCATATTTCAAAAAATTATGCCTGGAATCTCGACTCTGATTGGTCAATCAAGAGTTTCATGGTTGGAAGTTGAACAAATCGAGATGTTAGGAACGGCTGTAAATAATTGTCGCTGCAGTCGAGTATAAATTTGGTTTTATCAAAAAGTGTGACTATAATGTGGTCTGGGTATTAGTCTCCGTCATTTTAAGTATATTTTGTGATAGCGATGCTTTGATGGTTATTTGCAAGAAAAATCAAGAAAACACGGAACATAAGTCACTAAGTTGCAGAACCACGTTACATTTAATTCCAAAGAGTGAGGAACATGCATGAATGGAAAGGAATCCTCCGAGTTTCTGCACATTTCACTCTTATCAAAACCAAAATTGAACTAAGTTCAAAGAAATTCTGAAATTGATCCATGTATGGTCACCTAAGCCCATGCATACACAACTAAAATAGTTGAAATCATTCTTAAAAATAATATGACAATGAAGGAGAGCAAAATTCTTCGGGTGTGTTTTTAGTTAAAGAGAGTTTAAAAAGAATCCGCTAGAGATCTATCAAGTACGCAGAAATTATTTTGGGAGTGATTGAAATTAGAAAAAAACAAGTGATTTATATGAAAGAATTCAGGAAATTATGGTAGGCCTTAAAATTTGGAGATTTCAACAAATTTGGAGATTTGCCCGGGAGTTGGGGAGGGGTAAAATATGAAGTCCCCATTTCCCCTGCTCATATATCCAGCTTTGAAGGGGAATAGCCGTCGCATGTTCTCCCTGAAGTCTGTGTTCCCAACTGCTTCAAAAAATATGTGCTATTTTTTAGTTACCATTATATGGGAAAAAAATTTAAGGTTTTGGAATGTAACTATCACTATTATCTATGGTATTATTAATATTCTAATTAATTTAACTTGTGCGGCGCTAGCTTATTTTTATAATGCAATGGTATAAACTATCTTATTATTATAGGGATCGCTTTAAATGCTAAAGGATCATTTAAATAGGCTAGTAAGATGTGTCTATGTGTTATCATTGTATTTTGGTATTTATTGAGCAGTTTAGCAGTGTTTTTAAGAGCAAATTGAAGATCTAATTCCTCATTGTTTGTCTTTAAAATTATTTTTTACTCTGGTTTTGAGAGGAATGCCTTAAATCGTCTTCTTCCTGTTTATCACACAATTAAATCCACCAACTTAACCTCGTTTCCTTTTTCACGGCGTTTGGTTTAAATTAAATTCTACAGTGTTTAATAAATATTCCTCAATTTCATATTACCTTAGATAGCCTCCCATGAGGCTTGTATAAATTGATTACATTATCAGCCATATATTAATCGTGCTTTTTTTATTTATTTAGGTTACTGTAGAGGGCATAGGGTATGGGCCACACAATGTTGATGGTAGTATAGGGCAAAGTATAATCACCTACGGAACAAGTACTGACAAAACTCTCCAAAAGTGACCCCGCGTACCTCAGCGCCTCTAAACGCAAAGTGCTGTACTACTTAATCGCTCCGAGCCAAAATACCGAGTGACCAGGATGAATTGTGTAACTACGGGTTTTAGTTGCCAGGTTCGCATAGGTATACAAAGGGTCACTTTTTTTGTGTGGAGAGGATAGGTTTTCTCAGTACTTGTTCCGTAGGTAATTATACTTTGGTATAGGGGCCTCTTCAAGGTGTACTTGGACCAGTTTTTGGGTTATAATCTTGGTTTAGATGTGACTTGACATTATTTTACAGGCCGTCCTCGGTTCTTTCCAACAGCTCAAAAAATTTCTGTGCGCAAGAAAGAGACAACTTCACTTCTTTGTGATGTGGAAGGAACGTTACCGTTGGATATTACGTGGCAAAAGGGCGGCATGAGGATACAGCCAGACTCGAGGTTCGAAATTTTGCTATTATGACCTATCTTATTTTTTTTACTCAAAGATTATTTAAAAAATGATATTTTGTTCTGTTTTAGGTCCGCTTTTATTCTTGGTTTATATCAATGACTTACGATTCTCTGTTTTGTATTTGTTAGATAGTGCACATTCTAATTGTAGGGTGATTATTCCTAGTTTTGCAGATGATACCCATTTTACTGCTGCAGCAAAGACTGAATCTGATTTAATAGAGATAATGAGAAGAGGTATGTTAGGTATAGATAAGTGGATGAGAGTGAATAAGCTTTTGTTAAACCATAGTAAATCAGATTTTATTATATATGGTAGATCATCAAATTTTTACCCTTGGGTTCTGGATTTGCAAATGGAGAATTATGTAATTAAGCGTACAAATACTATACGATACCTTGGTGTTATTGTGGATGAATGCCTTAGTTTTTAAAATCATGTTTCTTTTATTAGTAGTAAGATTGCAAGAAATGTTGGAATGATGAGAAAGTTAAAAAATATTTTCCATGATTCTGTTTTGAGATTGATTTATTTTTCGTTAGTTCACCCGTATTTAGTATATTGCGTGAGTATATGGTCTAGCACATTTTATGTGCATTTGCAGCAGTTACGAGTGATACAAAATATGGCACTGCGAGTGTTGTCCAGAGATAATCGGAGAACCTCGGTGAGATCCCAATATGTACAGTTAAGTATTATCCCTGTGTCAGGTCTTGGGAAATTTTACCATGGGTTATTTATGTTTAAGTATTTTTCTAATTTAGTTCCCAAGTGTTTTTCAAATTTATTTATTTCTGGTGATGATGTACACAATTATCCTACTCGTCATGCTAGAGATATACGGACACCTCAAGTTACTAGTACTAGATCGCTATTTTCAATACGTCATGTGGGGCCAGTTGTCTGGAATAATTTGCCTGTTTCTTTAAAAAGTTCAGCGAATCTATATGAATTCCGTCGGGACCTTAAAACCCTTTGTTTCCATAGGTATGAATTTGTATGAATTTGTTTAAAGGGTGGTATAGTTGAGTCACTCTCAGGTTTGCCCGGAACCCGTTTTTCCCGTTTTTCCTATATATTTTTTTTTTTTTTGTTTTGTTTATTTATTATTTATGGGATGGCGGCGGGAAGTTTTGGAGTATGTGAAGTATTGATTTTTGGTGATTGCGACCAGGAGCCGAGTGAGTTTAGGATTTTCATTCTTTCTTCTTTTTTTCTTTCTTTCTTCTTTTTCTCTTTTTTTTCTCTTCTTTCTCTTTATTATGTTATTATAAGTGTTAATTTTAAGAGGGTAATTACTTCCGAACAAGCGTTAGCTTATGGAAGGTCATTTGTTTTTTTGTGTTGTGTTGTTTTTGGAATAAACCCTTATCTTATCTTAAAGTGAGCAATGAGAATCATTTTGTTAACTAATGATTGATTTGTAAAGTTTTTTTTAAAAGGATATCCATAATTTAAAAAATGTACATGTACAAGCTATAAAAAATATATGTATATGGAAAAAGTAACAGAAATATTAAGATTTCGGTGGGCCACCTGAATACGATCCATTTTCCATGTTTGCTTACCGCACTTTTCACTAAAAGAGAACATTGCCACATGAAAGAGACACAATTGTCCCTCCCAATCTGTACTCCCACTACTGTTGCTACAATTGATAGCTGATATTGCTACTACTCATTACAGCACCAATCTACCTAATACTAGTAAAGCTATGCAAGCCCACCCCCTCCACCCCATATTATTTATAGCTTCATTCTTTTCTCTCTCTCATAAAGGTCCTTTTTCTTTTAAATCTTTTCTTGTGAACCTCTCCAGCCCCAGCTAATTAATATTTACTCTAACATGCATGTCTATTAAATAGTTCACTGTCAAAATTTAATAATGTAGAGGCAAAAAAGCAGAAAAAGTAATTTGCATATACTAGAGCAAATTTTGATGGGGTGTGTTAAGGGGTGCAAAGATTAGGTCACCAATCACATAAATAATCCTACCATTTCCCACCCCTTCATTCAGAAGTATTATAGCATGCAGCAACCAACTTGAAAGTTATTTATGACTTTTTTTTATTATTTTTGAAGTTTTTATCGCTCTTTGCTTCTAAGAATTTTCCAGAAGGTCTTACAAAAAAAGAAAATAATTAAAAGAAAAATAAAAGACTGACGCTAAGACATAAAGAAAAAGAAATAGACCCAAGTAGTAAGTGAACCTTAAAACAGACAGGAATGCAATGAAAAATTGAATAAAACTGAAACAACTAGGAATTAAAAAAGAAAAAAACAGGGTAAACTATTTGCACACTTGTATACGGCAAAAAAACAAATCACTGCATTTCATGAACTGGAACACCAGAACTTTTTTATTCTCTCTTTTTCTGTTTGAATAAAAATAACAATTGATGAGGTCAAAAATAATACCAGATATGAGCCGAAAGCCTTTGCTTATTCTAAAACCAATTTACCAGCCAGAGAAACAAATTTTTTATATTTCAGTCCTAAGCAGAAATGAACAAAATATTCACCAACAAGGAAATATTTGCTTTAGTCAAGTGACGGGAACTTTGGCAGCTGAAGCCAACCCAGCTTAAAAGAAATCACAAAACATTTGTTAGGTTTTTTGTTGACCCAACAAAAAAATACTTTCTGATTACCAGAGAAAACGATAGAATCTTGTCTGTCTGTCTGAAAAAAGTTAGTTTGGAAAAAAAAAATTTTCAGTCTTTCTTGAAGGTTTCTCATCTGAAGATACCTAGAAAGGAATCAGGGCGATGGCCAAGACCCTTTCTTAACACAACTCTAACGCGCTTTGGATGCATGAGGCTTTGTTTCCATCTCTACCGTGTCCTTTGGAAGTCGACAACACAAATTTAAAGTTGCAAAGTGGTGACAAAATTCTGTAGCTTCATGCCTGTCGTGAATAAAACCCGCTATAATGGGGCGACTTGAACACACTATGGTCTTGTAAAAGATGACAAGAGTAGCAATCCACCGGCATTGCGAAAGACATGAACGAGGTGATTAGCCAGATTAGACAAGCTTGCTTAAGGAAACAACCTTATGATAGGAAAAACACTTTTCAGACACAAACCCTCTAATATCCTAACATGGAAGCCTAGAAGCTAGAGGTTATTTTATTAAATAGACTCTATTTCTGTGGGTTCAAGCTGGAGAAGCTCAATTCACAACTGTAGAGTGTACAGTTGGCCTGTTATTGGCTCGAAGCGGAAATCGTAATACGCCATCAAAATTTTGATTAAGTCTAAGTCTTGCAGCACGAAAAAGAAAATATCTCCTTATAAAGGTTCAATGCTGCCCATCGCCAAGATCTGGAATTAGTAAGACAACCATGTCTCAAACTCTGAAGTTGCTTCAGTACCTTCAAAAGTACATCACAGTGAAACACAAACACGGTACAACACAAACACAGAAAACACAGTGAAACACAGGAAAACAAGAATTCTAATATTGTAGTTGATGAAAACTGGCAGTTGTCTCAAGATATACCGCATGAAAACCCTAGTGAAAAGGAAGGATAAGAAGAGGGGGTTAAAAGTCTGAGGAAAGTTTTCACCTTTCAAGAAAAAGAAAACCGTGTTAACAGCACGTCGTACTGCCGAATTTCAGTATTTCCTCAAACTATGTCGTCGATCAGAAAGCAAAGATAAACGGAAATACTGGGAAAACTTCGGCATAGAGATCCAAAAAGTATCTAGTATCTCGAATAGCAGGAAAATGTACTAGCCGTTTCAAGAGTCCACAGGGAAAGGTCGAAGAACTCTGTCTGTGTCAGAGGTGAACAAGGCATCACAATGAAATTTCGCAATAAAATTACTGATCGATGAAGCCATCACTTTCAGAGATTATTAAATTCACAAATAAAATAATCGTCATCTGAAAATCAACCAGACTTCCACCGTGAAGTATCTCCACAATTCCTGCTCAGTACAAATTGCTTCCAATGAACTGTATACAGATATAGATTTAGATCCCCCCCCCTGGTGAGGATGAAATACTAACATAACAAAAAATAATAATAATAAGGCACTGGGCATAGATATAATATGAGCAGAAGTTAACAAGGTAAGTCAAAGACTTCTAGCTCACCACCTACAAAACTTTAGAAGATAAGGGAACAAGAGTTACTTTGGAGTGATTGGAAACACTCAATTATCATTCCTTTTTGCTAAAAAGTAGATAAAGATCAACACTAAATTACCGATAAGTACTTCTCATAGGCATTATTGCAAAAATATGCGCAATTGTTCTTCTCAAATATTTCAACTTGGTCAGAAACATGACCACACGAACAAACCAGCTGAGTTTTGACTTGAGGATATTAGTTTCCCTTTCATCACACAGACAGGAAATCTGGATTCCAAAGTAAGATTCGACTCCAATCAGAGCCTAGCTTTAGGTGGTTTTTCAACTATGTACTTAATTTTCTGTGCAAAATGGCTAAGCTATGTTACACTAAGCATGACTTTTCACATTTAAATAAGTCCCCTTACACTCAGCTACCCCAAAATCCGTAAAAGTATCATAAAAATCATCTAAAATCATTAGAAGCATCCTAAGCAAATCATTCAAAAAATATAAATCTGGAATGGAGATAGAGATTCAAGCTACTAAGTGCTTTCTAGGAGAAGTTTAGTAATTATTTCCCAGAATTTATTAATTTCTTATCTTGAAATTCCTTTTTTGCTACCATTTTGACATTTCCTTAACGTAACGAAAATTTACCTATCGTAAAATTCTATTTAGAGATTGATTATACTATGTACTGCCTACGTTAAAGACAAAACTTGCTCGGTTAGATTGCATAACGATAACTTCGCAAAAATATTCCCTAAACCCTCAAGTACTTCACTATCAAAATTTAAAATTGTAGAGGCAAAAAGCAGAAAAAGTAACTTGCATATACTAGAGCAAATTTTGATGGAGTGTATTAAGGGGCGCAAAGATGAGGTCGCCAATCACATAAACGTTCCTACCATTTAACACCCCTTCATTCAGAAGTACTCTAATCCCTAAAATCATCTATTATCGTTTTTAAAACGATTTTAATTCAGCACTATTCAGTTTTAATTCAGCACTATTCAGTTTTTAATTCAGCACTATTCAGTTTTTAATTCAGCACTATTCAGTTTTTAATTCAGCACTATTCAGTTTTCAATATATCGTTTTTAATTCAGCTTGCTGCATAGCCTCCGTGAATAAGCATTAACACTCCGTCATTCCATGTCTTCCATTTTTCGTAAAATTTAAATGAAAATATACATTCAAAAAAGTTATGGAACTATAAATATAGCACCGCGAGATTGAGTTTCGCCCATGCCCCGGCACTTGGCACGCTTGTTTATAGTTGGTTCTCTGTCGCTTTTCTTCTAACCGCAGATAATGTGAACTTCTTATTGGTGTCATGGTGTTACCATAGGTTCGATGCAACCACCCTAGAAATACACGAATTCTTTTTTAAATTGTGATGTATTAAGATCGTTTTTGAGACCAGAAATATCAGATTTTTTGCAACTGCTATTTAGAATGGGTTTTATTTTTAGTCTCTAGACAAAACATTTTTGTTTTTGACTCGTTGTGATTCTTGCTGTTGCATGTTTGGTCTTGTCAAGTTTGATGGTTCAGGTGATTGGACAAACATTTCTTCTTGTTCAAATGGGTTATCATCCTTAATAATTGTAAATATCCGTTCTTTGGAACGTCATATAGACATTTTGTTTACTTTATTGTTATAAGAAATTAACATTACAAAGAGTGGAGACTCCTTACAATTTTATACTTAGTTTATGTTTTACATGAAAAGTGTGTTTCCAAAATTAAGGTTCTAAATGAATTTTCTCAAATTTGTCACCTATCTAGATCATTTTTCAGACCAGAGTGATATTCACGAGAGTTGAAACGTCTATAATCCACACCATCTGGCACAGTAAAAATGTGCTGCACGTTTGGAGGTTGTTTTTCCAGTGAAGCAGCACGTTGATTTACGTCTTCGTCGACTTCTTGCATTTTCATATAACATTTGGTATAGTTGTATGTGCCTTGCAATATTTCTTCCAACCTATCCATTGGTTGCAAGTTGCAAGATATCTCGTAATTTAAATGATGTGCAAGGCATTCTTCAACAGCTTCATTGGGGTTAAAAAGTACATTTGGCCATATGAATGAGGTTCAAAATCACCTTGATTGGCCTGTCATAGATGTGCCGCCAAATTGGTTCCGTGATAATTTGTCCAGCTACTTTGAAGCTAAGAACATTACAACTACTGATGGTTCGATCATCGCTTACGTTGAATGATGTTGAATACGTTGAATTACGTTGAATACGTTGAAAACTTGAGTTCAAGTTTTGGATTAGTGTGTGAAACTCTTTAGACAGCGAGTGACGTCCTCAGAAAAGGCAAACCAAATTAATTTTAAAATTGTGGAGGTGGAAATGGAATTTGATCATGCAAGCAGCAATCTCCAAACGAATCACCTTTGTTTGCTACTCTTTCTTCTGGAAAATGGAGGGCTCAACAGTGAATAAATACAAAGTTGAAGGGTTCCAATGACTTGTAATTAACACTTGAGCAGCTTACGACATCTTTTAGGTTTTTACTGGGTTTTGTCCCATACCCTGTTGGCGTTAAAGATTGCAACGGAGTTGTTCTTCTCGATTTTGTTTGCCTCCTAACCAAATATTCCTTTGTTCTACTGTTTTCTTATTCGTCCGTTATGATTCTCGCCGTCATTTTTTTTACCAAGACCCTTGGTTTTGGCTGCTTGGATTAGTCTTTGTTGTCCATGCTGTTCCTTTGCAGCCGTAAGGAATTTACGTTTCTCGGGTCGTCCTCTAGGTCTTGTCAAGTTTGATGGTTCAGGTGATTGGACAAAAATTTCTTCTTGTTGAAACAAATTATGATAATTAATAATTGTAAATTTGCGTATTTTGGGCATCTCGTAGGCATTTCTTTTTATTGTTATATAAAATTATTAAATTTAATTGGTTTGTTTTTTTTTTAAGTTAACATGCAAGACTAAGAAACTGGTGGTATATTTCAGGGATTTTAAGGAAGTTTTTATTTTTATGAGGAAAATAAGGGTTTTTAAGGGGGTTTAGGGTTTTAAGGAAATTTTATTGTTTTTAGTTCTATTTTTAGTCTATTTATATAAAAACTGAAGGATTATTCTAGGCATCAGCAAGTTTAATACTATTATGGCTGTAACATGCATGCAGCCTTTTTTCAAATGTAAAGTGTGTTTCCAAGATTAAGGTTCTAAACGAATTTTCTCAAACTTGTAACCTATCTAGATCGTTTCTTAGACTAGAAAATCTCCGGATGCCAATTTAAAAATAAGCGTCTTAATAAATTACACAAATTACGTAATTGCATAAATCATATAAGAAATAGACTCTAAAATACCCAGAGCTATTTATGGTGTGAAGTAGACGTGAAAATATACGCAAAAAATTTAAAAGTCCAAAACACGTTTTATCTATGTTTATTAAACAGAATATTTGAAAATAAATTAGCTTTTCTGTGCCTTTGTTCTCTTCTAAAATAGTGTTTCAATTAAATTCCCTAGAAGCTTCGTCGCATTTGCTCTAACCTAATGAATGATCTTGCATTTAGTAGCATGCTTTCTATGCATTTCTAATGTAATAGGAAAGGCTTTCGGTATCACGAGGTACTTAATGTTCCATCTTGGAATATCTCGTGTTCATACTAGAACCATTAATTCAAAAAAGTTGACGTGAGGTCTTGTGAAAAATAGCTGGACTAATCTTTATATTTAGATCACGAGGGTGAAATTTGACTTATGACTAAAATTCAGAAGTCATTGTAGATTGCAGCTACATTTTTATTTGCCTCAAAATTTCAAATATCATTTTCTAAAAACAATTGTGCGGTTTGTTTGAAAAGAAATTTTCTATTCGGTAATCAAAAAAGGGTCATCAATTTTTTTTATTTACATAATGTTTCATTTTTGGCCTGTCTTTATAAAAATTATTTTCATGTCAATAAATTTTCTTAACTCATTGTAAAAAAAACCTGTCATCATTTGACTAAATGTCAATGTTTTTATATGTAAGTCTGAAAAGTTTCATAGTTTGTCTTGTTACCAGATAATATGTCATTGCAAAAATTATCATCTTTTTTTAAAGTATATAATTGTTTTATTAGTTAAGGTCATATATTTTTTATAATTCATAAATTTTTTAAGAATCATACTTCGAAGAAAAACGAAAACAAAAAAGTTATACTCTCTCATCGATTAAATACTTATCCCAAAGAAAAGAAACGTGTGTTAAAGTCCCGTTGGTTTATCAATTCCCTATCAAAGTGTTCGTGGTAGCGCACTGTAAGTAAGGAAAGGCTCGGCTTAATTGTAACCGAAACTCTTCAAAACAGAATTTTGAAATCAATAATACATCAGAAGGAATGCCTTTTTGTATTTAGTGTTACCCATCTAAAGCTGTAAGCCCGAGAAAATTTTTTAATGAAAGTTGCACCATCAGATTCAGCGTATTTGACTTTTTTTTTTGCTTTTTTTTTACCTGGGGGGGATCATTGCGAACCAATGCTCATAGAAGATCAGGAGAAGGCACATTCAAATTGGAAATAAAAGCTCTAGGACCCTTTTAAAGTTACGGGGAAAATTTGAGGGTGCTAGCCTCCTCCCACGCTCCTTCTTCCCCAAAATCGTCTGATCAAAATTTCGAAATAACCATTTTGCTCAGCATGGTTGAAAGATCCAATAACTGTGCCTTTTGGGGTAACATGACCACCCAAAGAACCTGGGGAAAAGTCTGGTAAGTTATGAAATTTGCTAACTCTTTGCATACAGTATTCGTTATTGGGAAGTATACTGGCATTTTTTAGAGGGTGACGGGGAAAAGTTCTGCTGGGTTGGGTATCCATGAGGAGAGTTTTCTACAGGAGGGATGTGGGGAGGGATTTTCCGGGGGTAAACCTTCCAGGGGAAATTTTATTCTAGGGGGATTTGACAGAATTCCTATACGAAGTCCTCTTTATTTATCCTACTTTTTTTCCCCGACTAAATTTGCATGAGGAGAGGTTCCGGGGAAAATTTTTAGTGGTTTGGAATTGTCTGGAGAATTTTTCATTGGACAGTGGGATTTCCAGTATGGGAGAATTTTCTGCTGGAGAAATTGTCCGTCAAGGTATTTTCCGCGCAAACAACTTCCCACTGGGGGGGGGGAGGGGTGGTCCAGGAACAATTTTTCACAGAAGGGGGATTTCCGGAGTGATAGGAAAAACGATTAGAAACAAAAGTCTTTTTCAAATGAAAGTATGTCAAGGAGAATTTTTCAGGCTGAATTGTCCACAGGAAATTTTACGAGGGGGGACTTTCAGCGGGGATTGAATAGGTCAGAGGGAATTTTGTGAGGGGGGGGGGGGTTCGTGGGAGGAACTTTTAAAGGATGAGTTTTTTGGTGAGGGGAATGAATTTTTTTATAGATGGGGAAGCCAGATTTATCGGGATCATTTGAAAAACGATTAGAAATAAAATATAAAAAAAGATAGTTTTTTCAACTGAAAATAAGAAGCAACAATAAAGCTCAAAACGGACAGAAATTATTCCGTGTATGAAAGGGTTGCCCCCCTCCTCGATACCCTGCTCTTTACGTTAAGGTTTGATTGTTTGTTAATTTTTTTAAGAACGTCTCCTGAAACGGGCCGTAGAATAAGAAGCTTGGTTTAAAGTACTAAAAAAATTAGTGTGAAGATCAAGGGTTCGAGGATGGAAGCAACCCTCTCTAATACGAATAATTTCTGGTCGTTTCGAGTTTTAACTTTCCTCCTTACTTTCAGCTGTAAAAACTTGTTTTTTTCTTATATTTAATCAATATTAATGTTGGCAATACGTGTAAATAGCGTTTCGTTTACAAAAGGAAGCTTCTTTTCACAGCCGGTCTACAGGGAACTGTAAACTACGCACGGTTTTTCGGTGAATTTCAGTTAACTCATTACATGGTACAAATGAACCGAACACAAACAGGAAATCTGGCTTCCAATGTAAGATTTGACTACAATCAGACCTTAGCGATATGTGGTTTTTCAGCTATGTACTTAATTTTCCTAGCAAGTGGCTAAGCTATGTTACACTAAGCTTGACTTTTCTCATTTATACAAGTCCTCTTACACTCAGCTACCCAAAATCCGTAAAAGTATCATAACCAAATATCATTAGAAGTATCCCAAGCAAATCATTGAAAAATTATAAATCTGGAATAGAGATGGAGATTCAAGCTGTAAAGTGCTTTCTAGGAGAAGTTTAGCAATTAATTTCCAGAATTTATTAATTTCTCATCCAGAAATTGCTTTTTTGGCTACTATATTGACTTTTCGGTAATGTAACGAAAAATTACCTATCGTAAAATTCTATTTAGAGATTGATTATACTATGCACTGTGCGTTAAAGACAAAACTTGCTCGGTAAGATTGTATAACGTCACAATATCAAATAACGTCACAAGAATATTCCTTAAACTCTCATCTCAGCACATAAACTTTAAATGATCGATCATCGTTTTTCAGCTACGGAGAGTCAGTAACACTAATTCAACGTGCTAAATTGCCTTCAAGCACCAACATTTAGTCATTCCTTGTCTTCCATTTTTCGTAGAATTAAAATGAAAATATACATTCAAAAAGTTGTGTATTATAAAAAGCACCGAGAGACTGGGTTTCGCCCAAGCCCCGGCATTTGGCATGCTTGTATATATTTGGTTTTCTCTATCGCTTGTCTTCTAATCGCAGATAATGTGAACTTCTCATTGATGTCATGGTGATACCATAGGTTCGATGCAACCACCCTAGAATTACACGAATTCTTCTTTAAATTATGACCTATAAAGTTCATTTTTAAGACCAGAATTATCATATTTTTTGCAACTGCATTTAGAATGGGTTTTATTTTTAGTCTCCAGACAAAATAGTTTTGTTTTTGACTCTTGATTGAAAAAATCGATCACTAGGTGATTGAAAAAATCAATTGAGACGATTTGAAAAATCACGTAGATTGGCCTGTGATGGATTTACCGGAAAATTAATTCTGTAATAAATTTGTCCAGCTACTTTGAAGTTCAGAACATAACAACTATTGATGGTTCGATCGTCACTTACGTTGAATGAAGTTAAGGCGAAACTTGAGTTCAAGTTTCGGATTAGTTTGTGGAATTCTTTAGAAAGCGAGCGACGTCCTCAAAAAAGGCAAACCAAATTCATTTGGAAATTGTGGAGGAAGTAATGCACTTTGACCATGCAAGCAGCAATATCCAAATGAATCACCTTTGTTTGCTACTCTTTCTTCTGGAAAATGGTAGGCTCAACAGTGAATAAATACAACGTTGAAGGGTCCCAATGACTTGTAATTGACAATTGCGCAGATTACGACACCTTTTAGGTTTTTGCTGGGTTTTGTCCCATACCCTATTGGCGTCAAAGATTGCAACGGAGTTGTTCCTCTTGATTTTGTTTGTCTCGTAACTGAATATTCCTTTGTTCTACAGTTTCCTTATTGATCCGGTCTGATCCGTTGTTTTCTCAAGAAATTTAATAATAATTTCATTGTTGTTAATTAGGGATGATTATTCGTTTAAAGCACGACTTCAGTTTAAAGAGTGAGGGGTTGACGGAATTGAAAATTCCTTCATATTTCTGATAACTGTGAATGTATTATATGTTGACAGGAATTAAATTCAAAGATTTTTTTTTTAGTGGTAGCAAAGAGCAATGCTGTAACTTAAAATACACAGAGAATTATTCTAAATATGAAGAGAGAAACTTTCCCCATAACGCCCTGTCATTTGTGCTTTTTGCTAAAGTTGTAACATGAAGCAGATATTGATCACACTCTTAAGAAAATGTTTTCTTTTAAAGAGTGAGAGGTTCAGGAGATATAAGTCCCCCCCCCCTAATTTATAGGATGTTTTTATGTTTGTTTTAATTTTTGTCGTTGTTCTTTATTTTCATTTGAAAAAAAAAAACACCTATTCTCTTAACAATTCATTATTATGAGTGACCACCGAGGTTTGCATGTTTTTTTTTCAAAAAAATCCTTAAGCATAATTTTAGGTTTAACCAGTAGTAGTAGTAGTTATTGTGGTATTAGTAGTAGTAGTAGTAGTAATAGTAGCAGTATTAGTAGGGTAGTAGTGGCAGTAGTAGTAGCAGTAGTAGTAATAGTAGTATTAGCAGTATTAGTAGGCTAGTAGTGGCAGTAGTAGTAGTAGTAATAGTAGTAGCTGCAGTATTAGTAGGCTAGTAGTGGTAGTAGTAGTAGTTACAGCAGTTACACAGGGTTTAGCCTAATTTTAGGTTTAATTTTAATTTTAGTTACACAGGGCTTAACGCTAATCCTTATGACTGGAGCATTCCTCCTTAGTAAGAGTACCATGAAAGAGCACCTCTGGTGATTTGAACAACCCTTAGGTTTGACACAGTGCTGTTTCCCTAAAACTAATTTAATGTTAAACCCTTAAAGGGGCTAAGGACAGATGGAAGACCAGTTAAGTTTGTTTATAATCAAAACCAAACCCCTTCATTTTGAGCATAAGTAAACAAATAACAAAAAAGAAATAAAACCAAGAGCTAGAAGCTAGACATATCACTAGGACTGATCTAAAGCTCTACCAACATACCAGATTTTCACTCAAGCAACTCTTTTGAAATGTAACTTTCCAAATGTTTTAGTATTCATTTTGTCTCCTATTTAAGCAGCTGAAAGAACTTTCTTTACAAATTTACCAATGTTAGGAACTCATTCCACATGAAGATAGTATGCAAAAACGTTCCTGTTTAGACTTCTTCTCGGGATATCCCTGCTTTTGACAGTTCTGAGAAGTAGTAATACGGCGAGTAGATGTCACTGGCTCAGTTTTAATAGGTATTAGCTTCAGCCTTCTTTTTATGGAGGGTAGAGAATACATTTATAAAGACCAAAATATCGGTGCTGAATAGAAAGGCTGAATATATTTAACCACAAATTTAAATGCTCACCCTTGGCTATTTTGCAGTGATTTCAGTTTTCTTCTTTCGTAAAGCCTTTGTTTTATGCTAGAGATTTTTTAAAATAATTTTGACTCTTTAATTTATTTCTGCATTTTTGACATGTGAAATTTCCTTTTCTGTTTAGAATATATATCAAAATGTCAAATACGAAGTCTGGCATATTTTCCACTTTGCGCATTGACTCTGTTCATTCAGGAGACTCCGGTACATATGTGTGCATCGCAAGTAACAATTATGGTTGGAACCATCTTGAAATTAATGTTGGAATTCAAGGTAAATTTTTCTAAGAATACTATTTCGTAATGAGCTTTTATTCCCCAGCATTTGATTCAGCTGACAGAAAAGATTTAGTGAAGATCCTTTCCTTCAATATATACCTGCTGAGTAGGCTACTTTGAATGGACTATTACTGTCTGTATATTAAAGTAATATTGGTAGCGCGGTTAGTAGTTGGTTTGATGTAGATAATTAAATAAAAAAAACAAGTTTTTTTAACTGAAAGTAAGGAACGACGTTAAAACTTAAAACGAACAGAAATTATTCCGTATATGAAGGGGGCTGTCCCCTCCTCAACGCCTCGCTCTTTACGCTAAAGTTTTTTATTGTTTAAAAAAATAGAGTTGTGAGAAAGTCAAACTTTAGCGTAAAGAGCGAGCGTTGAGGAGGGGACAGCCCCCTTCATATACGGAATAATTTCTGTTCGTTTTAAGTTTTAACGTCGTTCCTTACTTTCAGTTAAAAAACTTGTTTTTTTTATTTAATTTTTGAACGTTTTTGAATTAATGCAGGTTTTGATTTTGGCTCACCGTACATGAATAATTAAAACAAAATTTGCATATTATATTTGGTTAAATGGCTTTCACGAAACTTGTTTAATTTTATTTACGAACGTTTTTATTAGTAATAAATATACGTAACTTAGAATTAACTTACGTAACGAACTTCTATATTCATAAATTTTTAACACGTATATTAGAGGGTTCGCCCCCTAGTCAATACCCTGCTCTTTAAACTATGTTCGAATTTTTTCCAGTTCTTGAAAATGACCTCTTAATCACAATCAGTTGATCAGTTGAAAAACTTGTTTTTTTTATTTAATTCCTGATCTTTTTCTTTAATAATGCTGGGAAATCCGGCGCCCCCTTCATAGCAATGTCCCTTCCCCCATGAAAACTTCCTTCATGGAAAGATCCTTCCATATAGCCCCGACCCTCTCCTTCCCCCACCTACCAGAAAAAATCTCCTCTGAAAAAGTCTGTATACTTCCCAATAACCAATACTATATGTTAACATTGAGTAAAGTTCATAACTTTCAGCCCTCCCCCTGGGGACTTTGGGGGATCAAGTCATCCTAAAAGACATTTTTATCATATTTTCGACCATGCTGAACAAAATGGCAATCTCAAAATTTTGATCGGGTGACTTTGGGAAAAAAATGAGCGTGGGAGGGGGCCTAGTTGCCCTCCATTTTTTTTGGTCACTTAAAAAGGGCACTAGAACTTTTAATTTCCGTTCCAATGAGCCCTCCTACGATATTCTAGGACCACTGGGTCGATACGATCACCCCTGGGAAAAAAAAAAAAAAACAAACAAACAAACAAACAAACAAATAAACGCGCATCCGTGATCTTTCTTCTGGCAAAAAATGGAAAATTCCACATTTTTGTAGATAGGAGCTTGAAACCTCTACAGTAGGGTTCTCTGATACGCTGAATATGATGGTGTGATTTTCATTAAGGTTCTATAACTTTTAGGGGGTCTTTCCCCCTTTTTTCGAAAATCAGCCAAATTTTCTCAGGCACGTAACTTTTGATGGGTTAGACTAAACTTAATGAAACTTATATATTTGAAATCAGAATTAAAATCTGATTCTTTTGATGTATCTATTGGTATCAAAATCCCGTTTTTTTAGAGTTTCGGTTACCATTGAGCCGGGTCGCTCCTTACTTACAGTTCGTTACCACGAACTGTTTGATATTCCTTCTTACATTCAGTTGAAAAAACTTGGTTTTTTTTTATTTAATTTCTGATCGTTTTTTAAATAATGCTTGGAAATCCGGCACCCCCTTCATAGAAATGTCCCTTACCCCAAAGGAACATCCTCCACGGAAATATTCTCCAGAGTAACTCCCTCCTCTAGCCCCCCCCCCTCCAGAAAAAAATCCTTCCTGAAAATGGTTGTATACTTCCCAATAACCAATAAATAATGCTGGCAAGTCCGGCGCCCCCTTCATGGCGATTTCCCTTCCCCCATGAAAACTTCCTTCATGAACAGATCCTCCAACATAACCCCCGACCCACCCTTCCCTCCCACTAGCAGAAAAAAACCTCCTGAAAACTTCTGTATACTTCCGAATAACCAATACTATATGTTAACATTGGGTAAAGTTCATATCTTTTAGCCCTCCCTCTGGGTACTTCGGGGATTAAGTCATCCAAAAGACATATTTATCATATTTTCGACCATGCTGAACAAAATGGCTATCTCAAAATTTTGATCGGGTGACTTTGGTAAAAAAATAAGCGTGGGAGGGGGCCTAGTTGCCCTCCATTTTTTTTGGTCACTTAAAAAGGGCACTAGAACTTTTAATTTCCGTTCCAATGAGCCCTCCACGATATTCTAGGACCACTGGGTCGATACGATCACCCCTGGGAAAAAAAAAAAAAACAAACAAACAAACAAACAAACAAACAAATAAACACGCATCCGTGATCTTTCTTCTGGCAAAAAATGCAAAAATCCACATTTTTGTAGATAGGAGCTTGAAACCTCTACAGTAGGGTTCTCTGATACGCTGAATATGATGGTGTGATTTTCATTAAGGTTCTATAACTTTTAGGGGGTCTTTCCCCTTTTTTGAAAATCAGCCAAATTTTCTCAGGCACGTAACTTTTGATGGGTAGCTCTAAACTTGATGAAAGTTATATATTTGAAATCAGCATTGAAATCTGATTCTTTTGATATATCTATTGGTATCAAAAACCGTTTTCTAGAGTTTCGGTTACCATTGAGCCGGGTCGCTCCTTACTTATAGTTCGTTACCACGAACTGTTTGAAAAGTTAAGTTCGCTGGTTTTTGTCCTAAAGAACAGAGAAAAAGCTATGAAAGAGAATGAAGGTAATAAATATATCAAATATAAAGGTAAAATTTATATAATATATTAGAGCATAATATCAAATATAAAGGTAAAATTTGGAAGTTCTGAGGGTTCAGACACAAAAAAGAAGATGTTACAACGATATTGTGTATTGATTCATTCAAAAGACTGATGTATATGTTTGGATCGTAAGAAGCTATTATTGCTGGAAGTATCTTGAAATAAATGCTGAAATGTAGGATAAATTTATATAGAAATGCAATTTGTTAGAAATTTTTTGTTCCCTAGTATTGATTCGAAGATAAAGCCCAGGATAAATTTACACTCAAACAACATCAAGTGATACAAAACAAAAATTAACTCGAGTAAAATGAGCAAAAACACGCGCATACTTTTTTAATTTCTGAAGCATTCATCAATGAAGTTAGCATGGGTAAGAGAGAAAAACATAATTTAACTTTTTTTAAAGCAGCATGAGACAGTTAGTCAGGATAGAAAAAAAAACTGTTGAAGAAAAAGAAGAAAGGGTGAGCAAAAAAAAATTTAAGTTGAACCAAATTCATTTTTTTTTGTCGTCAAAAGGTGCCAAATTAGTTACATACTTGAGTTGAGTCTTTCAGACTGTTCCAAATAATCCAACAAGTGATAAAGGTGTCAGAATCTGATTTTACAAAGGGAATGAAAAAGCCTCAACAGCTTCTATATGAAATAGCAGCTGAATAAAACTCTGAAAAAATATATTGAATTCGAAATACAGTAGTAACGAATAAAATATATTTATTTTTATCCTTATAATGCTTACAAAAAGATTAAGAGAATGAATCTATGACTGAGGATTTTAAGATTTAATAACAACATCTTTTATAACCTTCCTTTAAAGAAGAAAAAATTAAGTAGGAATAATTTTATCTATGGCTATCGATAATCATTTTTGCTCCTTAATATTTTTTTGTATTTGATAGCTGCACTAAATTCAATCTTTTTTGTCTCATATATATATATATATATATATATATATATATATATATATATATATATATATATATATATATATATATATATATATATATATATATATATATATATTATATATATATATCTATATATATATATATATATATATATATATATATATATATATATATATATATATATATATATATATATATATATATATATATATATATATATATATATATATATATATATATATATATATATATATATATATATATATATATATATATATATATATATATATATATATATATATTATATATATATATATATATATATATATATATATATATATATATATATATATATATATATATATAGTGTGCTAAATTTTTTTTTGTTTTAAAAAGTAGAGTTGTGACAAAAAGTCAAAGTTTAGCGTAAAGAGCGAGGCGTTGGGGACGGAACTCCCTTTATACGGAATAATTTATGTTCGTTTTAGGTTTTAATGTCACTCCTTACTTTCAGTTGAAAAAACTTGTTTTTTTTTCGATTTGATTTCTGAACGTTTTGAACTAATGTAGGTTCGAATTTGGCTCATCGTACATGAAAAATTAAACGGAATTTACATATTAATTTTGGCAGATTTATTCCGCACATGAAGGGTTGCCCCCTCCTCAATTTCCCTGCTCTTTACGCTAAAGCTGTTAGCACTTTTAAAAAAGCTTTCTATTCTAATTAAGTGGAACCCGAGTTTCAGTGGCCGTTCTTAAAAAATGTGACAAACAGTCAAATTTTAGCGTAAAGAGCAAGATATTGAGGAGAGGACAACCCTTCATATATGGAATAATCTCTGTTAGTTTTGAGTTTTAATGTTGCTCCTTATTTTCAGTTAAAAAATACTTTTTCTTTTAAATTTTGTCTCTTATCGTTTTTTTTTCAAATAATGCCGGTAAATCTGGATCCCCCTCCATAAAATATATCCCCCCTCCCTTACGGAAAATCCCACCTGAAAATTTCATCCATTGTAAAGTACACCCCACCCCGTCAAAGTCCCTCCAGACAGTTCCATCTTCGCTGAAAATCTCCCCTTCCCGTAAAATTGCTTGCGGACGATTCAGACTTAAAATTCTCCTTAGCATTCTTTCATTTAAATAAGACTTTAATCTCTAATCAGTTTCTCGATCGCCCCAGAAATGTCCCCTTCCGAGGAAATTATTTCCCAGAAGTCAAAACACGCGGAAAATAGCCCCTGGATCATTCCCCCGAAACATCTGCACATGTAAAATTTGGTAAAGCGAATGTAAGATAGTTGAAAAGAATTTCGTGTATACTATATGTAAACAACGGGCAAATTCCATAACTTACAGGCCTCTCCTCAAGGACTGTGGGGGTAATTTTAAATCTAAAGACATAGTTATTTGATCTTTCAACTATACTGAAGAGAGGGCTGTCTCAAAATTTTGATCAGATAGCTTATGAGAAAAGATGGACGGCCATTTGCCATCTAATCTTTTTGGTCACTTAAAAAGGGCACTCGAACTTTTAATTTCCGTTCGAATGCACCCTCTTCCAATCTTATAGAACCATTATTTCAATACGATCACCCCTAGGAAAAGAAAAAAGAAAAAAACTGATCATGCAAGCGTGATCTGTCTTCTGGCAAAGATAGCAAAATTCCACATTTTGTATATAGGAGCTTGAAACTACACTAGGGTTCTCTGGTACGCCGGAAAATGATGGCGGGATTTTTATTAAAATTCCTTGAATTTTAGGGGGTGTTTCCCCCTATCTCAAAATCAGGCAAATATTATCAGGCTCCTAACTGACGATGGGTATCACTAAACGTGATGGATTTTATATATTTGGAATCAACATAATAAGCTGATTCTTTTGATGTACCTACTGATATTAAAATTCCATTTTTTGAGGTTTCGATTACTGTTGAGCCGAGTCGCTCCTTACTTACAGTTCGTTACCATGAACTGTTTGATAGGGGTACGATTAGGTTTATGTCACTGAAAGTGATGACCCTACTTTCAAAGTAGCAACGGAATAAATTCAAATTCCATCGATTGTTTAAAAAATATCTTGTATAAAAATAGTCTACCCGATAATATGAAAAAAGATTTCGCAACACATGAGCAGGCAAACAGCAATCTCATATCTAAAATGTAAAGAAGACTAGCACTACAGACATGGGCTTAAGTAACTGATCCGGCCTACTTCATACACCTTGAGGAAACCCTGAGTACGCGAAACCACACCCCTTCAGTGGTCTATTATTAATTTATACGTTTATTACAAGGACAAACAAGCCGAAAACTTCTTTTATTTATTGCTATGTACGCAGAAGGAAAGTAAAAACGAATATCTTTTGTTGGATATTCTACAGACTAAATAAAAAAGAATGAATTTTTTTATGAAATTTCTATATGTTGCACGTATAATCGGTGACAGAATGCCGTCAATTTTAGGTCCATGTTTCACACCAACCTATCCAGTAGGACCTTAGGACTTTTAAATATTGAATTCTATGGCATATTTTCCATTAAGATTGCACCCCTTTTTGGGGGAGTTTAAATCAATTCCTCTTTCTAAGATTATATCATTTATTCACATCCTAATGTGAATGTTGAGCAACTTTAAATTAAGAAATCGCACAAATTTAGAATCAGTCTGAACAATAATTTTTGTTGTTGCCTATATTGTAATCAAAACTTCACTTTTTAGAGTTTTGGTTTCTATTGACAAATGTCACGATTTACTAATAGCTTATTACTATGCCCTATTTAGCTGCCCTCTCTCCAAAACATTTTGAAATAGCCATCTTGTTCAAAATAGTCTATATTTCAAATAATTATGCCTATGGAAATTACATGACCCTCCACAGATTTGGAAAGGAATGCCAAACACATTCGAAACATATTATGTGCATGCTCGTTATCAGAAAGGTGTATCAGCAATAAGGAACGGCTAAGGATATTGAGTTGAAACTTCAGGGTATGATGAGGGGGATGAGGAACAGTTATTGGAGGACTACACCCCCCTCCTCCCTGCCAGTATTAGATGCCCCCTATCCTCAAGACTAATCAAAATTTTGAAAAAGTGTTTACTTTGTTCAAAATAGTCAGTAGGTCTATTAACAATGCCTCCAGGGATACAATACCCCCCAAAAGCCCCAAGGACAAAGATTGTAAATTATACAATTTAACCTTTTTTTATTTGTAGGACTTGTCGTTAGGAAAAGGGAGAATGTTTTATTCTGATTGTATTTGAAAAGATTATATGTATTAAGACGAAACTTCGGGGAATGTTGAGGGGTATATTTAACTAAATCGAAAGATCCATGTTCATCCAGTTATTCCGAAAAGTGTATTTGCAATATCTTGAGAACGGCTGAAGGTATTAAGTTTAAAGTTTCAGAGCATGTTTAGGGGGCTGTTAAATAATGGTGGGAGAGCAATAAGCCCCCCTACCATGTGCCTTTTAGCTGCTATGTCTCTAAAGACATCTGATCAAAATTTTGGAATAGTCCTCTTGTCCAAAATAGTCAGAAAGTCAAATAACTATGCTTCCATGGATGATAAAACCCCCCACAGCCCCAGGGGCAAGTGTTTTACGTTACATAAGGGGTTCTTTTTTATATATAAAAGGGGTAAGTTTATCTACAATCTCCCAAAAGGCTAAGGGTATTAAGGTGAAAACTTTAGAAAATGTCGAGGGGGATGTTAAGCAAAATCAAAACACAATATATGCAGGAAGGCTGTCAAAAGGGTACAATAACAATATCTAAGGAATGCTTAAGGGTGTTAAGTTGGAACTATAAGATAATGTTGCAAGAAAAATTGATAAAGGAATGGAGAGCAACCTGCCCCCCCCTCACCTCTTTCCCTTTTAGATGTTCCCTTTTACACGGATAGAAATATAAACAAAAAATTTATTCAAAACATTCACAAGGTTTAATAGCTTTGTCCCCGAGGATGCCATCCCCCCACAGCCCCCGGGGGAAGGATTGAAAATACCCAATCTGTACATTTTTAACATGCAGGATTTATCATTGGGAAAGGGGGAATTTTTGATCCTGTGTGTTTCTGAAAGGACTAAGGGTATTGAGGTAAAATTTTGGGGAATGCTGCCGGGTATGTTCATCTAAATCAAAAGACACTATCTGTGTCCAAGTTATCCAAAAGGCATATCTTCAATATCGGAGCCGGTAAGTGTATTAACTTGAATATTTTAGGGCCACTACTACTAGTACTGCGGCTGCAAATGCGGCTGGTTGCGACTGCAACTGTGACTAATTCCGACTGCGATAACTTGCGACTTTGACTACGACTGCTTGCAACTGGTACCACATTAACTTTTAACTACTTTCAGAGAATGTTTGGGAGGATGAATAAAATCGAAATACACTATGTGCATGCTGATTGTCAAAAGGGCGCATCAGCAAAATCTCAGGAACGGCTGAGAACATTAAGTTGAAAGTTTCAGGGCATTTTAATATTGCTTTAACCTTCAGAAAATGCTTAGGGGCAGTTTAAACTAAATCAAAATACACTATAAGCATCCATGATATATAATGGTATATATATATTATATATAATATTATATCATACTATATATATTATATAATATTTTATTTTTATTGTTACAACATATTAGACCACATATTTAACCTTATTGTTACAAGTGACGAAGTTGACCTTTTCTCCCTATTCTTTAAGAACAATGGATTTTGAATTAGATTAGGCCTAAATTTTAAAGCACTATAAAACCTCAGCTTGGGTGAGGAGGAGGCAGCCACCCTCAAATAGGAAACAATTTCTTTTTGTTTTAACTTTAAATGCTTACCTCTGCTTTTTTTTAACAAAAAAATTATTTTTTTCATTGGTCAACCAAGGTTCGAACAGCATACTACGACTTCTTTCAGCTTTAACAGAAGCGTGACATTCTTTTAAAAAAAAAATTTCCAGATTTTCTTTAAGTTTTTCTAGGGTGTCAAAATTCAGAAAAATTGAAATTGTTTTCACTACTTTTCTATTCAACTACAGGATGAGTGGTACCTAGGACCAATTTCGGGAGAAGTTTTTTGCTTGATACGAATTTATCTAAAAATTAAATTTACTTTATATGAAAGTGAATTTAGAAATTAGGTTTAGCAACTCAACTAAGGATGCTGCAACACGGGACAATATTTTTCAGCTTTAATAGAATAGGGAGAGTATTTTTGAAGAACATTGTGCGAGTGACTGCTGTGAAAAATGGGAGGCATCAATTGCAAATTGTTTGAGAAGAGAAATGATGTTCGAAAAGCAAACCAGGGATTGTGGACTCACAAAACTAAGATAAATGACGGGGTTAAATTAATGAAGGGATTTACAAAATGAATGGAAAAAGTGAGATAAAGAATCTTGTTCCTCGTTACCCGAACCTAATTGAAAGAAATTCATTCTCACATTTTAATGTTTGTTCCAAACTTCAAAAGTGGTTTAACGATTTTGGTTTAAAAACTTGGGATGTTAAACTGGTTGCAGTAGTTAGCTGGAAAAATTGATTTCCAATTTTTTTTTTAGTTTTTTTTAGTTAAAATTTGAGTTATTTTTTTAGTTTTTTAATTGAGTTAAAAATTTTGAATTCTTTTTGAAAGTTAAAATTTGAAACAATTTTCTTTTGAAAGCTATTAAATACACAGTTTTACTATATTTTAGATTTTCTGTATAAAATGGGGAAAAGTTAGAATTAACCTATTACGAGTACCCGAAATGGACGGCACGGTGTCTAAGGTACCTTTCCTTAGAAGATTGATTATCCATAAGAAAAAAGTAATATTTACCCAGTACTCTTGGATGAATTTCCAACCTGATTGGATAAATTCAGCAGTTCTGCTTTCTCCTCCCCTGGAAAAAGCTCCCGTAGGCACCCTTGCGAGTATTTTAGAATAGAATTTTCTTTTAAAAGATCTGGCTTGTGTAAGTGCCTTACTACAATAAGCGCCTACAATAAGGAACTTGACCAAAACAGAAAATGATAGTATAAAAATATACAAAAAAAAACTTTGAAACGAACCCATATCCTATACTTCCCTTCCAAAGTTTAATTTTGACATACTTCTCTTTTTTCCGTTTAACATACTCCTTGTGATGCTAGCTGGTTGAAGTATTAACCTCAAGTTTGCTGAAAAGAGGCTTTTTGCTCATAGCTATTTATAACTAACATTTATTTTATTAATTGGGTTGGTGTGGAGTCAGGAGTTAAACAGGATTTTGTACTGTGACAGGTTACACGGATTTTTTTTCTGGGCTCGGTTTTCAGGAAAACATCAAAGACTATGGGCAAAAATATCATCCAATGAGGAAGTAAGACTCCCCACCGGATTCCAGTGGTATCCACTGGAGGATACCACTGGAAAAGTAGCCACTGGAAAGGATACCACTTGAAAGTATCATCAAGTGGGGAAAGATTACAGAAAGGATCTGATTGTCCAAGATAAAATATTCATGAAGTTAATGAGTTTTAACGATATTAAAAGTTTTTCATACCAGAATAGGTTTGAAAATTAGAGTTGAAGATTAGAACTAGGTTTGAAAAACAAGTCTGATGTAAGTTTACGATAAAATCGGTCAAGTGAATAGGCTCAGTTGCCTGGGTAACATTATGAGCAAAGACTGTGGATGCAGTGAGAAACTAAAAACTAGAATAGTCTAGGAACATTAAGATATTTATATTGGTGACAGTGATATAATATTGCTCAAGAACATAGCCGTTTCAAATATTTGCGGAAGATATGCTAGATGTTTTCTGGAAGAATTGTCCAACAGTATTTCTTAGTGGTTGTATGATTAACCTTATATCAAGCCTGTAAGCTGTATGGAAATTATGATTCAATCATCACATTTTAGGCCACAATGGAAGATAGATTGAGATGGCTCGGCCATGTTTTGCACATTAAAAATGATTGATTCCCAGAAATTGAACTTTTGGCCATTTATTTGGATCAAAACGAAAGTCACATCGTACCAAAATCGAATGGAAAAAGGTCATAAGAAATAATTTAAACTTCTTCAATTGTTTCTGGAGGTTTAAACGGATCGGGATGGAGAGGCAGCTTGCACCACTGTGTCAGCCTCCGGTGACTTGGCTCCACCACGTGGTATTAGTAGTAGTAGTAGTAGTAATAGCAGTAGTTACAGTAATTGTAGTCTTAGCAGCAGTAGCAGAAGTAATAGTTTTTAATATTTTTTGCAATTAATATTATTTGCTATCGTATAATGGTAATTCTATATTAATGTCCTTGGTTAGATTATTTTCTCATTGTCGTATAAGCACTCAGGCAAATGTTACATGGTTCTACATTTAGGAGGGGAATTAATTGGCTTGAGCCTCCAGTAAAAAGATAATTATGCTACAAGTATAAGGAAATATAGGAAAGTCTTTACAAACTTAAAGATTTTGGTGGGTCAGGTCTCAAAAGACTCATTCTTGCGTTTATGCCTGTATTTATAACTTTAATTGGAAAATTCTAGCGTGAATCATTTTAATAGCGTAGACAAAGCTAGCTCACAAACTCTGCTGGGTATCTTTGAAGAAACCTTTCTAAATGGAACAAAAATAGTAGAATGATGCAGTAAAAACTCAAAAATACCTTGAAACTGAGACAAGATTTTATATATTTGTATGATTTTATTTTTTTATTCAGTTATGGCATTCAAAGAAGGTTTTCACACAATCATCATGCTCACTCTAATATCAGCGCTTTCAGTATTAAGAGATAATCATGGCCCTTATCAAACAGTTCGTGGTAACGAACTGTAAGTAAGAGCGACCCGGCTCAATGGTAACCGAAACTCTAAAAAACGGGATTTTGATACCAATAGATACATCAAAAGAATCAAATTTTAATTCTGATTTCAAATATATAAGTTTCATTAAGTTTAATTATACCCATCAAAAGTTACGTGCCTGAGAAAATTTGGCTGATTTTCGAAAAAAGGGGGAAAGACCCCCTAAAAATTATAGAACCTTAATGAAAATCACACCATCATATTCAGCGTATCAGAGAACCCTACTGTAGAGGTTTCAAGCTCCTATCTACAAAAATGTGGAATTTTCCATTTTTTGCCAGAAGAAAGATCACGGATGCGTGTTTATTTGTTTTTTTTTTGTTTTTTTTTCCCAGGGGTGATCGTATCGACCCAGTGGTCCTAAAATATCGTGGGAGGGCTCATTGGAACGGAAATTAAAAGTTCTAGTGCCCTTTTTAAGTGACCAAAAAAATGGAGGGCAACTAGGCCCCCTCCCACGCTCATTTTTTTCTCAAAGTCACCCGATCAAAATTTTGAGATAGCCATTTTGTTCAGCATGGTCGAAAATATGATAAAAATGTCTTTTAGGATGACTTGATCCCCCAAAGTCCCCGGGGGGAGGGCTGAAAGTTATGAACTTTACTCAATGTTAACATATAGTATTGGTTATTGGGAAGTATACAGACCTTTTCAGAGGAGATTTTTTCTGGTAGGTGGGGGAAGGGGAGGGTCGGGGGCTATATGGGAGGATCTTTCCATGAAGGAAGTTTTCATGGGGGAAGGGACATTGCTATGAAGGGGGCGCCGGATTTCACAGCATTATTAAAGAAAAAGATCAGGAATTAAATAAAAAAAGTCCCCTCCTCAACGCCTCGCTCTTTACGCTAAAGTTTGACTTTCTCACAACTCTATTTTTTTAAACAATAAAAAAACCTTAGCGTAAAGAGCGAGGCGTTGAGGAGGGGACAGCCCCCTTCATATACGGAATAATTTCTGTTCGTTTTAAGTTTTAGCGTCGTTCCTTACTTTCAGTTAAAAAAACTTGTTTTTTTTTATTTATAATTTAAAAAAGGTTAATGTGAAAATTTATTCTTTGTAGAGCCTCCACCTTCACCTGAGAAACTTCGAGTGTTTGGGATTAAAAGTAGACAAGCTATTGTTAGCTGGAGAATATCGTCACTGGATCATTTCAAACCTTTAAAGGCTTTTACTTTCTATCTGCAGCTCAGATTTTGGCATGGTAAGTGATTTTATGAATTGAAGTTGCATTGCCTTCTAACTTTCTAGCTAGTAAGTGAGCTGGTAATATTTCGAAATTATATCGGATTTTGAACAATTACAGTTCCTCATAACAAAGGCATAGGTTACTAAACCAATAATCTGGCCAAAAACTAAAACCCTAGTAAGCCAGCTAAGAAGGGGGTGGCAGATTTACCTGTGACAAATTAAGTTTTGTTTTTATTTAAAAATGTATTCTAGTTAACTGCTATTTCGGCAAAAGCAATCAATGCACGTCATTTGGTTTTCTGTTTACTTAAATGTATTGCCTAACCCCTTAAGCTCAACAAGGCTTAGACTATAGACTAAAATTAAATAAAAAACAAAGTTTTTTTTTAACTGAAAGTAAGGACCGACATTAAAACTCAAAACGAAAAGAAATTATTCCGTATAGGAAAGGGGATGTCCCCTCCTCAATGCCTCACTCTTTACGCTAAAGTTTGATTTTTTTGTCACAAGTCTACTTTTAAAACAATAAAAACTTTAGCGTAAAGAGCGAGGCGTTGAGGAGGTGACACCCCTTATATATGGAAAATTTCTGCTCGTTTTCGGCTTTAATGTAGCTCCTTACTTTCAGTAAAAAAAAAACAACTTGTTTTTATTTAATTTCTGAACGTTTTCAGCTAATTCAAGCTCGAATTTGTCTCACTGTACATGAAAAAGTAAAAAAAAATTGCATATTAATTTTGGCAGATTTATTCCGTATATGAAGGGTCCCCTCCCCCCCTCCTCAATACCTTGTTATTTATGCTAAGGCTGTCACCTAAAAAGGGCAGTAAAACTTTAGTTTCTTTTTGAATGAGCGCTCTCCCAATATTCTAGGACAACTGGGTCGATACGATCACCCCTAAAAAAAAAAATAATAATAATAAAAATAAACACACATCCGTGATCTTTCTTCTGGCAACGAGTACAAAATTCCACATTTTTGTAGATAGGAGCTTGATATCTCTGTAGTAGGATTCTCTGATAAGCTGAATCTGATGGTGAGATTTTCATTAAGATTTCCTTTTAGGGGGGGGGGGTCCCCTTTTTAGAAAATAAGGCAAACTTTCTCAGGCTTGTAACCTTTGATGGGTAGAACTAAACTTAATGAAACTTATATATTTGGTATCAGCATAAAAATATCATTCTTTTGATATATCTATTGATATCAAAATCCGTTTTTTTAGAATTTCAGTTATTATTGAGTCGGGTCGCTCCTTAATTACAGTTCATTACCACGGACTGTTTGATACTGTACAGCCCAATCCCTTAAGGTCACCACAGCGTAAACTTTAGTTTACAATAGTTTTTTCCTTAAAAATGGTTTTACTCAACTGCATTAATATTAGAAGCAACTGCAGTTAAAAGTGATACAAGTGGGCTACAAGACAAGAATTAGAACAAGCTGTTGCCGAGGCTAGTAGTATAGCAAGCCAGATAGAGGAGAGAAAAAGATTTTCCTTTTCCTTTCATATCATATCTTTATACCCGGTTTAAAAGATTCTTCTGAGGATATATAAGTTTTCTAGGGGGTTAGGAATTGTGGGCCTTTCCAATCACTAAATACGCCATCAAAGATAGGTAGTCTTAACACACAAAGAAAATATGTTTCCTGGTATTGCGTGACAAAAAGTTATTTGAAAAAAAATCTTCATAATTCTGTAGAAACTAAATTTATAACACTGAGTTTTTGTCAATTTTGTAAACCGCATGGGATTGAAATTCAAAAAATATTATCGAAGATCAAATATTTTCCCAAAACTTGGTATAAGTTAATCTAGTTTTTAATTAGATAAGTTGTGTTTAATACAAATTTACGTTTCTTACTTTTATCGGACCAATTTTTATTGATTTTTTGCGGTTCAGATTTGAGATTCTATTGGTTTAAAAGTTTCTTCTTTTTTCCTTTGATTTTATTTTGCACAAGCAGCTTGGGACAGCCATGGGTCGAATGAATTTTGCGCTAAATGAATAATTAAAAGGATTGAATTTATACTTTGTCCTATCTGACTGTCGAATTTCGCCAAGTTGAATTATGCCTGTTAATTCTTTCTTTTTTTGCGGTAAGGGTAAGTTTTTGTGTAAACTAAAAACAACCGAAACCTAACCGTATGCAGTTTTTCAATGACTACTCGACTGCATGACTAGTGACTAATGACCACTGGACTACATGACTAGTGACTAATGAGTAATGACTAATGACCACATGACTAGCGACTAATGACTAATGACTACATGACTATTCAAAGGTGGGAAATACTATCGAATATGCAATTTAGGATCACAATATATACCTTAACGATAATGAATTAAACGTATTTAACGTATCAACGTATAGATAACGTATAGATACTTATAGATGACGTATTTAACGATAACGATAACGTATAAGGTCATGGCATGTAAGTGGGGAGGGGGCATGCTAGTGGTTGCCTATAACCAAAGAACTATTTTGTAAAATTTTGTCTTAGATATAAAATAAAAAAAAATTCAAATAAATGAATGTATAAATCCTAAGACGGGTAAAAAATATAAGCTGAAATTAATTCAAATGTAAAATGAATATAAATTAATAAATACAACAGTTTGGCTTCCCCCTCGCCCCCTGTAAAACTTGCAGAGGCTACTGCTTCATTAGTATTTTATTGAGAACCATATGTATTTTCAACTTTCAAAAGATGGAGCAGTCAAACACCTGTTTCTAGTAATTTTGAGTGATTTATCCATTTATATATGTATTTGTTAACTTGGTGTTTGATTATTATTAGGCTAACCTAACACCAATAAAATCGAATCATAATACCAATTATGAATTCTGATTATGAAACCAATTAAGAACTCTTACTTGTCAATGCCAAAGTATTGTTTTATTTTTTACCGTTTTGTTGTTACTCAAAATACATCTCAGTGAACTTTTATTCTTAAGCGGCGTTCACAAGTGTGTCTAGCTGGAATCCCATGTCTAGACACGTGTCTAGCCAGAATTCAATCTCTAGGCAACGACTGTTCACAAGTAAAATTCAGTGCTTAGCTGAAACTACAAATTTAGTTTCAAATTGTCTTTTCTAGCCAATCAAGAGAGCTTATTCGCGAGGGGCTAACAACTGGCCGTTGCAGGTGTCCCTTCCTTCATGCCTCCGGCTGTGCCTCCGTGCCTCTGGCACACCTGAAACAGCGTGTTCCTGGAAGCGAAGGAACACAGTTTTATCTTTGGCTTATGGAAAGCGTACGGCGCGTTTTTTACGACGGCAAACTTTCTCCTCTTGAGAGGTTATCTTTACTTGGTCGTGTTGTTTACTGCGTTCGATGTTGGAGATCCTGGGTCCTAAAAAGTGGACATTATGCTTTGAACGAGAATTTTATTACCACAAACCTTTAGCATTGTCTAGAGATAAATATGCATTCCCTAGTGCTTCTCATTCGTCGATTCAAACGGCTTGGGCTCGAACGTCTTTTCAAACTCTCCGACATGAATAGCAAACCGTGCGAAGATTTTTTTTTTAGGAAGATGTGGTCTCAAACCAGCGCTCACAGTACTGTAATAAACTTTTCGTTCCTCCAACTTCTACATCGAATTCGTCGATATGAAAGTATAACGGATTTTGAATCTCAATTTTCTAATGAACAGTTGTCCTTGCCCAAGGCCAAGCGAGTTAGATCCATTGGTGTTGTGTCTGTCAGTTCCGATTTTTCTTTGCCCGGGGACGATGAAATCAAGCTCGAGCTAAGGAGAGCTCGTATTGAAAGCTAGTGAATAATGAAAGCCTTGATACCCGACGACGTACTTTTTGCTTTCGGTCACCAAGTACCGAATGTTCGTCTTTCTGTACTTCATGACAGTGACTCAGACGATGACTCAGAGGAAAATACTCTGTCCGATAAGCAAGAAAAGGCTTCCGCGACTGACACTGAATCAGGCTTGGAAAGTGACGGCATCTTTGAAGATCTCACTGTGTGATTGCTCACTGTGTGAAACACCAAGTTGAGAAAAATTGGGTTAGTGAGCCTGTGACGAACATGAAGAATTCTAGGTTTTGTCTTGTCAAGACTTCTGACGGCTCCATAACACCAATAAAAGAATCCACGCTGTTGTGGCTTCTGAGGGAAAGCTCTGAGAAGCTGAGTAGTGTCCGATTAAAACGGGGGATGGTCCAGGGCCGACGAGTAGGACTACGTGAGTCACCACAATCCAATGCAGAGGTCGGTGTGAAATCGGAATTGCGTATCAGTGAATGGTGCGTTTACAGACCGGATGGCAGGGGAAAGACAGTATTAGTTGGGCGGGTCATACAGTTTGGCTACTTGTCTGGGTGAAGATGCCACTCTGTTGACACGCAGAATATGGCGATGCCGTTCCCTGACGACATAGGAATTCTCTGCCAGTGGTTCCGGCTGAATGCTGATCTCACATTAACTGCCGCATTGGTAGACCAGGGTTACTGTGACTCCAGCCTGTATATCATGCATTCAGCAGAACCCGTTTCTATGGAAATTGGCACCAACATTGTCTTTGGCTTTGACTCAGATGTGTTCACGAAGCTGAATTCATTTATCCAGAAGAAAGGAATTTATCCAGAAGAATTTATCCACTTTTTTGATGTCTCGTCAGCATCGCAATCATCATGTTAAAAATGGCACCTAAGCCCAAAACTGACCTCAAGACCATAACCACCACCATCGCCATATTCTGTGTGTCAACAGAGGGAATTTTGTTTAACATTTTTCAGAGGTAGTTGTTATTTTTTTTTACTCCCGTCCTCCTCTCCACTCGGTGATATTTTAATACAAAAACATATAAATCTTACAACTTTATACATTATCATATCACCTAAACTTCAAAAAAAAATTATTATATACCAGTCAATGTATTTGTGGACATGAAGGCACACTACCATTTAACTTTTTTCTTGCCAAATATCTATCGCTCCCCCCGTTCCAGGGTGTCCTCCCCCCTCTAGGAGGCGCTTTTCCGGTGGCATTTTTACTTCAATTTCTTAAAATTCATATCCATCAATTTTCACTAATACGAATTCGAATTTTAAAGGTGGTCTTCCAAAAGGCTTACTCTTACAACTTTAAAATATTTTGACACAAAAAAACTATTTGCTCTCCCGTAGACTGGGCGTCCTCCGTCCACAAGAAACCCATTCTTGTGGTGGCACTTTTTTCTTTCTTTTTTTCTTTTTTTCGGCCCTTTTTACGACCAACCTTAATAAAAAAAAAACAAAAAAAAACAACCAACCCATCAACAAAAAAACAAAAATAACCTTAATACCGACGTGCATGAGGGCACAGAACTGAACAGAATCTTGAACAATGTCTCCTACGGACGAGGAGTCCACCCACGGCGGGGCTGGTCCTTCCAGCTCAAGTGCGTGTGCCCCTCGTCCCCCATTCGCTTGAGTTCTTGATATAATTTTATGAGTCTCAAATGCATTCCGAGATCTAGGGCAGCGGAAGCGATGAATACCATCGGAAAACTTGTTATGCTCAGTAGAAGACTTAGTAGTAGAAGACATAGTGTTTATACTTGTGCTAACCCAGCTTAGTTTGATTTACTGAAGCTCATTTATCCAGTTTCTTAGGGTTGTCATTTGAGCTGTGATTATCGAGATGATTACTGAAACGTGCCAATAAATATCTGAGAAACTAGTTATTTTTTTTTTTTAGTTGGTTGCTTTACTTAGCGCTTTTTACTAATAACTCGGTAGTAACAGTTTTTCTGACTGTTGCTTTACAGTTTTCTCTTCAAATACCCAAAGGCCTGGGTTTAATACCAAGAAAGTTGGATTATAAGTACATTCGGGAAAAAGGGATCTGTGTTTCTTCCGGATTCTTTCGTGTCAAAGCAGCAGATTCCTTTTTTTTAGTACAATTAAGAATCCGAGATCCAAGGGTGCGTCTTGGCACAGCCACTAAACAGAAAAGCAGGTATGATAAAAGGGAAAGGGACGTGTGAAGACGTGATAAAAGGCAACTTTTACCGCTGGCCAAGCCATATTGAATAGGGCTGCGAAGCGTGACGTCAATCCTTGGGCGGGAAATTCAAATAACGATGAAATGTGGATGCGTAGACACGTTTTTTTCGGAACTTTGGCGAATTGTTTTGGCCTAAAATATTTGTCGTAGATCCTACTAATTCAACAGAACGTTTTTGCGTCGAAATAATACTAGGAATATTGGCAATCAGTTATTAGTTACAACTAGAAACCACGTTTCACGGTACTTTGAATTTCGCACCTTGCTTTTTACGTCATCACCGCGCAGCCCTATGTTGTATAACTTAAAAACCGTGTTCCGGGATTTTTTTTTGAAATTTTGGGATTTTTTTTTTTAAGAAAAAATCGGAATTTTGTTTTTGAGCTGGTGGCAACGCTGCATGTGTAATAGGAAAAAGTGACACCATCAGTGCCATTGTAGGGTTACCTAGTTTTTGCATAGATATCAACAACTTGCAGTCCTCCGTTCTTCTTCTATAGGTACATATCAGTTGTTTTCAGTCTTGGGGGTTCTTTTCCTTGCCAAATAAACCTGTGAATGATTTTTTCCGAGTTTTAAAAGATCGCTTTTTTATTGGTGCTAAAATATTCGACAGATACCGAATAACAGGCAAGCTGTATATATTTACATATTACGTACGCCCTTTGGAATATGCCTCCGGAGGCATGCCTCCGGCGTGCCTCCGTGCCTCATGCCTCCAGGTGTCCCTCAAAATGCCCAGTTGTTAACCCCTCGCTTATTCGGGCAAAACTTTCAAAATTGTAATCCCTATTTTTCTGTCACAAGATAATGGATGAGATAAGCGGAGCAATTGTCTTAGTGTGCTTCACTATTATGCCTGGTGGTTCATATTTGCCTAAAATGAAAAAAAAACAATTAATGAGCAAACAAAAATTAAATTTCAATTTAAAAATGTAAACAAAAATGAGGAAAATAGTGGAACTTGACACATTCTGATTGGCTGTAATCGAAAATTCTAGACGTTGAGTTCTAGTGTCTAGAACTCAATGTCTAGCCAAGCGCCTTGTCTAGCGTGTCTAGCTAAGCGCCGAATTTTACTTGTGAACGGTCTTTGCTTAGACGTTGAATTCTGGCTAGACACGTGTCTAAACATGGGATTCTAGCTAGACACGCTTGTGAACGCCACTTTAAAATTCATTTTTAGTCATATCTTGACAAACCTGTTAACATGCGACTCTCCTTCATATGATTCAGATTACTTAATGTGGTGTTGGATTCTGTTTATTAGGTCCTAACTTAGCTAGTAATTAAAAATAGTTGTTTTAAACGTAAAAAGAAGATACTTTGGTACTAGTAACTGCTTTTCATTTTCAAAATAAGTTGTTTTGAATAACTGCTTTTAAATGTCTGCATAACAAGGCTTTAGTAGTGATTTGGAAAGAAGTTAGAAAATGGGGGAGGGGGTTAGGGATTTTTGTAAAAATGAAGTGAAAACACTAATCCTTGGTCTTTCACGCACTGAATTTGACTACCCAGGAAACAGACCACTTTCTTAACGCCAGGAGACCCGACTGTCAGTTAGGGAGGGTTGTACTGGGTCATCCTTTTTATGGAAAGTTTTTGTTGTCCATGGTGTTGTCAGCAAAATAAGGTGAACCATTGATGAGACTGACCTTGATATCATTATGGGGAAGCTTCACTATCCCCTTACGCGTGAACAGCGAGCCAGCATGAGAGAACCTTAGTCTAAGATACAAAAATGATCGCAGAACCTAAGTATGGCTTGGGTCTACGCGTTTACCCCACCCCCTACTCCGAAAAATACCCCCGGAAAATACCCTCTGGATATATCCCCTGCGGAAAATACCCTCCCAGAAAATACCCCTCTCTCCACGAATATACTCCCCGTGAAAAATACCCCCCCCCCGAAAAAGAACCCTCATTAAATTCCCCCCGTGCGTAAAATACCTCCCCCAGAAAATACCCCCATCCTGCACCACAGCTGGCTGGTCTCTAATAACTTTTGTCTTATAAAAAAGGACTAGGATTCTCAGTTTCTGATTGAATGAGCATCCTCCGAAGTTTCTATGACAATGAGATGGAGTTGGGGGTGAATTATGGGTACGATATTTCTTCTTGTATACGGATTAAATTCCGTAAATTCTGGTTTAATGTTACCCTTTACTTTCATAATAACAGCGTAGACAAAAAATATTCCCAGAAATTAAGAGGAATTACATATCAGTTTCACATTTTTGATACTTTTTTGAAAGTTTTTTTGTGAGCAACTAAGCAATCAACAATAAGGATTGCACTCCTTAGTTCAGTATCAGGTCAGGTCTTGGTTGGGTTTCGGGCTCAGGGTCTTGGCACACAGTCTTTTGATGCTTCAAAGATCTTTATATGATTTTTTGGTGTCTTTGAAAAAATGTTTATGTAAATTGAAACTTTTTTCTAACCCTTTTATTATTATTATTTTTATTTTCGCCTATGCTGAGTTTCTAGTAGGTAGTGTAGTGAGTAGTTTTTAGGTGGTAGTTTATAACTATTTGAGTAGATAGTGCAAAGTATGTGGCAGTCCCTTGATTTCTTTAAAAGTACTTCTGACTTTAAACAAAAAGTTTGTAAAATAATAATTAAAGACTCTCTTTTGGGTTGATCCAGCATAGGATTTGAAACTATCACTCTAAATCAGCTTAAATTAAATAAATTAATTAGCAAAAATTAGCCCACAAGAGAAAAGAGTAATAAATTTCTTTGCAGATATATTTTCTTTTTGGAGCTAAAAGGCTTCCAAAAAATTGAAATAATAATCCTTAATTGTGTATTCTACTTTTCCCAAATGGATTTTTCCTTTTATGCTCACAAGAAATATCATCAAAATTAATGATAGCTGGATTAATATTTCTAGCAATTCCTACAGAAGATCCTATTAGAAATTCAGTCAAATGACACAAAGAAGAGCACAAATTTGAAATTATAATTTTTGGTTGAATTAATGGACTTCCTTAAAGTCTAGTTTTGTAAGATGAAAAATAATAAAATCAAAAATTTTTAATATATTAAGCAGTTGCTATCATACATCTAATCCAATCGATTTCGTCTGAGAACTTGTAATGGCAGAACTTACGGGTGTTGCTTTGTTTCTGTGCAGTGGGAGGGAATGACCGTGTCAATATCATTGCTCAAGGAGCATTTATACGGCGACAGACATTAATATTAGTAAAATAAATTGGCAAAGTAGATCTGAATATATCAGCTGACGCTTTTCTTTCATGTAGACAGTTTTCTTATATTATATCCTAGGGCGTGTTCCCGGTCCGACGAACAGTTAATAACATTTAATAGAAATTAAATATTTCGTTAAATAGGACGTCATAAAGAAAGATTTAAAGGAAATGGGAACTTCGTGGGCGGGTGTAAAAAGGGAGGCTTTGAATAGATTGGGGTGGAGGAGGAGCGTGCGTAGCTGTGTTGGCCTCAGGCGGCTTGGTGCTGCGATGAGTTGTTAGTAGTAGTAGTAGTAGTAGTAAATATTTCGTTCCAGGTGAGAGCGAATTAATAGCTGGAATGATCGAAAATTAAATTCGTATTAAATTTTTTTATTAAATTTTTGTGAATACGGTTAACTAGCGTATTTATTGAATTAACTTCCGTACATTCATCATCAAAGTTGGAAAAATGGATGCAAATGACCAATCTAGTAGTAATTAATGAGTATTAAGGGATCAAAACTCATATTTTTCATATTTTACTCATTCCTCATTAAAATTACTCGTGTTTTAATAATAAATTACAATGCATATTAAGGCATTAGTTAATAAACTGTTCTAGGTTGGCAGTTAATTCGTATTAAATTTGAAGTAAATTAGAATTAAATTGAAATTTCCACCTGGAACACACTCCTAGTAAATGAAGGTACGAAATGTAGAATGTGATGCTTGCCAGTGTTTTTCGTTGCGCATAGAATTCATAATGTTATGATTCAATGATTGGTCAGGTTCTTGAGTCATTTTTTATGGCAAAATTCTTGGTGTCACACCACTAACTACTAGGGATTCTCCCCCTAGCTCTTTTTAACTAGGGTTTCTGTCTAGAGGTGTGTCAGTTGAACTTCCTTTTAATGGAATTAATATACTGGTTTCCCGGTGACCCATGTTAACCCATCAACTTCACTGACCTGCAATCTATTATTACAGTCCTGCTACTGCATTCTACTACTATAGCAGTCCATTGAACTGTAATAATACTGCCATAAGCCTTGCTTACCAGGAAAACTAGACTATTTTTAAAACGAGATAACCACAAAAAAACTACGTTTTGGCTTATAGATAAGTATAAGTAAAACAATAGAGATTTCGTTTTGTAAAACAGTGAAATACAATTTTAAATGAAGATTTCAACCCTATATCCAAGGGCCACAATCCACTGTCGTATCGTTTCTTATGACCTTTAAATGGCGAAACACTGTTTAGTAATCTAATCTTCAAGTGACAATATGAGGTATGCCTATTGTACCGCATCTAACCTTAACATGTTTTTTTTCTGTGTTTTTCATATTGGCCTAACGAACGTTGGTACAGGTAAAAAACAGCTCGTTTGAAGTAGGGTGAGGGATGCAATTTTAGGAAAAAGGTTTTAACGCCACATCAAAGTTTTCCACTTGGCGGTTGTTAAAATACCCAATTTATGCTAAAGTCTGAACCTGAAGCACTTTTTTGAATTCCCTATTGCTGTGCTAGTGGGCTTTTAGGACGTTTGTCATATCTCGTCTTTATTTCCTTAAATTAATTATAACAAAACAATTCCAAATATTAAGTTTTTCAATGAAAATTAAAGAACCCCATATTAAACTTAAGATCCTGAGAAATAAGTTCTATAATAATTCAAACTCAAAACAACCAGAAATTACAATCAAAGACATTAAAGTTTCCAGTAAATGAAACAGAGATTGAAATAAATTGCCTTATCAAACGTAAAGACAACAGATACCGATAGATATGAATAAATAAATATTGAAACGAGTAAAAAGGTATTTGAATATTGAAGTCAAACTAACAAAAATTTCTACAAACAGGAGTTTGGCCAATGGAATAGGCCACTGGAGTTTGGCCACTGGAAGAGGAGAAGAGGAAGAGTTCCTTCCTCCTCTTCTAACCTTTAAGTTCTAAAGCCTATTGTGTCATTTGCGATTATTGAAAACCATATACTTTTTGAACAGTATGTTTTAATTTTTCAAAACATCAGCGATAAATAAAAAATAGATTACTATAATAATCAAGATGACTGGAAAAAACAGTAATATTAATATTAAGGTTTAGAATTTTGACTGTTAGGCGAGGGGGAAGGGGGAAGTAACCAAACCCCTGTTTGTAGTATTTTTTTTTAAGTTTGACTTTAATGTTCAATTTAAATTTCATCCGTGTTGAGATTTATTGGTTCATCTGTGCAAGTGTGGTACCATTGAATTTGATATGATAATTTATTTTGATTTTTATTCGTGTTGGGTTTCATTTATTCTTTTATATTATTTTCAGGCTCGCAGCTTTAGTTGGTTAACTTTAAACTTTTTATATTTGGTATTAGCATAAAAACTGATTCTTTTGATGTATTGTCTTTAAAACTTCCCTTCTTCGTGTTTTAGTTTGCCCGAGTCGCTCCATACTTATAGTTCGTTACCATGAACTGTTTGAAAAAAAAACTTGTTCTACCAATATTATACTTAGTTTAATCTTTCAGATAGCAACTGGGGTGAAATAAAGCTCCCCAAAATGCCCTTGAACGAAAAATTTGAGTTCAGTCTAAAAGATCTGTCATCCGCAACCAAATATGATTTGAGGATGTACTGTGAAACTGGTGGTGGTCGTAGTCAGCCCAGTGAAGTTGTCACTTTTGAAACCTACGGTGAAGCACCAGATGGGTTGCCAACCCGGCCACGAGTCAAGGCCTTAAGCTCAACACAATTGATGCTGTCTTGGGAACCCATACCCAAAACATTGTGGAACAGTGACCGGATTGGCTATAATGTTAACTTGGAGTCACGGGAAAGGTTAGCTGTCGTCACAACTTTTAAGGAACTGATTATTTATAAATATCAGCTTCTAATTTCAATTATTGTTTATTTCTTTACATGTTATTAGGCATAATAATTAAATATGGTACTAAAATATAATAATAAGAATAATAATATTTATTTGATACCCATTTACATCAAAGAGATAAATAGTGGAGTAAAAACTAAGACAAAAAAAATGTAAAGAACAGAAGAAAGAATGCAAAAAAACATAAAAAAAACATCAATAAAACAAATGGATCAAAGTATAATGAAGTGACGGGTGCCAGTACACTCTTTCAGTAGCGTATTGTGTAAAATAGTAGGGTTTTAATTATATTTGGTAGACAAAAATCTACTATTTTTAATCCCAATTCCCAAAAGAAAATTAATTGACTAATATCTTACTTATTAAATGTAGGATATATTAAAGGACGTATTGAACAGAATTGGTAGAATAAAGCCTATCGATAGAGGTACGTTGCATTTTTCTCAATTTGCAACAAAATCCATAGTAACCAATCTTTATTGTAACTCTAGCTGTTCGAATAAAGTTAATATATTTCCCGAATTTCAAACAAGTTGTTTATTTATTTATTATTATTTTTTTTTTTTTAAATATTATTGTTCTTTTAAATGCGTACACAGAAAATAAGGCTATTGATCAATGCAACTTTATTTTGTTTAAGAAATACTATTTTTGGCTATTTTTTAATTCATTATTATTTTCTTATTTATTATATTTTGCTAAATTAGTGTTTTGCTAAGACATGGCTTTGGCAATGGCTATAAATCCCCTCGGTTGACAGATATAAAAATTAAAAACAACCGTAGTGTACTCTCTTTGCGACGATCAGATAAAAAAAGTGGCCTTTTCCCCCAAACACAAAATTCTATGTCTTTTTACACCCTCCCCCATAAAAAGCTGAAAGCTTTTTCGAACTTTAGCTCGAACATTTCGAGCTAAGCTGAAAGCTTTATCGAAAATTTCGAACTTTAGCTCGAGAGACAAAATAGAATATACTTCTTAAACTACGTACAAAATTTGCCATTTCTTAGTGAAAGCTACCGACTGTGTGCAATCTCCACAATAAGATGTACTCGCTTGCTTTTAAGGCTTCAGGATTCACAAATAAGAAAAATATATTGTGTCTTGTGACCATCCAAAAATTTGCTGACTTTAAAAGCACACCAGAGAAATGTTAGCTGTTAAATAGCAACACTCAATTGTCTTCAGTTTATCGATTGGCTAGGTGTTATGGAAACTTGTCAATTATATATTGTACGAATAATATATTTACTAGTTGAGACAGTTAAGACTGTTTAAGAAAAATTTAGGGTGAAAAAAACGCCAAAACACATCCAATCAAAATTTTGAGATAGCCATTTTGTTCAGCGTAGTTGATTTCCAGATAGAAAATATATTTTTGAGGAGGACACTTCTCCACAACCCTCAGGGCAAGGGTTTTAAGTTATGCCCTGGGGGCATATAAGGTTTTTATAGAAGGAGTTGTCGTAGAAACTTCAAAACAGGCTCATTCGATTGGAAATTAAAGGGCTAGTGCCCTTTCTAATAGTCGGAAGTGATTGGAGTGCAACTAGCCCCCCCCCCACGCCCATCATTTCCCCAAACACATCCAATCAAAATTTTGAGATAGTCATTATGTTCAGCGTAGTTGATTTCCACATAGAAAATACGTTTCTGAGGAGGACACTCCCCCACAACCTTCAGGGCAAGGGTTTTAAGATATGCCCTGGGGACATATAAGGTTTTTATAGAAGGCGTTGTCGTAGAAACTTCAAAAAGGCTCATTCGATTGGAAATTCAAAGGGATAGTGCCCTTTTTAAAAGTCGAAAGTGATTGGAGGGGAACTAGCCCCCCCCCCCCCTACGCCCTTCATTCCCCCAAACACATCCAATCAAAATTTTGAGATAGCCATTTTTGTTCAGCGTAGTTGAATTCCAGATTGAAAATATATTTTTGAGGAGGACACTCCCCCACAACCCTCAGGGCAAGGGTTTTAAGTTATGCCCTGGGGGCATATAAGGTTTTTATAGAGGGCGTTGTCGTAGGAACTTCAAAACAGGCTCATTCGATTGGAAATTAAAGGGCTAATAGTCGAAAGTGATTGGAGGGCAACTAGCCCCCCCCCCCACGCCCATCATTTCCCCAAACACATTCAATCAAACTTTTGAGATAGCCATTTTGTTCAGTGTAGTTGAATTCCAGATAGAAAATATGTTTTTGAGGAGGACACTCCCCTACAACCCTCAGGGCAAGAGTTTTAAGTTATGCCCTGGCGGCATATAAGGTTTTTATAGAAGGCGTTGTCGTAGAAACTTCAAAACAGGCACATTCAATTGGAAATCCAAAGGGCTAGTGCCCTTTTTAATAGTCGAAAGTGATTGGAGGGCAACTAGCCCCCCCCCCTACGCCCATCATTCCCCCAAACAGTTTATCGATTGGCTAGGTGTTATGGAAACTTGTCAATTATATATTGTACGAATAATATATTTATTAGTTAAGACAGTTAAGACTGTTTAAGAAAAATTTAGGGTGAAAGCTAGCGATGGAGGGGAGGTCGTTGTTGAATAAAAATTGAACCGTTTGTAAAGATTTGTTTACTAATTTTCATCTAGACTTCTTTTTTAACGTCCTTGAATTTCTTAAATTTTGAACAAAGCCTTTTAAAATAAAGAATTGCTTCGCATCTGTTCATAATCAAATTAAAAAAAAATAAAGGAATTTTATATAATTAGGTGAAATTGAAACGATTTTTTACGGATATTGGCTCGTCTTGTCAAATTAGTTTGTCGTTAGTGCATTGTTACAGAGTATTCAAGTCTTTCAAGTTTAGTTCCTTTTTTTGCAGGGAAATATGGGAAGAAAAAACAGTAAAAAAGAGAAAGTCTTAAGCTTAGTATAATTCAAATTTATAAAAATGATTAAATAAAAGTTCCCCGGGTACTTTCTATTTTCTGCGTAAATCATGTTTTGAAATCCCGATCCGGGGATCGGGATTCAAGTCCTGTGTCACTGGTTATTTGATTTGGAACGGGGGTCAATGGTGTGACCTTGTAAGTTCAGCCAGAGTCGACGCTGCTCTAAATGTGTACCTGGAGAAATCTTGTTGGAAAACACGGGAAGCGGCGGATGATTTCCCCCCAACCACGCGTTGTACTCCCATCCAAAGACAGAAAATCAGAAGATCGGTACCTGCACTCAAGGCCGTACCCAGAGGGGGGGGGGGTAGGGGGGTTTGAAAACCCCTCCCGAAATGTTTGTCTGGCTCGTAAAAATGTAACAAAAATTTATATAAACAAATTTTGTATGCTTTTTTTTAGTTTTTTGTGTAACCCCCCCCCCCGGAATTTTTTTTTGAGTAAAACCCCCTCCGAAAAAAAAATCCTGGGTACGGCCTTGCCTGCACTGCACTACACAGACCATTGGGCAGCATGCACAGAGTTTTTTGTTTTTGTTTTAATTCGTAGATTGCATCAAATAACCATTTTGAGTGCCGTTAGGTTCGCAAAGGATTGTTTTATCCATGGCATTTCAACATAATTAAAACAACAATTTATGTTGAAACTGCTCTTGTGTAGAAAAAACTGCCGAAATTAAAAAAAAACTGCCCATATGCTCCCCAGCTGGGAACATTTTTGCCCTGTTGCCCAATGGAAATTTCAATTTTTCAGCTTAATAAATTGTTTGGTAAAGTAACTAAAATTATTTTTGCTGGTAACAGAATTTCCGTGCCAATAAAATCTTACTCATGTGTTAATATCCACGTGAAAAATTCTTTATAATTAATTTTTCTTTTCAGAAACAGCGACTCCACTGCAATTTCAGTTCCTCCTTCATCCTTCATCTACTTGGAACGGCAAATTGTTTTAGAAAATTTAATGCCATTTACAAGATATTCTTTTACCATAGTTGGATTTAATCAATACGGCCTTAGTGGAAAGTCAAATATCGTATCTGCAGAAACTTTTGAAGATGGTAATATCTTCTATTTTTATTGTCACGAGGCTAATTTACAAAAATCAGCTCCGTTTAGTAATAAAAACAAAACGAGCAGGACAGATAGGATGGAATCATTTGTACTAAGAATTAAATTAAAAATCTTATAGCATTTTTCTAAAAATGCTGCCACCCATTTGTTGGCGCATAAGATAGCATTACACAAATTCTTGAAAAATTGCATTTTCGGTTAAAGTATCGTGCTTTCGGGGCAATGATGTTAGCAGGGGAAGGGGGGGGGGCTTGTAGTAGGCTACCAAAATTACAAAATTTTCAAGAACACCTTGCAAATTATAATTGAAATTTTAGTTTTTAATGTTAAATGAACAGAAAACGTCAACCATTATAAAGATGTCACTGGTATTCATTAGGACCATACGTTTCTCATACGCGAAAGATACATAGTGCGATGAATAGACGCGGTAAACTCTTTTCAGATTATGCATAATACTAAAATTACAGGCGTTTGTAATGTTAAAAAAATTAAAGGTCTTAAGCTCAAAACCTCAACTAATTATACCCCCAGATACTTAACCTCTATGAATTTAAAATGTACACGATTCAAACGCACTTTATCGTAATCATTATTTATTTTACCATGATTGTGAATAAGGGCTTTATAAGGAAATTACTTTCAGTTTTTAACTTATTTTCAGAAAAACTGTGAGATATGCCCTTTGCTCTTAAAATGATATGCCTTAGCTATGAAAGTAGCATTGTTGCCATTATTGTTTGATGCAATTATTGCAGATTAAAACTTTGTAAAAAAATCTTTCTTAGCTTTTAACTCATTTCTGGATAAATTGTGAGATATTTCTTTTGATTTTCACGACAACGATGTATTCTAATTACAGTTGATGCCAATTACAACTACTGAGAATAAGGACACACTAGAGAAATCTCTTTTACTTTTCAACTCGTGTTCAACAAAATTGAGGGATAAGGCTTTTGGTTTTGAGGATAAGAAAAACTCACGTTTTAATTATGGAACTATTATTGTTGCCCTTATTGCTAATTACCATGATTGTGGGTTAAAACTTTGCAGGGAAATCAATCTTAACTTTAACCTGTTTTCAGACAAATTGTATCGTTAGTCCTTTTTCTTTTAGCACAAGGATATGCCTTAATTATTAACTCTTACGATTGCGAGTATAAAATGTTACCATTAGTTTTGATCAAGATGCGATAGAGAAATTTTTATTAGCTTTTGACTTATTTTAGAAAAAAAAACTGTTAGATATTTATTTTTATTTTAGGTTCAGCGATACCTTTTATTTATAAAATCTTTATTTGTTGCTCTATTGTGGGTTTAACTCGAAAAAGAAATATTTTTTTAAGGTTTTGAAGAGTTTATTTGCTAGCTTTATTTCCTCACTCTCTGGAGTCAATCTATTTTTCATTATTGACTTAAATCTTCTTTTTGCAAAATATATAATTTGCTGCTGCAAATCATTACCCTTAGGTTGTAGCTAAATCTTCTAGTTTATTATTGGAAAAAAGGAAAGTTTTCTGCCCTAGGATGGATGATATACTATCTATCAACAAATGAAATGGCATCATATTCATACAATTCTGAAAAAGGTTTATGCAAGCTTTAATCACTGTCCACCAAGTTGATTTTAATTCAAGGTTTTTCCCAAATATATATTGATGGAAGGTAAAATTGGATATTTGTATCATTATGAAGTGCTATGAGAAAGAAGGTGATCTCCATTAAAAATTTGCCCACTTTAAAAACCACTCCTATAACTATTCAAAAATCCAAAAATAAGCCTTTGAAGCTTTTGGTTAATTTTAATGGTCCTTTGGTTACCATTGTATAAAATTAACTTCTCAGCCCAGAATCTAAGTCAATTTTCACCCATACAAGATTAGCATAATTTTTGCCACCTAAGCTAAGTCTATTTATAGAACAAATTTAGTTATATTTTTCGTCATTGTTGTGATCTTGACGGAGAAAAGAAGATAACTATGAAGAAAAAGAGAAATTACATAAAAGTCGTGCAATAATTTTAATAGTCGAAGAAGAATCTTTAAAAAAAAAAAAAACCCGCTTTAGTAAATTTTAGGTTTTTTTTCCCAAATAATGCAAATGATACTGAAACAAACGTGAGCTAATTTGAAGATATATCTTAATATGTCTACCCAACATCATGTAAAAACAGCTAAATACCACATAACATCAATTGAATATCTCTAGGCATACTTGGTTACCATCAATACGTTCAAAGGTCCATCAAAATAACACAGCATCATTAAATGTAGGATATTTCTTTCAGTAGAAATATAAATTGACTACACACAAACAAATGAATTGTTTGGAGTTAATTTTTAAGAAACAGAATGATTAAAAACACAAAAATCATGCATCAATTAATAAGGAGGTAAAATTCTGATGCTCTTTCTCAAGACTGACTTTTTTTTTTACAATTTCTGATTCTAATCTCTTCCTTAATTTAGGTTTAAATTGAGTGATCCGTTTCGACGAAATATAAAACGAATCCAACTCGAGCCCCACTTCTCTGGCACCTAGATGATGCTTCCTTTCTTGATCCTCCCCTTACTAAGTCCACAACTGTAATACTAGCAGAAAAGTCCACATTTTTATCATATCTTTTAATATGGCTTGTTATTCAAATCAGAATAGATTCAAATTTGACAACGCCTGTTAGATAAGGAATAGTTGAAATTCAAAAGCCGAAAGCAAAAAAGAACTTAAAAACACTTTACAAATATTCCTAATATTAACCAATATTAAAACTATATCTATTAAAAATGAGCAAATATTAATCTAATAAAACCGTTTTCCAAGAAAGAAGTTTTTGAAACAAAAGTAAAGAGCCGTGTTGAAACACAAGATAAGCAGAAATAAAGTTTAATAACAATTCAACTTTGAAACGAACTAAAATATCTATTTCTGTTTATTTGAGAAATTAATGTCTTAAAAAGAGACCTCTATTAATCCCCAGCATCCCATCTATTTTATTACTGGGTTTCCACAAGGTCCCAGAATTAGTAAGGTATTACAAAGGTTCCGACTACAGTCTTTGTGTTTCTCTATGTCTCTACATGAGTTGTCTCTACATGTCTTTGTGTTCTGGAATCACAAATCTGCTTACCTGATTTTAGAAAACCAAGTGCACAAAATAGGTACTGAAATACGATTATATAGAAAACCCCCTTCCCACAAAAAAATCTAAGCGCGGTAAATCTCTGTTTTTCCTCTTTTGGTGATAATTAACCGCCCGCACATAATTGTTTGTTCCCGGCCTGATTCAAGTATCGACCCTGTATCGATTCCAGTATCGAAAAGTAAATTATTTTTCCATACTTCAGTATCAAAATCTTCGTTGTTTTTTTAAACTGTTGCTGGCAATATCTCTAGGAAGCTAGTGCTTATTTTGATTTAAATGGGAAGGTAGTATTGTCTAAGAGATTCTTTGAGATACTCCTCTTTGTGATAATTTTTCTAATGAAATTTTCGAAAAAAAAGTATGGGGGAGCCTTTACAGTCAAATAAAATTTTAGATATTGATCTCTATAGCCGGATTCTGCTAGAATTCATGAAAACCAGGCATGGACGTGACAATCACGTAATGTGCCGGCAAGTATCATTTATGGTATGTTTTCTGGAATAGCTCCCTGGTTTGAAAGAATTAAAAAGGAAAAATAATTCAAACTTAATTTTGTATTTATTAACAAAGATTTCCTTTTGTTAAAGTATAATTGAGTGCCTAAATCGTTATTTACAGTTTACTTATTAAATGTCATTATTTTATTTTTAGTTCCTTCCGTGTACCCAAACAACATTCATTGTATCGTGTTATCTTCGTCATCAATTCGAGTTGTTTGGGAAGACGCTTTGATGAGTGGTATAAATGGTAATTTGAGAAATTACCTGATAGTATTCAGACCCATTGCTGACAGGGAGGATGATTCTTTATCGGGTAGTAAAAGTAAGTACTTACATCTGTGTCTCCGTCAATAGAATGACTGTGGTGCAAAATATGTTGCAAATGGTACAACTTACAATCTCAATTTTTAAGCTGAATTTCACATAGTTTGTGCTAAGAATTGATTGCCATATCGTTTAAGTTTGAATTTAATAATTTAAAGTTTATATGTAAGGAGCGAAAGGATCGAGAGGCTGAGTGTCAGCCCCGCACCGAAACTATAGATCAGAGTGGTTTCAGCTGCTCAAGTCAGCCTTTTCAGTCCCGTAGTTATTCTTGTATAAATCAACGTTATAAGGCACAAACACAAGAACATTTTTCTGACGACACCCATACAAATGATCAGTTGCCCAAGAAGCCAGTAATATTTTTCTTTTCACCATAAGCATGTCTTATAAAGATAAAAGAGTTGTTGAATGCCTGTGCGGTCAATTTCAAACAATCCATTGCAAAGATGATATCAGTCAACTCATCGATGGTTCTGCAGAGACATTCTGGCTTCATCTTAAAAGTAGAGCTATCAAGAGAAGGGAACAAATATATCTTTTGGAGAACATAGGTCATCAAAACTTTTGCTGGGCCCTCATATCAATCGAGTTAGATCGCACAGATCAAGTAAGCATCGATTAGTTACCAATTAAGAACGTACTGATTAGATAGCCTCTGACTAAAGAATTTAGTGGCTTGTTACTGCTGCTTTCCACAAATATATCCACCTTTGTTTTCTTGATAATTAATATTGACTAGTACCAATGTCTGCCCAATTAAAACTTTAAAACATGACATACTTGGACTGTCTAAAAAAAGAGACACCCTATGAGAGTGCTGAATCCGTTGAAACCCTATTTCAGATATGATCTTGGTCTAAGTGGCTTGAATTTAACGGCCTTGGGGTCAGTCTCTGGGGTTGAGAAAATAAGACTTGCTAACGGAATAAAAGGTTAAGTATCATATGGTCCCTATTGTGTTCCGACCATGATAGTGAAATTCAGTCATCTTTCAATTATTTTTCCTTTGAAAAACTTATAAATCTGTCTTTGGAGTGTAGAATTTTTCTTAGTTCACTTAAGGGAGCTCGAGTGATTGCTCTTTATAAGTGGACTTTGCTCGCTGCATTTTTTTGGTGGACTTTGGAGGGATCCTTCTTATTATCGCCCAACATCTTAACTATTTATATCTAACAATTTTTTAAAATGGCTGCGTTTTCTAGTCTACTCTACGTTTCAGAAGCAAAAGATTTTTTTATGATTTCAGTATGTTTTATGAGAAAAGCAATTAACTGAGCTTGCATGCACTACTCAATTGTATTTCCTAAATTCGATTCTTTGACCACTAACTGTTACTCTTTAAATTTTGTATTTACGGTGTGAGAGGGAATCTTAGTGCTTAGTTTGATTCCAATTTGTCTGGAAGGGTTATCAACATGGGGCCTCTTTTTTTGCTCACCAACAAAAATTGAATTTAGAGTCTCGCAAGCCCCAGCTCTCGGACCATTTAGTTTATGTTTATTGTTTATGTCAATGCTCATTACCAGTTTTAATTTTTTATTTTATGTTAATGCTCTTATTGTTATGAATATGAATCAAAAATTGTCGTATATATCATCCCGAATCTTTTCATACACACAAATGTATTTGATCGTCAATAGGTGAGGTTTCCATAGGTGCCATCGCTGACGTCTGTATTATTTGCACTGCTGTCAGAACACACTTACATTTTTGGTCTATCCAACGTCTAGTTACAGTTAGGGCAGCAGTGGTAGACCTCCACAATGGACGATTCTAAGCGAGACACCACAGCTCATTGAGGGAGGTTTGTAAAACTCTTGCCTCACCGTCAAGTTAACAACCAATAATGACTTGTTTTCTATCGGTTAATTGTTAAATGATCGATTAAATGATCGGTTATCAATTAAGTGTTCCCACCATAGCATCTGCGTGATCTCTAACCGAGGTCGTTAATTCTGTCAAATACGATTGAGAAGGTATCCTCTGCTCACACCAGATTCAACAACAATCCATTCTGTCTGTCTGTTTACAGTCTGTACTACACAAAACCTGTCCTTTATATAGGGCTTTAATCATGTTTAGAACTTTCTTAGGGATTCCATAAGACCAAAGAATCTTCCGCATTGATCCACGATGGACTGATTAAAAAGCTTTCAGAAAGTCAATGAAAGCCAAGGTGAAATACAACTGCCATTCACTTAAATCATTATCTGAAGGCTGAAGATAAAATTGCAACATGATCAATTTAGTCGGGAAGTATTTTTTTTTGTTATCTCTTAGGCACAAAATCTACTTTCCATTGAATTCAATTTATTATTACTTGACAGAGAACCTTTCTTTCCATAATCTGAATTGATATTCCTCTCCAGTTATTGCAAACTGATTTCTGTCCTTTCTTTATATTTTTACAATAGCTTTTTTTGCAGTCTGATGGAAGAGTGTCAGCAGTCCATACCTTTGTAAATAGCTTAGTGGTCTTCCGATGGCTTTTCCGCCGTATTTAAGCAACTCAGACGGGATTTTGTTGTGGTCTTTCCCGTTCTTTAACGCCTTAAGTGCATGGCAACTTCATCATAAGGATTAAAAGATATTCTTAGGGGATGGGTTGGTTGTGAGCAGCAGCAAAGCACAACTGGTCAAGAGCTGATCATTCACATCCTTGATAATTAGACAGACGTCTATACGGCTATCTACTATCTTTTTGGTTAGCGTGGACAAAGTTCTACTGTCTTCACGATCAGCAGATTGTTTTGCTTTATCAAGTTTGACTCTGGCTGAGCTTACAGATTCACACCACTGACCCCCGTCCCGAACCAAATAACTGGCTACGCCAGAGCGAACCCCTGCCCCTTGGACAAAGAGTTGTTAATTCTTTATACGTGTTATAAAGAATTATTTAATTAATAGGATGTTGCTTAAATTTGAACTTTTTTTTTATGCAAGTCTTTTTTTTTCTTCATTTGTATTGATGTTCCTCCGATTTTTGGAACTAGTCCATCTCTTGTCTCTGATCATTCTACTCTCTACTATTCAAGCACCTTTCACTCCAACACTCGGATCCCCTGACTGCTTCTCATGCTTCCTGGAATACTTTGTCTGAATCGGATAAAAACTGTTACTCATTTGTAAGTGCAAAATTATTTTTAGTAACTCGATAATTTAATTTTAATTATTTTCCGCACATTTTTTTTGTGCGAATACCTTTTAATGAACAGCTTAAGAATCAATATATTGTTCATATTTAGAATCGGCATGTTCAATAGATTTATTGCTGCATAAGGGAAAAAAACGGATGAAGATCCTCCCATATGAAAAATGTGCTTCAATCTCGCTTTCTAGGGCTATAGTGAGATAAAAGGTTGAGATGGCTTGGGCACCTTCTGTGGATGAAAGATAACAGATTGCCGAAGATTGTCCTTTTCGGCCAACCGTCTAGGGTTAAGCGGAAAGCAGGTCATCCGCGGCTGGAGTGGGAGGGTGTAAAGATGGAAAATTTGAATCGATTGGGTTGGAGTAGGAACGTGCGTAGCTAGTTTGGCCTTGGGCGGCTTGGTGCTGCGGTGAGTTATTAGTTGTAGTAGTAGTAGAGTCATTGCTGTCACTAGGGCATCGAATTAACGTTTCAGTTGCTGAGTCTTTTTTACAGGGACAAATAGCAAGCTGGTCGCCCGACCTTGCTGCGGCGGGGATCGAACCCCGGGTCCCGTATTGCAAAGTAGACTATCAATCCAGTGTGCTAAAAATTGTTGCATAAGGGTATATTTTAGTTAGGATACTGTTTTTCTTAAGGTTTGGCTACTGTTGACAGTTGCTGCTATTTAATTACATTTTGTTACTGCGAGATCTTAGATCTAATTGTATGTTAAATATGAAAGAAGGCTACTAATTCCTCCGTCAAGTCTTTTTTCTACATTCAAGTTTAATGTTTGCTAAATAATGCTTCGAGTGACATTCCTTCTTGAAGATTAAATAAAAAAAACAAGTTTTTTAAACTGAAAGTAAGGAGCGACATTAAAACTTAAAACGAACAGAAATTATTCTGTATATGAAAGAGACTGTCCCCTCCTCAACGCCTGGCTCTTTACGCTAAATTTTTTTATTGTTTTAAAATATAAAGTTGTGAGACAGAGTCAAACTTATACTTCCAAATAACCAATACTATATGTTAACATTGGGTAAAGTTCATAACTTTCAGCCCTCCCCCCGGGAAGTTCGGGGGATTAAGTCATCCTAAAAGAAATACTTCTAATATTTTCGAACATGCTGAACAAAATGGCTATCTCAAAATTTTGATCAGGTGACTTTGGGAAAAAAATGAGCGTGGGAGGGGGCCTAGTTGCCCTCCATTTTTTTTTGGTCACTTAAAAAGGGCACTAGAACTTTCAATTTCCATTCCAATGAGCCCTTCCACGATATTCTAGGACAACTGGTTCGATACGATCACCCCTGGGAAAAAAAAACAAAAAAAAACAAACAAACAAATAAAACACGCACCCGTGATCTTTCTTCTGGCAAAAAATGCAAAATTCCACATTTTTGTAGATGGGAGCTTGAAACCTCTACAGTAGGGTTCTCTGATACGCGGAATATGATGGTGTGATTTTCATTAAGGTTCTATAACTTTTAGGGGGTCTTTCCCCCCTTTTTCGAAAATCAGCCAAATTTTCTCAGGCGCCTAACTTTTGATGGGTAGGATTAAAGACTAAACTTGATGAAACTTATATATTTGAAATCAGCATTAAAATGTGATTCTTTTGATGTATTTATTTGTATCAAAATACCGTTTTCTAGAGTTTCGGTTACCATTGAGCCGGGTCGCTCCTTACTTACAGTTCGTTACCACGAACTGTTTGAAAATCACAAAGGCCGTTTAATTAGAATAAAAAGATCTTTTGAAAGTACTAAGAAAAACTTTACCGTAAAGAGCGAGGTATTGACGATAGGGTGAACCCCCTAATATATGTAATAATTTCTGTTAGTATAAGTTTTTCATGTTCTTCCTTACTTTCAGTTGCAGAAACGTTTTTTTTTTTTTTTTTAATTTAATTTCTGATCGTTTTTTAAATAATGCTGGGAAATCCGGTACCCCCTTCATGAAAAATTCCCATCCCCATGCAAAATTCCTCTATGGAAAGATCCTCCCACGTAAACCCCTCCCCCAGCCCCCCCCCCCCTACCAGAAAAAATCCACCCGGAAAATGTCTGTATCCTTCGCAATAACCTATACTATATGTAAACAATAGGCCCTGCTCCTCCCCCAGCCAATCCCGTTTTATAGAGTTTCGGTTATGAAGGAGGCTGTCCCCTCCTCAACGCCTCGCTCTTTACGCTAAAGTTTTTTTATTGTTTAAAAAAAAGAGTTGTGAGAAAGTCAAACTTTAGCGTAAAGAGCGAGGCGTTGAGGAGGGGACAGCCCCCTTCATATACGGAATAATTTCTGTTCGTTTTAAGTTTTAACGTCGTTCCTCACTTTCAGTTAAAAAAACTTGTTTTTTTTATTTAATTTTTGAACGTTTTCGAATTAATGCAGGTTTTGATTTTGGCTCACCGTACATGAATAATTAAAACAAAATTTGCATATTATATTTGGTTAAATGGCTTTCTCGAAACTTGTTTAATTTTATTTACGAACGTTTTTATTAGTAATAAATATACGTAACTTAGAATTAACTTACGTAACGAACTTCTATATTCATAAATTTTTAACACGTATATTAGGGGGTTCGCCCCCTAGTCAATACCCTGCTCTTTAAACTATAGTTCGAATTTTTTTTCCAGTTCTTTAAAAATGACCTCTTAATCACAATCAGTTGACCAGTTGAAAAACTTGTTTTTTTTATTTAATTCCTGATCTTTTTCTTTAATAATGCTGGGAAATCCGGCGCCCCCTTCATAGCAATGTCCCTTCCCCCATGAAAACTTCCTTCATGGAAAGATCCTTCCATATAGCCCCCCACCCTCTCCTTCCCCGACCTACCAGAAAAAATCTCCTCTGAAAAAGTCTGTATACTTCCCAATAACGAATACTATATGTTAACATTGAGTAAAGTTCATAACTTTCAGCCCTCCCCCTGGGGACTTTGGGGGATCAAGTCATCCTAAAAGACATTTTTATCATATTTTCGACCATGCTGAAGAAAATGGCTATCTCAAAATTTTGATCGGGTGACTTTGGGAAAAAAATGAGCGTGGGAGGGGGCCTAGTTGCCCTCCATTTTTTTTGGTCACTTAAAAAGGGCACTAGAACTTTTAATTTCCGTTCCAATGAGCCCTCCCACGATATTCTAGGACCACTGGGTCGATACGATCACCCCTGGGGAAAAAAAAAACAAAAAAAAAAACAAACAAACAAATAAACACGCATCCGTGATCTTTCTTCTGGCAAAAAATAGAAAATTCCACATTTTTGTAGATAGGAGCTTGAAACCTCTACAGTAGGGTTCTCTGATACGCTGAATATGATGGTGTGATTTTCATTAAGGTTCTATAACTTTTAGGGGGTCTTTCCCCCTTTTTTCGAAAATCAGCCAAACTTTCTCAGGCACGTAACTTTTGATGGGTAAGATTAAACTTAATGAAGCTTATATATTTGAAATCAGAATTAAAATCTGATTCTTTTGATGTATCTATTGGTATCAAAATCCCGTTTTTTAGAGTTTCGGTTACCATTGAGCCGGGTCGCTCTTTACTTACAGTTCGTTACCACGAACTGTTTGATTAATTAAAAAAACTTTCTCCACAAAATAAGTTTTTCAAAGAAAAGTAAAGAACTCCATTAAACAAAAATGAGCAAAAATAAAATCAAATAATATACCAAGCATGAAACTACCACAAATCAGCATCGATAAATAAATGAAACCCAAAACGAACTTACAATAAATTACAATAATAAATATTATTGTAATAGAAATTACAATAAATAACCGAGTCAAACTCAAAACGAGCAGAACTTAACATAAGTTGGGCTCAAAACCCCTATGCCTTCCCAAGGCCAGAACATAATTTGCACTTTACTGAAAAAAATATAAATGTTTATACTCTTATTACTTTAATAAATCAAATAATATTAAGATTTTGATTACTAAATATCGGTATATGTATATTAAACTGACAATGCACATTCATTTGTATTTTTTTCAGTAAAGTGCAAATTATGTTCTGGCCTTGGGAAGGCATAGGTGTTTTGAGCCCAACTTGTGTTAATTTCTGCTCGTTTTGGGTTTTATTTATTTATCGATGCTTATTTGTGGTAGTTGGAGAAAAAGTTGGTGGATGCTGGAGAAAAATTTTCAGCAATTATTAACAACATACACCTTAAAAATCTGGACACAAATAGTAGTGTTTAATTTAGTTTCATACCTCGTCTAGTTGACCTGAAATGGAAAACTTGATACCATTCGCAAAATAAATCTGTTTACTTTCTTTGATAGCTTGGATACACTTACGCTATTTTGATTTGGTTATATCTTAAGAGCAGAAGCAGCCCCAAAAGTTTTAATCTTATGGCGACATTTAGTTTTTAAACATAAAGTCAAATGAGAGGGTGGGCGTGGGAGGGGGATTAGTTTTCCTCCAATCACTTTCGACTATTAAAAAGGGCATCAGCCCTTTCTATTTTCAATCGAATGAGCCCTTTTCGAAGTTCCTACGACAACTCCTTCGATACAAAGTGCCCTGGTCTAAACAACAACAGCAACGAAAAAAATAATACATTATACCCACATTAATCTTTACTATAAAAATGTCAAGCCTTCCAATCACTTTCGACTATTAAAAAGGGCACTAAGCCTTTCGATTTCCAATCGAATGAGCCCTTTTTGAGTTTCTACGACAAAACTTCCTAAAAACACCTTATATGCCCCCAGGGCATAAATTACAGCTCTTACCCTAAGGGCTGTGAGGGTGGTTGTCATCTTCTAAGACCTAATTTTCAGAACTTTCAACTACGTTAAATAAAATGGCTATCTCAAAATTTTGATTGGATGTGTCTGGGAAAATTGTCGGCGTGAGAGGGACGTTAGTGTTTCTCCAATCACTTTCAACTATTAAAAAAGGCACTAGCAATCAAATGAGCCCTTTTGAAGTTTCTACGACAACGCTTTCAATAAAAACCTTATATGCCCCCAGGGGATAAATTACAACCTTCGCCTTGAGGGCTGGGGGGGGAGGGTTGTCATCCTCACAGACCTAATTTCCAGAACTTTCTACTACGTTGAACAAAATGGCTATCTGAAAATTTTGATTGGATGTGTTTGGGGAAATGGTGGGCGTGAGAGAGGTATTAGTTACCGTCCAATCACTTTCAACTATTAAAAAGGGCACTAGCTCCCTCAATTTCCAATCAAATGAGCCCTTTTGAAGTTTTTACGACAACTTTATCATTAAAAACCTTATATGCCCCCAGGGCATAACTTACAACCTTCGCCCTGGGGACTCTGGGGGGTTTGTCATCCTTAAATACATAATTTCCAGAACTTTCAACTACGTTGAACAAAATGGCTATCTCCAAACTTTGATTGAATGTTTTTGGGGAAATGGAGGGCGTAAGAGGGGGATATTTACTCTCCACTCACTTTCGACTATTAAAAAGGGCAATTTCAATTTCCAATCAAATGAGCCCCTTTTGAAATTTCTACAACAGCTTTCTATATAAACCTTATATGCCCCCAGGGCATAACTTACAACCCTTGCACTGAAAGCTCTGATGGGGTTATCATCCTAAAAGACCTAATTTCCAGAACTTTCGAATACGTTGAACAGAATGGATATATCAAAATTTTGATTGGATGTGTTTGGGGAAATGGTGGGTGTTTACCTTACATGCGCCCAGGGCATAACTTAAAACTTTTGCCCTGAGGGTTGTGGGGGGGGGGATGGATCGTCATCCTTAAAGACCTAATTTCCAAAACTTTCAACTGCGTGGAATAAAATGGTTATCTAAAAATTTTGATTGGATGTGTTTGGGGAAAAGGTGGGCGTGAGAGGGGGGTTAGTTGGCCTCAAATCACTTTCGACTATTAAAAAGGGTACTAGCCCTTTAAATTTCCAATCGAATGAGCCCTTTTTCAAGTTTCTACGACAAACATTTCAATAAAAACCTTATATGCCCCTAGGGTATAACTTATAACCCTTGCCGTGAAGACTGGGGGGAGTGTCCAGCTCAAAGGTATAATTTCCTGAACTTTAAACTGCGTGGAAAAAATGGCTATCTAAAAATTTTGATTGGATGTGTTTGGGGAAATGGTGGGCGTGGAAGGGGTGTTAGTTGCCTTCGAATCACTTTCGACTATTAAAAAAGGCACTACCCATTTCAATTTTCAATCGAATGAGCCCTTCTAAAGTTTCTGCGACGACGCGTTCAGTAAAAACCTTATATGCCCCCAGGGCATAACTTACAACCCTTGCCCTGAGGGCTGTGGGGGAGTGTCCTCCTCAAAAACGTAATTTCTATCTGAAAATCCGCAACACTGAACAAAATGGCTATCTAAAAATTTTGATTGGATGTGTTTGAGGAAAAGGTGGGCGAGAGAGGGGGCTAGTTGCCCTCAAATCACTTTTGACTATTAAAAAGGGTACTAGCCCTTTAAATTTCCAATCGAATGAGCCCTTTTTCAAGTTTCTACGATAAAGATTTCAAAACAAACTTATATGCCCCCAGGGCATAACTTATAACCCTTGCTCTGAAAACTGTGAGGGGAGTGTCCTGCTCAAAGGTATAATTTCCTGAACTTTGACTGCGTGGAACAAAATAGTTATTTCAAAATTTTTATTGGATGTGTTTGGGGAAATGGTGGGCGTGGAAGGGGTGTTAGTTGCCTTACAATTACTTTCGACTATTAAAAAGGGCACAAGTCATTTCAATTTCTAACCAAATGAGCCCTTTTTGAAGTTTCTACGACAACGCTTTCTGTAAAAACTTTATATGCAACCAGGGCATAACTTACAATCCTTGTCCTGAGGGCTGTGAGGGGGTTGTCATCCTCAAAGACCTAGTTTCCAGAACTTTAAACTACGTTGAACAAAATGGCTATCTCAAGATTTTGATTGGATGTGTTTGGGGAAAAGGTGGGCGTGATAGGGGGGCTAGTTACCGTCCAATCACTTTGAACTACTAAAAAGGGCACTAGCCCTTTGAATTTCCAATCGAATGAGCCTTTCTTGAAGTTTCTACGACAACGCCTTCTGTAAAAACCTTACATGCCCCCAGGGCATAGCTTACAACCCTTGCCCCGAGGGTTGTGGGGGAGTGTCCTCCTCAAAAACATATTTTCTATCTGGAAATCAACTACGCTGAACAAAACGGCTATCTCAAATTTTTGATTGGATGTGTTTGGGGGAATGATGGGCGTGGGGGGGGGGCTAGTTGCCCTCCAATCACTTTCAACTGTTAAAAAGGGCACTAGCCCTTTGAATTTCCAATCGAATGAGCCTTTCTTGAAGTTTCTACGACAACGCCTTCTGTAAAAACCTTACATGCCCCCAGGGAATGACTTAAGACCCTTGCCCCGAGGGTTGTGGGGGAGTGTCCTCCTCAAAAAGATATTTTCTATTTGGAAATCAACTACTCTGAACAAAATGGCTATATCAAAATTTTGATTGGATGTGTTTGGGGGAATGATGGACGTGGGGGGGGGGGGCTAGTTGCCCTCCAATCACTTTCGACTATTAAAAAGGGCACTAACCCTTTGAATTTCCAATCGAATGAGCCTTTTTTGAAGTTTCTACGACAACTCCTTCTATAAAAACCTTATTTGCCCCCAGGGCATAACTTAAAACCCTTGCCCCGAGGGTTGTGGGGGAGTGTCCTCCTCAAACAGATATTTTCTATCTGGAAATCAACTACGCTGAATAAAATGGCTATCTCAAAATTTTGATTGGATGTATTTGGGGGAATGATGGGGTGGGGGGGGGCTAGTTGCCCTCCAATCACTTTCGACTATTAAAAAGGGCACTAGCCACTCCAATTTCCAATCGAATGAGCCCTTTTCGAACTTTCTACGTAAACTCCTTCGATACGAAGTACCCGGGTATGGAGAAAAACCAAAAAAAAACACATTGTGCCCACATCGTTCTTTACTAAGGCAGCGCTAGAGCGCTGCCTATGAAACGCACCCCTCCAAACATTTATAATGTTGGGGGTCTGAAATATTAAAGACTACTTACGGGGACGTTATTTTCGCGGTTTTCAATGTGAATTCTTCGAATAAATCTTTTTATAGGAGCATTTTCCATGGACGCCAGTAGAGAGTAATGCGCATTTCTGGTATAAATGGAGACATTAAGCAATGCATATAAAATACAAAATGAGAAATACTTTCATCTAAATATCAAGGAAAACAAATTTTGCTTGAATTTTCTTCTTCACTCGGAGAAATTCGTGAGTTTCTCCTTACTTAAAAATAAAAGAAGTTTGCATAAAAACCCATTAATTCCATTTAAATGTGAATAAAGACTTGTTTTCTGGTAATCCTTGCCTCCTCCTTCTTGGAAAATTCCCTGACGGCGCGAATGGTGCCAAACCTTCCTTGTTTGAATTTTAGAGGATAATATCCAGGAAGTTGAGATTAAAGGTAGTGCGAGATTAATGCATTAATATAGGGTTGAGTTACATGCGAGATGAGCTAAATGAGTGCTGAGTCAAATAAAGGTTTAGGTGAATAGAGTTAATTCCGGAGGTCTGAATTAAATAGGGATGATTTGCATGGGTTGAGTTGAACAGGGTTGACTTGCATAGTTTTCATTTGAATTAGGTTTGAGTGAAAATGAGACCCATAGAAAGTGCCAAAATTCAAGGTTTATATTTCATGACTTTAGTGCTAAGTTTAATATCTTATAAAGTCATGGAATACAGCCTCGAAGTAACAAAGCTTAAACCTTCAAGCTAGGCAATGTATGTGACCTTTATTCATTGTACTTAAGAACAAACGTGATTTGAGGTCAATGCTTATCCACCATGCACATTCCCCTTATTGATTGACCTGTAAAACTGCAGTTTTCAAAATATTGTTTTCTGATATGTTGTAATTGATGGTACAATTTTTGTTAAATTCGTCACTCTCTTATAAAGTATTTTCCCCCTTTTCAAAACTGAGCAAATTTTCTCTGGCTTTAAAATTTTTGTGGATGGCTTCTAACTTAATGAATTTTATTAATTTGGATCACCATAGAAATTCAACACATTAAATTTCAGAGAATATTGTTTATCAATACTCTTTTTTACAAGTTTTTTTTTGCTATTAGCACAAGTTTCTCCTTACTTAAAAATATAAGAAACTCACATAAGAACCCATTGCTTCCATTTGAACGTCAATAAAGACTAGTTTTCTTGTAACGATTGCCTCCTTCTTTATGGGAAATTCCCTGACGGCACTCATGGCGCCAAACTTTCATTGTTTGAATTTTAGAGGATAATTTCCATTAGGCAGGTGAGTTGGTTGAGTATATATGGTTGAGTTTATGCAAAATGAGTTAAATGGGTGCTGAGTTAAATGAATGTTCGGGTTAATAGAGTTGATTCCACAGGTCCGAGTTAAATAGGGATGATTTGCATGGGTTGAGTTGAATAGGGTCGACTTGCATAAATCTGGGTAAAAATAAAATCCATAGAAAGTGTCAAAATTCAAGGCTTATATTTCATAAATTTAGTGTTAAGTTGAATTTCTTAAATTAGTGCCTAAGAAAACAAACTCGCGGAATATAGCTTCGAAGTAACAAAGCACAATCCTTCAAACTACGTGACCTTTGTTTTCTACCTCATAATTTCGTTTTCTTCGTTCTTCAAGCTATCTTAGTTTTCTATTTCACATATTTTTCAAAAATATCGACGAATTTTTATTTTATTTTTTTTGAAATTTGGCCTTCAATTGAATTGCTAGGTCCACTGAAACAAATTGAAGTGAGTACATATGTGGCCTACAAATTGCAAATCTGTCCATAAAATTGTCCACATTTAAATTAGGTTACTGGCCGTACTACGAGTTTTCACTTAGCTTCTTTTAATAGCTTTTGTTTTGTATAAAACTCCGTAATTTTTTTTTACTTCTTTATGTAGTTTCTATTTAGATTGGTTATATTTGGACTTGAATTTGGGCTACGAAACATTAATCTTGTTATAAAAAAAAAAAAAACATAATCTGAAATCCTTCGTATCCAGAAATATATTCCCTTCCGATTTTTTTTCTTCCGTACTTACTCTGAGCACAAAATTGCGTAACATTGCAATCAAGTTCAGAACCAGTGTAAACCAAGGTAACTGCTTGAGTGTCTAGTGTTTTCCACTTATTTTATGACCTGAATAAAAACAGTTTCTTTAAGGATTAATTATAAACACTCATATTCTAAGCAATCATTATCGCAATCAGGAAGTATTTTTGTCTAGAAGTCATAAACTATAATTCTATTGTAGGCTACTGTAATTCTTCTTAGAAAGGTGCTCATTTTCCTAAGAAACCCGTGATTCAATCCTATTGCACTGTAATTCTACTTAGGAAGATGCTCGTTTCCCTAAGAAACTCGTGATTCAATTTTGATTGGTTTTTCTTTCTGAAATTTGAATAAACTATCAGTTTCCAATTAAATTATCATTACCATGACGGCAAAAAAAACCTTGACATAATATATGCAATGTTACGAAAAAAAAGCACTTTAGATGTTATGTAATTCATGAGTGTCCTATTCATGAGTGCTTCTTTGAAGAAAAAAAACTATGAGTTTCTTATTAAAAATAATTCAATATAAAATAATTCATATTAAACAATTCATGAGTTTCCTATTCATGAGTGCTTCTTTGAAGAAGAAAAAAATTAATGGAAAGGAGCATCTAATTTAATTCATATTCTATTCTCTCCTGTTAATTCGCCATGTTACGATACGAATATAAGACGCAGTTTATCCGTCAATCCTATTGAATTATTAAGGGGGGCGTTCATTTGCGCGTAAAATCAACGCTTCAAATGCTAGAACGTCAAAAAGGACCAGAGTTTAAAAATGAAGTGGGACAAGAATTTTCGAATAATTTGACCGGTTCAAAAATTCAAACAGAAAATCCAAGCTCTACCGAAATCCAGTCTTTGATACCCAAGTTGTTGCTATTTGAGATCTAAAATTGGGCAGTAGTTTGTTAACCTCAGCCCAAAAACATCTAAGGCGGGGATAGCTGGCGTATAAGGAAATCCAGAGAATGGATTTTAATTATGAAATTCTTTTTTATAGGCACCAATAAACAAAAATACGGTCGGAGCATGGATTTATTTCTTAAAAAAGAAAGAGACACAAAACGATATTTCACAAAACCTAGGTTGGGGGGGGGGGCTTTTTTTCTATCCGATCCTCGTAAGATGGAGATACGACAAAGTATTTACAATATAAAGGTAGGCTGAACTCCAAGTGTAATCCCCTCCTCAGTTAAAGTGGCTAATTTCTGGGCGGTGCCTCTGGAAAGTTATTATCGCCCAATTTATCTTTGTCAGAGAAACAACAATATTTTTTTATCAGACAAAGAAATGGTTTTATTTTTACGACTTACATTTGGATTTAGGGATGAGGAGTAAATCAACGATATTTGTTTCTTCCTCTGCCTTCCTTTTTCTTCCATCTATTAGGACTGACTAATGTTTTTCTAATAAAAGTATTTGAAATATCTTATCGAGTTATACAATGATTTCCTGAGCACCGACATAACAAACAGCATCACTACTTAAAATAGCTTCAACTTGCTTGAGTGGGAAATTAGCAGGAAACTGTCCGACTTCAGAGCCGAAGAGCCCGACCCAGGATACCATAAGCACCCACCGATTTTAGTTCCCGTACAATTGAATAATTTTCTTGAGGACGGGGCTCTATTGAAATTCCTTGAGTGTGAATTAGCAGGAAACTGTCCCGACTCAGAGCCGAAGTGCCCGACCTGGATACCGAAAGCACCCACTAACTTTATTTCCAGGACAATCGAATATTTTATTGAGACGGCTATCTAAATTAATTGAGTGCTGAGATTAGCAGGCAACTGTCCCGACTCAGAGCCGAAAGTGCCCACCTGGATACCGAAGCAACCACGCAGACTTATTTTAACAGGACCAATCGAATAATGTTCTTTGAGACGGGGCTATTTAAATCCTTGAGTGCTGAGATTAGCAGGCAACTATCCCGACTTTAAAGCCGAATACCGAAGCACACATCGACTTTAAATTACCGGAAAATCCAATAATTTTCTTGAGACGGGGCTATTTGAATATTAATATATCTAATTTGAATGGGCTGGTTTTTGTTGAACTCCTTTTCTGGAATATATTTACAATTAAAATGATTAGCTACAAGCATAAGCCACAAAATTAGAAACCATTAAACATTAAGGCATAGTATTCGCTACGATATTGTAAGTAATTTTTCTTTCTCTGTCCCCATGGTAAAGAGTTCACATTAATGTTAAATACTTAAACACAAATGAGATAAGTTCCATAGAATATAATAAAAACAACTTAAATTGCAATTCTTTAGACACTCCCTGGAAAAATCCTACGAAATAAAAATTGCAGCTGGACTTTTTGGGCTTGAACAATAAATTACCACAGTATATTAGCTCTGATCTTCTTTCCAGAATAGAGGACTGAGAACTTTCTGTCGTAACAATGATAGCATGCCTGTACAGATTTCAAAAATGCAAGCAAAGGTATGCTTTAGCCAAGCAATATTTTACGGGCTGGGAGACTTTTTTTTTCATCGCATCTGAACAAGAGACCTTAAGTTGAGTACTCACTTAAAAAAGACTACATAAAGTGATTCTGATGTGTCTTTTGGGGGATGAATACACCTTAGATAGGTTTTATTGAAAACAGATGTGTCTCCTTATGATTGAAGGGTCGTATACCCTACTGCTCCCTAAAATTCCTATGACTAAGATATTGTTTGAATCCAGTAGATAATTGGCGTAGAAGTTACTATCTAAAAGAGATTGAAGTATACCAGGATCCCTGCTTTTCTTTTAGACGAAATACAAATATTGTCAAACATAATGTGAGGTTGAAATTCAAAGTGTGTAAATTAAAAAAACATTGTTTTCTGTAGCCGACAGCAGTCAAGTATTCCGATCAAAAGGTATAGAAAAAGAACAGAAATTATATCAAACAAACTTGTTTTTAAGTGAAAGTAAGAAAACGATATGAAAACTGAAATTAGATAGGGATTACGCGTTGTGTGAGGGGAATTATTTTCCTCTCCGGGGAATTATTCCCAGCTCTTGGTGCTAAAGCTTGAATGAAGACCTCACTTATTTAGTGATCTACCTGAGGTCAAATTCAAAACTGGAGTCCTCACACGGAATAAAAAGACATTATAAAAAAGTGTTTTTAAGAAATGATACTTTCGTGAGAGGAAGCAAAGGGTGAAGCTTGGAAATTTTAGGTGGATGAGGAGCGTGCAAAAGGCAATTAAGTGCTGTGTTAAGCTGTCAGAAACTGCATTAGTATGATTAACCTTGGAAGAAATAGGACTAGAGGACTATGACAAAATTTCAGCATAGACAATGTTGCCCATTCTGCCCACAGGATCCACTTTTGAAGCGTACTAATATGTGGTTTTTGTTATTAATCTAATATTAACGATTTTCTCCTAAAAAGAACATTGGTTTGTTAAAGAAGATTAGAAATTGATGAGAGTAAAATTTCCGTTAATTAAGTTAGAAATTCTCTTTAAAACTTTGGACGCTCAGGAACAATCCAATGATAGGGAAAGGGTGATTTCCTCTATCCTGTCCAAAATAACTGTTTCTGAAATTTTAACGGCATCCACTAGCAGTAAGACAAAACAGGGTAGACTCATCAAAACCACCTTGGGTCAGATTGCTATTTGCTTTTCGATGAAAACAACTTTCATTTTGAATGTTTACTTTCTAATTTTAATAAATTGAAAAACAAAATCTCTCTGAAATTCCTAGGGAGCAATATTATTTTACATTAAATAGTCTATTGCGTTCATTAGTTCTTCTTTGTACTCATGATTATTATGGGAGTTTTCTATTTTATCGCTGATTGGCGAATGTAAACCGGGCTGCTGAAAATACGCGTCATTTTCGATAAAAGCCAATGAAACCCAAGCTTTTTAAAGGGTTTGAGGCTGGTAGGGGGAGGCACTGGTAGAATCACTTTTTTAGTATAGCTTTATTGGGCTTGTGATATTATTTTCCTTGCGATGTTGTTTATGTTATGACATGCATAAACGCACTCCTCGAATTACAAATTGTTTTCAATAATGCGCAAATGACACTGTGGCATTTAAAAAGTTTATGGGGTAGTAGCCCGACTCCTGTATGTTTTTACGCGCCACAGGCTTTAATTTACTTCTTTACTTTTCTTAAAAGAGCAATACTTTTTGAATACATTTTTTAAAGTTAATGTTTGAAATAAACTGCTTCGTCTTGCTTCATTCATTTCCTTTTTTGTTCATTTTCTTACTTATTTCGTCAAAATAGCTTCTTTGGTACTTCATTGTTGATTAGTTTAGACAAAGATAGGAAAATTTGATTGGAACTATGAAAAACTATCTAAACGTTTTAGACATTCAGAAGTGAAAGTGAAATTAAGTTTATATGAAACAACATTACGAAAGGATTATTTATTATATTAAGATGCCTTGAGCTTAATTTTGAACTACAAGAACAATTATAAATGGTGGCCGATTAAGAACAGCCTAGAATATTCTTACAATTTATGTTATTCGTTTTCAGTTTGTTATTTCTTTTGGCTAACCTAGCTAGAAAGTCCCTTTTCTTCAGCCAATGACTATAAATACTTGTTAAGATTAAATATAGGTTACGTTCTTTTTTGAGAATTTATTGACAGATAACAAAAGAAAGATAAAAAAAAATCAAAGAAAGCACTTGTTTTTCATTATCTTCTTCAGAATTATCAATATTTGGCCGGTTCAAAGAATGTACATTTTATACCTTTTTAAGGTCCCGAAACATCTTTAACAAAAAGTTTTCTGTCATCACCAGGAGAAATTTCAGAACTTAAACCTGGCACAACCTACAGAATACGTTTAGCTGTTGTTAATAATGTTGGAACTGGCCCCTTTTCGCCTGATGTATTAACTACGACACACGAAGAGGGTAAGCAATTTCCACAGCCTTTTTCAATTTTGAGTGGTAAAACATCAGTTTTGAAAGTATTGAAAGTGCTCATTGAAGGCAGTGCTTTTGATGTTGGTGGTTATATCAGACTTTCAGGCCTATTGCGTTGGCTTGAAACATAAATGATGTGTTACGCTTAGGAAATGCAAGTAGCTTCTGAAATATAATCGTGTTGTCTGTCCACTGTATTTTCATCATATATAGATTTCCCTTATAGGTCAATTATAAATTAAATATTTTTCACTAGGGCCAATAAGGGTAGCATAAATGCTGGTCCTGTTGTTTGGTTAGCAAAATAGTCCTTAAGAATATGGTGTTTGATACCTTTGTTCTAACTCATTGGATTATTGTTCCAAAAATTGTGTTGAAGTTCCTAAAAATTTGTATTTAACCATTATCAAGACAGCTTGGTTAGTAATCTTTATTTATTCCTATGTCATAAACAACTTCGTCTCTTGAAAATTATTAATTAGAAAAAAAACTATTTCAATCCTCATTTCAAGATATGTTTTTGTTTTTCATAACATCAAAAAAAAACTCATCTTCTTAACAAAGACTACTGAAAGAAAAAAAAAAACAACAACAAATGAATGCGGATATATACTGATATTCATTGCTGATATATTCGTATACTGATATATATCATTTACTGATATATTCTGATATTCATTTCAAAAATTCTTAATAATATTGTTATTCTTAAAACTTAGAAGGTGACAAACATTTAAAATGTATTTTGTTTTTTTTGTAAAGTGTAAATTATGTTCTGGTCTATAGAAGGCACGGGGGGCGTTAACCCTACTCCTCATAGTTTCTTCTCCTTAGGAGCTTGAATCGGTTATTTATTGTATTTTCGGTTCACTTTGGGTTTTATTTATTTATTGATGGTAATTTGTGATAGTTCTATACTTAAAAAAAATTTGATTTTATTTCTCTTTATCTTTGGTTTAACGTAACCCTTCAGTTTTCAATGAACAACTGTTTGTAGAAAACTAACTTAGTCTTTTCATTAGTTGAGAAAAGAATATCTTAAATCTTCTTGGTACTTATCTATAAGAATCCTGGTTTTGGCTTACTATTTATGTGTTGGACAAACATTCCCTGAATTTTTACCTTCCTACCCTTAACTTCGGTAGTAGTAGTCATAGTAATAGCAGCAATAGTAACAAAAGTAGCAGCGTTAGTTGTAGTAGCCAAATGTACAGAGTGCCGTTTGACTAGTTCATGATCCCTCATAACACGCCAAGAAAGTTTCAACTTGATACTCTGAGCTGTTTTTGAGAAATTACTCATACATTCTTTTGCATACTGAATGCACTAATTCAACATCCCCATAAATATCCTTGAAAATTTCACATTAATACCCTCAGCCTCAATAGAAGTAGTAGCCGTGGCAGCAGTAATAGTAGCACTAATAGCACCATACGCATAGCGCCTTTTGATTAGTTCAACATCCCCCATAATATGCCCTGAAAGTTTCATATTAGTACTCTAGCCCGTTCCTTATATGTTGTTTATTTGCCCTTTTTAAAACCTGCTTGCATATAGTTTTTCATGGTTTAGTTGAAACTGCCCCTAAAAATTCCCATAAAGTTTCACCTTAATAACGTTAGCCTCACTCTTAACTTCAGTAGTAGCAATAGTCGGGGGAGCAGCAGTAGAAGCATTAGTAGCAGTGTGCCCATAACAACTTTTTTTTTCAATATCACCCTCAACATACGCTGAAAGTTTGAACTTAATACCGTAGACAGTTCTTGGAGCATTGCTGATATGTTCTGTTGACAACTTGCATGAACATAGTGCGTTTTGATTTAGTTAAGCACTGTCTCAACATGTCCTGAAATAATCTGCTTGATACCTTCATCTTTAGTAGCAGTAATAGTAATAGTAGTAGTAGTAATGGTAGTAGCAGTAGTAGTAGTAGTTGTAGCAGTAGTAGTAGTAATAGTACTAGAAGTAGTTGTGGTAGTATACAAATATTGTCTTTATTTTTGTTCAACATTTCCTTTCCCCCCTACAAGTCCTGTAAGGTTCTACTTCGTACTCTAATCAATTCCTAAGTTATTGCTGATTCGCCCTTTTGGGAGGTTGCAGGTATACAGTCTGTTTTTACTCCTTTTAACTTCCCCCTCAATACTTTTTGAAATGTTCACCTTCATATCATAAGCATTAGTAGTAGTAGTAGTAGTAGTAGTAGTAGGATTAGCAGTTGTACTAACAGTAGTAGCAGTAGTAGCATGAACATGTTTTCTTTGGTCAATTGAACATCCCCCGAGTTTTCCTCTCATGTCTACACCCAATCTTCTAGTATGCCAATCCTGTTTGGTATTCTGGCATCTGTAAAAAAAATTTGGGATAGAATAGAGGTCGTATTAAAAAGATGCAATGTGGGTAAGGTCCCTTGTATTTCCCTTCTTGAGAGAACCCATCTGCTCACCTTTACGGAAACGGGAATCTTACGGCTCATCAATAGAGCATTTCAACATCCCCAGACGATTTCCCAGTCATGTATCTCCTCTTCGACCTCACCCGTTCTGCTTCAACAAATATCCCCAATTTTACCCCTACACAATTTTACACTTAAAGATACAAAAGAACTTTTGTACCGTACATAGTTCATATGTTCAATAGATAAACCTTCCCTCCTCCCCCTCGCCTACTTTTTACCTCTACTAAAAAACCAAGATTCAACTATTCTACCTGTTATTTGCTAGTGACAAGGCTAAATTGTACTTGTTTTTGTTGTTGATTTTTATTCCCTTTCAACTTTTAATTCTCTTCAAGTTTTAATTCTTTTTGACATTTTTACAACCTTTCTGATATTTTTTTTTTTTTTTTTTTTTTTCTTTCTTTTTTTTATTAGGGGCCATCTCTATTATATGTGCTTGTTTTTCTTTTTCCTGTGTTTATTGGTACTATAAATTATTCTTCAAAAAATAAAGCTTCTTAATAAAAGTAAGAAGAAAAAAAAGAAAAAAGAAAAACCTTTTCAGTATTTCTACTCTCCAGTACATTTTTTTTGGTCCCAAAATACCAACTTTTGAATCACTACAGATTTACTTTGTCTCCAGAGAAGTACTCACTTTCATAAAAAGACTTTCTTTTAATTTCTCCCATCTCACTTAAGGATGAACTTCACTACTTCAACAGAATTAGACAAACATCAGGGCGTAAACATCTAAATTTTGTTTTTCATTATAGGCCTAAAGACGGCTCACACCAGGATTTCTTTGTGGCTTTCTGTTGAATATAAAGCAACTCGAAAAAGTACCTAAAGCTATCCCAAGACAACTTCTCTGGCTGACATCTACCCAATTCTTCTCATTTTACGGAAGTGTCCACATTCCAGAACCTTACATTTCCACTTTCATCACTATGGCTTCTGGTAGGCTACTCCAGTATTTGGTCAGTTACCTATAAATGAGTTGTTTCTAGCCTTTATGCCTTCATATTTCTTCAAACACCGGTGGTGATTCTAGTTTCACGTGAAGTCATTATTAATGGTCTTCTACAATATCTCCGTCTTTATTAAATCCTAATCTAAACATCTGATAGATTTATAATCGTAAGTGGAAAGTTTCTGCTTCACGTAGAGCCCCCATCAACTGTCCTCTTTGTGAAGATCTAGAAGCAAAACCATACAGTTTGATGATCAATATCTAGAAGAAACAAAATTAAAACTAGGATCATAATCGCTACATCATGCAGTTACTAACTGAGAGAAGTCCAATAGTCAAACTAGGCCGTTGAAAGAATTGCATAGGGGAATAGATCCTATTCTGTTATCTGCAGACGTCGTGATCTTATGTAAAAGAGGAAGACCACAGAAGAACAATGATTCTTTTAAGAATCAGAAAAACAAATGTCGTCAGCTGAAAATTTATATTAAGCTTGAACCCATTATGAGCTGTCCAACATCCCAAGTCTTAAAAGCAGCGCAACACATCATTATTATCTCATCCATTAAGTTTACTTTTACTTTATATTAAGACCTTAAGATGAATAGGCTAGAAATAAAAGAACTTTAAAATCCTTGATAAATGGCGCTCAATAATGATTTGAGTTGTTAATAGCACATTTCGAGCTTGGTATTTGCCCAGTGCTTAAACATTCCTTCTGAAACGTGCTATTTTGCGACAAGCCTGCGATTTTATTTCATATCAAAAGGTGAAGACACTAAAATCTTTTAACTGATTGTTTTAGACCTATCCAGTCCCAGATTCAAAATTGTAAAATTGCTTAAAATTTTTCTGGAGAGTAATCCTAAATTGCAAAAAGGGGAAAATATTCTCGTTTTTAATTATTTTCGGCCAATTTTTAACGCATTTTCCATTCGAAAATACACTAATCAAATAAAACCTAATGCAATAGGTAGATAAAGGTGAATCCCGAGCAAAGAATGATAATAACAGTCACCTTACTTTGGAAAGTAACCGTAGAAAGGCGGGAAAACAAATCATTAAAACTACATCCCGAGTCTTAAAAGCAACGCAACACCTCATAATTATCAAGGTCTTAATAAAACCAAAGTAAAACTATTATCATCATTCCCTCGTTTTTCACAAATTGAGAATGAGTCGTTTAAAGAAATATAAGATGTATATTGACCCCTTTCTGATATCTTCAAACCTCAAAAGTCTCATTAAGAGGAGAAGCCAGTTCTTTTTGTAAGTCTTTAAACGTACCGTTGCTATTGACCGATTATTTCGAAGATAATCGGGGGAATAAAAGGTGATCATATCTGATTGTTTAGAGCGATTTAATTTATTTATTTGTCAATTTTCAAGCTTAGTTAATAGATATATTTTCAAATAACCTTTTTATGTAATTTCTGTCACGATTATGATTGAAAAGTGAGTGAAAAGCTTATGTTTGTATTTTTAACGTATAGCATAAAGATTTTTTTTTGAAAATCTTACTGTAATGCTCTTCTTTTTGAGGAGAATTTCAGAAAAACTATTTATCTTTGAATTCATGAGTACCAAAGACTATTCAGGCATCAGACACTTTTTAAAATGTGGATGTTGATACACTATTTCAAGATTATTTTATTGCGTCAACTTGAAGCCTTACTATTCTGAAAATCAGATATTTCCCTAATTATAGTACCTGATGCCCCTAGAGATGTCAAGGTCATCGTTTCGTCAGCAAGCAGAACTACTATATGTTGGAGTCCACCGCCAACTAGCAGAGGAATAATTATTCAGTACCATGTCTTTCACAGGTTAGTTGTTTATTTACTTGTTTTTATACAAAATTCGTTTATGTACAAGAATTATTTAATTGGGAAACACAAAAAAATATATGCCTGCCAATAACAGCAACAATAAAAAACATTTAAAGTGCAAATCTGTTTAAATTCGCAATCTTTTAAATCAAGAACTATAAGTTGGGATAAGAGGCACTGGTCTTTCCAGTGTCTGATAAGATATTTATTTCAAAAAATGACTATCACAAGCCCCGAAGGGCCGAATTCGTATTTCGGGGTCATATAATAAAAAAATAAATAAAAATAGCACAACAACTAAAAAACTGGCTAAACAATGCCAAAAACAACAATATCAGAAAGGCAAAGCCATTCGTTAGTCTAAAAAAAAAAGTGTCAAATGTAAGAAAGTTAGGACTGGCAAAAACTAAAACAAAACCAAAAAAAAAAGATTGAGATAAAAATAGTGTTAAAAAGGTTTAAAAGAGAGCATATAAACATGGGGGAGGGAACGGAAGAACCAAACGGACACAAACATGGGTATCACCAGTACCAAAAAAAACAACAAAAAAACTAGTGGTTTATTTGATCAGTAATGAAGAGGACAGAGGTTTTTTCATACCTGGAGGTTAAGCAACGGATGGGGGACAAGATAAGGACGAGTTCAGAAACAGTACGTGGCAGGCGGTGTCTGGTTGGGGAGTGTCTTTTGGGGAAAATGTTTTCCGGGCGAGGGTTTATTATTGCATTTTTGCAAGACGTAGGCACAGCGTTCCTCTCCTGTGCTCAAGAGTTTCCAGCTTGGCCTTTCTTAGAAGGAGTGAGTATTTTGGCTTGAAATACACGTTATCTTATCTTATGGTACCAAAGCTTGTTTAAAAATTATTCTTAGGGCTCTTTTTTTAATAGATTCAATTTTTTCTGATTCATCACGGGAGATGCCAGGATGCCAAACTGAACAAGCATATTCAAGATGCGGGCGGACAAAGGAAGTATAGATCCTTAAAGAATGGGATGAGGGGACGTTAAATTTATTCAAGAGCTTAAGGAGAGACATGGACGCATTAGCTCTATGGACAATATCTTTCACGTGGATAGGCCACTTTAAATTAGAGGAAATTGTAACCCCAAGTAATTTAAAGGAAGACACAGAAATATCTAGGGGGATAGGGTCAAGGGAAGCTGGAGTGGATTTGAAGAGACTTATCGTCATTATATTTGATTTAGTGGAATTTACTTCCATATTTAGGTTCTTAGCTTCATCCAAAATGTGGGTTAGAATTCCAAGGGGGTCACTTTTAATATTCCTGTAACAGACATACTTCAAGGATCGACAAGTCTTCAACGTGTTTCCACCTTTGGGGGAAATCCTTACCAATATCGTTAATCATGACTAGAAATAAAATTGGTCCCTATAAGGTTCCTTGAGGAATTCCACAATATATAGGGAGGGGGTTAGAGAAAATGTTTTTGTATTTAACAACTTGAGATATATTTGAAAGAAACGATATAACAATATTTACTAACAGAGGATCAAGGTCAAAGTTAACCAGCAGTGAAAGAATTAGGGTGGTGTCGTCAACCAGGTCAAAAGCTTTTTGGAAATCAACTAAGACAAGGTTCAGCCAAACATTTGGCTTATCAAGGTTACTTACGATGGTATGCATTAAGTGCACAAGCTAATGGGTGATGGAAGTTTCCCTTAAGTTACCAAACTGCCGGGTGTCAATACGCGGACAAATTTTATCTTTAAGCCAGTCACAGAGGAAACCTTCGTAATGTTTGGAAAAAGCTCAAGTGAGTGTAATGTGGCGAATGTTGGCAAGAGTCAGACTGGTGCATTTTTTTGGGACAGGTGTTATAAAACCTTGTTTCCAGCAACTTGGCAATTTACCAAATTTTGTGATGTGGTTGAAAATATTTGATAAAGGCTCAGCAATTTTGTCTGAAAAGGCTTTAATTAAGTCAACTGAGACATCCAAGGGACAAATACTTGATTTTCTAAGCTTTAGGATTTTATTTATAACATCAGAGGGAGAAATAAAGGGGAAGGAAGTATTGGGAGGAATAGTTGGACTTGAGCCAGTGAAGGGGGGGGGGGAGACTTTGAACGATGGAAGCAAGGTCCGCATATTTCTTTAATTTTTCTGTACCATTGCTTGGGCTTGTTGGAATAGAGATCTTTGACTTTACTATTATAAGAATTAGAAGCTGCTTTTCTTATTTTTTTTTCTTTAGGAACTTCCTTAGACTATTAGCCTCAGTAATACGACCTGCCTTGAAAAAATTGATTTTTTTTTCTTATAAGTTTTTTAAAAGACTCAGTAACATAAGGCTTATCTGTAGACGACGTTTTAAATTTGTTCTCAGGGAAGTGGAATTCATAATTACTCCTCAATAAATTTTGGAGGGACAAAGCCATGCAGTCTACGTCATTTGTTTGATACACAGTGGACCAATTTTCAGTAGTAATCCAGGAGCCAAAATTGAAAAGTCCTGAGTCAATAAGAGGTCTATAAGCGGTTTCAGTTGTAGAAAAGGCCTGTTTAACTTTAGCCAGCGGAGATAGGAGAAGGCTAAAGTGGTTACTACCCCCTAGAGGGGGCAGAGTGGAGACTGGTTTGTAAAACTTCGAAAGATTAGTGCAAATAAATCAAGAGTAGTATTGCCTTTTGTAGTTGGGACCTTAACGACCTGTTTTAAATTAAAAGCATTACAGGTAGAATCAAGTCTTATATCGTTTGCGTCACCCATCAGGAAAATTCCTTTATTTGGGTATTTTGATAGTACAAAGTCAGCACTTGCATGTAATTTTTCGATAAAATTTATTTTGTCAGCGGATCTCTGATTAGGGGAGTAATAAAAACAACACAGGGCAATTAAATTGAAAGGACGTGGCAAGACTTTAGGTTGAACACACACCCACGTAATGTCATCAAAGGGAGCAAGACACAGAATTGAGACTTCACTTGGGTACAGTTCATTACGGACAAAGAACAGAATTTCGCCACCTTTCTTACCCAGAGGGTGATTTTCTGGTCTAAGTTTAATAAATTGAGAAAATTTGTTTATCTTTAACATGTGCAAATTTTGAGCTTGAACTTCAGTAATGGCGATTACATCTAATTTATGTATTTTAGAAAGGGTGTCTAGTTCATTAAGTTTTTCAAAGTTAAGGCTTTCAGTGTTGCTCAATAAAAGTGTGGGGAATTGAAAGCGACTTGTGAAGGTACCGTTTTTACACTTAATTTTTTTTATATTACAGGTGGGGGTCGGGGGTTCTTGTGGAATTATTGACGGGGGCTAAGCACGGGTAGTCAGAACATGGGACAGGGGGATCAAATCCATCTTTTTCAAATGCAATGGCATTTAATTGAGCAGGTACTAGCGGAGACTCTAAACAGCAGTAACTAAGTAGCGGCTGAGTTTGGGGTGAACTGGAGGAATCAAGAGAGATGAGGTTATTTTTGCAGGGGAATGGTACGAAGAGTCCACGTTGAGTGGGTACGCAAGGTGATGGGGAATGATAGATGGAAGGGTAGGAAAATGGTGGAAAGCAGCCGGTTGAGTGGGTGGGTTTATCTGTGAAAAAGAAGGAAGGGGGTATGGAAGTGGATATGGAGGCGGGGATATCCTTTGGATAGGTACTCGATTGGAAAGGACTGGATGACTCGTGGGCTTTTTTGTTTGTGAGCGATGGTCTTAAAAATATTTAGTAGGATTAGCAGAATTTAGGTGGCCTCTGGGTAGCCCAGTTTTGTGGAATTTACTATGACTCTTAATGGGTAATTTGATATGAGGTTTTGCACAGCCAAAGCATCTTCCACTTGAAAATTGTTTACAGATATAGTCATTGGGATATTTATACAGATTGTTTAAACAACGGCTAAAAATATGAAACTTACAGATGTGTAGATATTTAAAATTACTAGACATACATCTACTGTCTAAAAATCTAAAGCACACATTAGGTTGATTACACTTTTATCTTTTCTCTTTCAATTGGTTGTATCTAGCGCTAAAAACGCCAAGTCTTATACATGTGAAATACCCGCCGTTTTGCCGTCTTTTTCTTCAATTGGCTGTAGACCCAACATTTTTTGTTTGTTTTTTTCTTGAGATTTTTCTCCTTTGTCTCCTTCTGACTTGCCAGTTTGGGTTTAGATCTCTTATTCGTCAAGATAATGTTACAACCAAATTAGTCCGAATTTCAAATAGATCCCTCAAGTTTAATGCATTTGAATAATTTCTTGCTTACTAGTTAAGGATTCAGCTAGAAAAGAGAGACAATATCACACAAAGACATACTAAGGTAAATGTTTTGTTAGTGGTTGGTTTTCTCTGAATTTATATTCCAAAAAGGAATGAAAATGGAGTCTGCTTTTAATTTTAGTGTAAATATTAAAAAAAAGAAACTATAGTGAAATTTGTAAATTCCTTTTTGCATTGTAATTTTTTCATATTTAGTTAAAAGGAAAGTTTACATTTTACCAGGACGGCACCTTTTTGCAAGCGTCATCTTTTCAGTGCTATTGGTACTACTTTCATAGGTGCTATCTTATAAGTACTAGTGATCTTTCAAAATATTCTGAAAAAGGATTTTAGGTTAAAACTGACTTCGAAATGTTTACTGTTACAAACCTTATTACTCAAGCTTGATACTTTTCTGAAACGAAAGGTCTTTGAATAAATAATAGCTGTAGTGACTGTCACTACAGTCATAGCTACAGTGACAGCTGTTACTAGTGCAGTGACTAGCTGTCACTAGTAACAGCTGTATTAGAAGCATAAGTTTCCAATAAGTAGAATTACTTCCTTTTTCATGTTTCTATGTCACTTCTCAAAGGAATATCCAATTTCCGTCACTTTCAAAAACTTTTGATTGGAGCCTATTCCTCAGAGATATGTAATACAGTTTAGACCGCATTCAAAATTGCAGCTTTTGAGACGTGTTTGACCTTTCTTTTTTACAATCTCAGTTTCCCCTTCTGTCGTTATTTTTAATCTATGTGTTTAATCTTTCATAATTAGAAATATGATTTAAATCGTTAAAATTACAGTTGGTTGTTCGGTATCCGGTCTGGTCTGTTTTGATCTTGAGGTAGCACCTGACTAGTTTTGGTGCCAAAGAAGGTTAAAGGTATCATAGGCAGCGCAATAGCGCTGTCTAAGTAAAGAATGATGTTGGCACAATGTATGATTTTTTTTGGGGGGGGGGGGGCGGGGGTAGATCAGGGCATTTTGTATCGAGGAGTTGTCGCAGAAACTTCGAAAAGGACTCATTAGATTGAAAATTGGAGTGGTTAGTGCCCTTTTTAATAGTCGAAAGGATTTGGAATGCAACTGACACCCCTTCCACGCCCACCATTTCCCCAAACACATCCAATCAAAATTTTGAGATAGCCTTTTTGTTCAGCGTAGTTGATTTCCAGATAAAAATTATGTTTTTGAGGAGGACACTCCCCCACAGCTTTAAGGGCATGGGTTGTAAGTTATGCCCAGGGGGCATATAGGATTTTTATAGAAATAATTTTCTTACGCTCAAAACAAACAGAAATTAAAATAAGTCAAACTTGAAACGAAAAGAAATTAATCTGAGTAGGGTTCTAAACTATATGCTTTCTAAAAGCCAGAATATAATTTGTACTTTATTGAAAAAAATCTTTTAAATGTTTTCACCTATAACTTTAACAAAACAAAAATTAATTAAGATTTTAAGGAATAAATATCAGCATATGTATATTAAATTGACAATATCTTTTTCAGTAAATTCATTTGAATTTTTTTCCAGTAAAGTACAAATTATATTCTGGCTTTTAGAAAGCATATGGTTTAGAACTCTACTCAGATTAATTTCTGGTCGTTTTAAGTTTGACTTATTTTAATTTCTTTTTGTTTTGTGTTTCGTTTAATTATTGATACTGATTTGTGGTAGTTGTATTCTTAATAGATAATTTGATTCTATTTTTGTTCAATTTTGATTTAATGGAGTTTCACTTTTTTTGAAAAACTTATCTTGTGCAAAAAGTTTTTTTGATTAATCCAAAATAAAGATACCCGTTGCTGATGAAAATTTGAAATATGGCATGGTTTTTACTTGCGTATTTAGGGCACCGGTGGGATAATTACTTTTAATACCGTTACAAATCGAAAAACTCGCAAAGACGGGAAAAATAAGGATAATAACAGCCAGTGAAAATCGAAAAGAACTACGTAAGTATTTTGATGGAGATCTCCGCCTGATCGTCTGAAGTGCAGAATAATAAAAAAAAAAACACAAATAAGTCCAAAGGATAATATAAAACCAAACCTTAAAACAAACAGTGAAACTAAAATGGAAGACCATTTAGTTTAGCGTCAGTGTTAGTTTTAAAGTTTGGTTTTTATATTATCATTTGGATTTTTATCTGTATTTTTATTATTATCCTGCACTGAAGATGGTCAAGCGGAGGTCTTGACTAAAATATTTGCATAATTTTATTGGATTTTTCACTTGCTGTTATTATCCTCGTTTCTCTATTCTTTATGATTTTTTCGTTTTGTCATTATTAGCCAGTGTGTCTCAAGAATGCTGTAATACCGTTACAAAGTCTAAACCGAGATCAGTAGTATATTATGCATGCTATGCAGAAGAAAATAAGAGACTAATCTCCATTGGCCATTACCTCAAAACCCAAAATGTCAAGCTATTAGAATTAGAAATTTATTTATGCTAGAAAACAAGGGCGGATCCAGGATTTTTTTTCGGGGGGGGGGGGGGGTTACTAATTTTTTACTTTTTTTTGGGGGGGGGGCTACTAATTTTTGACTCAGTTTTCGACTAGTTTTACTGATTTTTACCTAGGTTCTACTAATTTTCGACTTATTTTCGACTCGGTCAAAATTTCAGGGGGGGGGGTTCAAACCGGGTAACCCCCCCCCCCCCCTGGATACGGCCTTGCTAGAAAATATCGATGTTCGGTCAACATTGTCCAGAAATGTATCCTATTACGCCATATATTATACCAGCATGTCATCTAGTATATTTATTTCAAAGGTCATAAAAATGTGGAGAGTAAAATAGTGACAGGAAGTCCTGCTGTTTTGCAGACTCATTTTTTCTATTCCGTAAAGGGGCTGATGAAAATAAATGACGTAAATTCAATGGAAGACGATTGGTCTTAGTCAGTAGAAAAAAAAATTAAAAAATAGAAAAATCAGCCAAATTTAGCTTTTGTGCCGGTAAGCATATTAATGAAATCTTTTATTTTGGAAAATAAAATATTATTCTGAAATAAGAAGAGATCTAACACCCAACAGCGTCCTTAACCAGGCTTTTTTTCTGATAAAGGAAAATAAGACATAAATTTCTTCCTCCCTCCAGACCCTTTTTTATTTGAAGGTCCATGGAGAGTTAGACAGGTTGGGTATTGGACATTAAAATGTACTGTTTCAAGTATCTTGCCTCCCCCCCCCTTACACAATGACCCACTGTCCTTCTTAGTGGTAGCTGTTGGGCAATTATGTATCACAGTATATATTCTTATGAAACATAGAGGAATATAAAGTGAATCAACTTAAATAAGATCACCTCTGGGGAAAGTAAAATAAAACAACTATTAAAAACAAATAAACCCAATTTCTTGATATTTCTCTAGGAAAAAAATGTAAAAGTAGGTATTTTTGTGGATAGGGGCTTGAAACCTCTAGAACTGTGGTTTCTGATACGCTGAATTTGATAGTGGTTTTTATTAAGATTACTTGCATTTTTGGGATGTTTTTCCCTTTTCCAAAACCAAGGGAAGTTTCTTCAGGTTTCTTGTTTCTGAGGGGTAGCTTTCAACCAAACGAATTTTATATATATTTTCAAAAAGCTTTAAAATTCGTTATAAAAACTCCCTTTTTTGGCTACTATTAAGCCGATTTGCTTTACACTAAGAATTCGTTACCAAGAACTGTTGGATAAATTCCATTTGCCTTTATTAAAGTTTCCTTTGATTCCTCGATTTCAGCTATTGGTTGACATTTCGCTGTTTCGATAATTGTCTGACAATTAAGAGATCCCCGAATTGAACAGCTTGTAGTTACAAATAGTATTAAAAAGTGACGCTTGCCAATAGATACCAAAAGTCGAAATATTGATTTTGACAATTGTTTTTTATGATGTAACTGTTATCGTTGTCTTTCTCCTTCTTGAAACTATGTTTTCACTGAAGAGATTTTTTTTTCAAATTTCTCGAGCTAATAGATTTCTATGAGTAACCTTAATCACATGGAGTTTTATATGTTTAGAATCACCCTAAAGCCAAACTATTTTCATGAGTAAATTGCTTACAAAACTCCCTTTCTTGGAATTTCGGTTACTCTTTCTTCCAGATGAAAACTGCAGACGAATTAACCTTAGAGGGACGCTATAGCTTGCCATTTGAAAAACAAAATAGTTGACATGAAAAAAACTGCTACTGGTAATATTCGTCAGCATTTTCTTTGAAAAGAAAATTTAAATGACTTCTCGTCTTTGTTTTCTATTTTATTTAAGCAACTTCTAAATTTTGTACATCTAAGTGTTATCTATTATACAGATCTGCTGTTCTTGGAAGAGAAGTCAAAGAAGATGTACCAGGATCAACTCTCAAGCATGAAATCTTGAAACTGATTAATCAGCATCCATATGAGTTTTGGGTTCAAGCGGTAACAAAAGCTGGCGTTGGAAAACCATCTACAGTAGTTAAAAAAATTGTTTTTACTAAAGGTATGTGCAACAAAATATGTTTTTTTTGCTAGATTTATAAATCAATGGGTCTAAGTCCTAAATGAAGAAAAAAAAAACAACTAAAATTGACTTTTTCCTGGAGTAATTAAAGGGATAATACTAGGATGAAGATCTTCCAAAGTCATTGATGACGAATAAGGCAACGACAATCATTGACGGTTCAGTTGCCAGTATTTTTTTTTTTTTTTTTTTTTTTTTTTGCAAGGACATGAAGCAAGCCTGTCACCAAGCCTAGTGACAGCTGGGATCGAATCACAGGTCCTATATTTCCAAGCAAAATTAATTCACTGAATTACCACAGGATTCCTGGAGTATTTATTCATAGACTACCGCTGCCACACCTGCTAGTTGATGCATAAACTGCCACTGATGCATAAACTACCACAGTGGTTAAAATATGAAGTCTTGCTTCTGTTTCCTTTACCAGTCAATTGTGTGGATTACCCCTTTTTGTCTGAGTGTAAATTTTATATTTAATATTTTCAACGGTCCCAGTGACGTTGATCATATCCATTATCCCAGTCTTGAATAGACATGCTTGTTTACCACTTGCGAAGTAAAAGCTTGATAGTAGGCATATCTTTTGACCATACTTCACCGTTCTATATGATCTTCTATATTTAATATACAATCAGCATTTGAGTCCAAAATTTCTAAGCATTAAGTTTCACTTATAGCAGCACTGAAATTAAGGTACGGCTGGTCTCCCTTCGTTGATGGCCTGGGTGCCTCTTGAGGCAAAAGAGAATCTAATGTGTTATCCCGGTTTTAGATTAGCACTAAGTTGTCTACGCTAAGTGGCATACACCTACGGGGCTTAAGTAAATTCCTTTCATCATTGAAATTTTACCTATCACACTTTCATTTCCATAAGCTCCGTAACGTAAGCTTTTTTACATTATGTAACTTTCAAAAAGGGAGATGAAGAATCGATTTATATGTTAGTCGATATTTAGATCTAAAGACATGGAAGGTGCTGAGGAAACAAATAGAAACGAAAATAATTTTCGTCCCTTGGATTGTACAAAAAAGCCCTTGCCTTAAAAAGTCTGTTATGCAATAGTCAAATTCATCCATAGCCAATTTAAATCACTTTTTCTCTAAGTTGGTTATGCATGTTCAGTTGAAATTTTTTCTACTTTGTAATGGCTTACGTTACGGAGCTTAAGTAGGTTGTGCTACGGAGCTTATGGGGCCCTTAAGTGAGCAAGTGTGAAAGACCTGTTTAGCTAATGTAAAACTGGCTGGTATTAGGTAAGGTTTCTTGAATTTATCGCTGCAATAACGAATAACAGGTATAAAATGGTATTTCTTCTGAATAAATTGATTGAGTGGCTAAGGTGTTATTAGCATAACCTTCAGATGAATGAACACCTTATGCGTAAGTTAGTTTTAGTATATAGCCGATAAAGAAGTGTAAAACACTGGAGATCCCAAATTATGCTGGTCTGGTAAGACCAGAATGGGAGGAAATAAACATAATCACAGTGTTTTAACCTTGGGGGACTTACCGCTGCAATGCAGTTACTAGGATAGTGAATACATAATTATGCATAACATTCTTGTAAAAATTAAACATAACCTTCATGCATAACCTTCTTGAAGTTCAAGCATTGCAAATAGAGATAATCTTGTTGTTAGAACGCATCTTCCACCCACAATGACCATTTCCCTTTTTGGGGTGTTTTGCGCCTTCTTCTAGGGCTAGCGAAATCTGAGTCAGGCCTATGACTATTGATGTTTTATTTTAGACTTAATGAATTTATATTGAACTAATATGTGGAATAACCATTGAAAGCTGGTTCTTTTGATGGACTTAATTTTTTTTTTTTTACCTGTTTCACTAAAAATACAAATCTGTTTGAATAAACTTATTTCTGTGTCCAATTTTAAATGTAATCTAAACTTTTATTATTGCAAAAACATGTACTTCTATTTTATTTTTTGTGCATATGTTTTGACAAGCAGGAAATTTTCATTATTGAAAAGGGCTAAAAAAACTAACATTTATCAATACAGAAAAATATTAGCACCGGTTTACATATCAGCAGCAGAAATACTTTGGAAATGAAAAGGAAAATTATATAAAAGAATGGCGTAAATGATGCTGAATGACAGATGGATCAAAAACGAAATAAGATAGGCCTGGGTGTAACACAAAAGAATCTTGAAGCAACTTTCACCGATTATTTATACGTGTACTATTATTAATTTACTTCCCTAAAAGATAAAATGTAGTGTTATTATGTAACATGAGAGAAACGAAATTCACTTTAACAAAATATTGTAAAATAATTAGATTCTGGGAAACCAGCTTCTTTTCTTACAATTCTTCTTTCAATAGCCGAGATGGTGTTTGTAACGTTGTATTTCGTGGACATGCCACTATTTCTGAGCTATAAATGCTGATATGCTACTGTGTCCCAATGTATAACTATATCCGTGTGACCTTCTATTCAGTTGTCGTGAATATTTTCTGTTAGGAAGCCAGAGCTAGTGGATGAGTAGTAATAGCAGCATTATAAAGCCAGTTAAGCAAGAAATGTGTTGAACCTTTCTTGTTGGTAACAAATGATCCTTGTTGATAATAACTGTTATTTTTGGGGGGTGGAAAACTATAATTTTTAACATTATGAAAGAGAGGGAATGTCGGCTATTGATGAGCTCGTAGGGAATAATAGCTGAAAAAATACATACTGAAACTTTGGTTAAAACCTTTGGATGTATACTTGAACAAAATAGAACATAACCGAGAATAAATGCAAATGGAACTAAAATATATTCATCAACAAGACAATTTTTGAACCCTTGTCCAATAAGTGGATGTTACGTTTATTGAAACAAGAAGGCCCAATAAGACATTTGAGCCTAAGCATTTATGTCTGGCAATACACTTGCTCACGTATGGAGGTCAAGTTTCCCATACATGTAAGAACACCTGTCCAAATCATATAATAGATATAGTGACAAATAATCTTCTTGATTGGTAGTATTCAAAATCCTAAACATGAGAGTTCTAGACTCTTAGGCTAGATATTTAACTCTAAATTGTTGCAGGCAAACACCGACTCTTAAAGTGTGAACGAGAGTAACCTAGATATTTATGCCTGGAGAGCCACATTTCTAGACTAGCAAGTCTAAATAGCAACGCATGTGAACGTCATCTTACGAAATGCACCAAATTACTGGATCATTTTCCTCGAAAAAGCAAAAAATCAATATCTTCTGAAACACAAATGAGAGAACCAAGGTTGTGCATGCTTATTATCAGAATGAAAAAAAGAATACTCTAAAGTGGAATAAGAAGAAGACTTGTGAGGCACAATGCACTGTGCAGCCTTCCCAAAATTATTTTGTTAAACTTAACTTGTATTTTACTTGAGTTAGCAGCCCTTGTAAAATCAACTACCGCTTTAATTGGAACTTTCAGTTGACCGCTACTGAGGAAACGATAAGGAAGAAAAGTCCTTACTCCTCCTGGGGGTGCCCTCCTTTTACTGATTCTAATTTTTGCCAGCTTTAGAAGGAAATCTGTAGTTTTTTTGGATTAGTGTGAAACGATTTAATTAGTTGCAAAAATATTGATGTTCATATTCTTAACGAACCAAGGACATCGAAAATCAAATTTGGTTGTTTTAATTGGTTAAATTGAAAGTTACACAACCATATGTATCTTAAAAAGTTAGGAGAAATGCAGATTTCAATTTTAATCTAAAAAATCAGTTTTAATCAACTGCTACAACCAAATAGTGTAAAGCATATGTAGCTTTACACTGTTTGGTTGTAGCAGTTGTCAAATTAATAAGAACAAATGTTGGGGTGGGGGGGCAATCAGCAAAAAATACCCGTCACGAAACAGCTTTAAAGATGTATTTTCCTGGTTTTCAGGTATAAATAAGCCGAAGATGGGTATAGGGGGGGGGAGGAGGGTGGAAATGTTTTGATGTCTTGTCTACTTTAAAATCATTTTTTTTTTTTATTTATTTTTTTATTAGATAGCCAAGGTATTTGTTCTTGGGGACGTGCCATTCGAGTATTTGAAAACACGGAAATAAAACTGGACTGCAAAGCTATATGCAAAGGAAACTGCCACTGGAAATGGCAGTACAACAAGCAACTATTGAATTCAACCTATAGAATTACTTTTCACGAAAAAGATCATATTAGAATCAGTAACTTAAGAATATCAGACTCTGGAAATTATACGTGCATTATCAAGAGCCAACTTGGGATGGAAAATATCAAGTATTCACTTTCTGTCATTGGTAAGTCTAAATATTTTTGTTATTATTTTTCACAACCGTGCCAAATCATTCCACATTCCGCGCAATAAACGGATTCTGAAAGATTAAGGTTTAATATTAAGGGGTTGCATAATAATTAAGCACAACTACTGTTTTCGAACATGGATTAATCAATACAAAGAAAAAGTCATCAATTAGTTTTGATTATTTGACCAGCTAGCAGAGTAGAATAGACGAACATAGATATAAATTTGGACCAGGGCCAGTTTTTAGCTTCGAATACGTTTTAATTTTAAGCGGCTGATTCGCTTACAAGTAGGATGATAGTCATTTTTTAAATGCTTAATTTAAATTTAACTTAATTTAACTTGGTTAATTAATTTTAACTTAATTAATTATAAATTTATTAACTTATTTTATGTTATATTTATTGATCCTATATTAACTTTATTTAACTGATATAATTGTAAACTAATTAATTAATTAATTTAACTTAATTAATGAATTTAAAAACTTAATTTAAATGCTGCAGCAATTAAAATGACCGAAACTTTACTTCAAATTCGACATATCTAAACTTAGTATATCGCGTAGCTTGATCTAATCAGTTTTCAATCATTCTATTGTGCTTCTTAAACTATTTAAAATATGAAATTTGAGGATATTTTAATAGCACACGATACTTTAATAGGAAAATATTCGCATGGTGTTGCTGAACTTGAATATGCTGAAATCATTTTCCGATGCCAAATATTCTAAACAAAATTATTTGGAATAACTTTCAGCTCATTTAGCACTTGCTTCTAACAGCAAATGCTCTATAAGCTATCGTTTCAAAATAAGACAAAGAAATGTGCAACCCTTCTCTAATTTACTTGACCACAGCAACTACCCTTGTATTTAATTGCGCTTTGATAAACCTTTTCAATGGTTAAAACGGATTTTGCCGGTCCTTCACAGCGGTTGGATTGATTATGGATCTCTAAAATCATAACTGTAACTGTTGACCAAGATTTACCAAATTCTGAAGTCCATTTATTATTCAAACCAGTGAAAATAAACCTCTCTCCTCAACAACAATCCTAAACCCCATGACATACCTCCCTTCTAGCATATTCTTTTAAGGAAACGCCTTTCCTGTGCGCCCCCCACGAAGGTTTGATCAAACTTGGACTCTTCAGTGGTCCAGCAACCCCTTCTGCAATGTCCTTTGACGACCAAAATTTGTGGGTCTTTCAATTCCATCAGAACAATCTTATCAATTTGGACTACCAAATTGTGAAAGCTCCACATAGACTAACTTCTGACTATTTTTGGCTGAGATGCATTAGGTAGTATCCTAAATGACTAAAGTTTAGGAATCCCTTTTCGATTGCAGAGATTAGATTGGCCCTGAACCCCTCGGTGGGTGATACTATCTGCTTCTATTATTTCTTGCCAGGCTTGGCTGAAACCTGGCAGCCCCTTTTGGAAAATGCCCAAATTTAAGAATCTGTCGACATAGAACTGCCATACAAGCTTTTATTTTTCCACCAGTTTAGCTGAGACTAACCTACATTCTCTAGCTGGTTTACTTAAGACGAAATCCCCATCCCTCTCCGATTTGGGTTGCAACTTGGGTTGGGTCTGATTTGGGTTGAGATATGTTGTATTTAATTGAATGGTTCATTTGTTGCATGCATACGAACCAAAAAAAGTAACAAAAAGTGAAAATTTCAAATTTTTGTTTTTTAAAATTTTATCTAATATCAATAATTAACAAAAATTTTAACATAAACAGATGCTCTCCAAGTGCCACAGCAATATATGGAGGAGGAGTAACCAAATAAGTCCACAAAATAATAATAATAATTCACATTAATTTCAGAAGGGGTTTAAAAAAAAACATAACAGCAACATTAAATACCCTACTTCGACTAATTTCACACTCAACTCATAACTCCTTTTTAACACACATTGATAAAAGTAAAATACTAAATTTAATGATTTAATACCATTTTACTCTTTGAAATATGTATCATGTTAAATTAATCATTAAAGTTATATTTGGATCAATTTATTTAAAAGAAACAGAGACAAAATTGCAGAACTTTAGACCCCCACAAAGGCTCTTTGGCCTGTGAGAGTGGTAGACTAAACACAACATTAAATAATAGCACTAAAATCAAACAGAAGGACAAGAAGAAAAAAAGAAAAAATAACTAAACAACACCAAAAACTACCATGCCAATCAAAATATATGAAATAAACAAAATGAAAACAAAAGATAGAGGGGAAGAAGAAGGGAAGAGAGAACTAACTTGTAGAATTCTTTGATTCAATAGTTTAATTTAGACCCAAGCACCTATAATAAAATAAGCACAATAAGCACATAATAAGCACAAGCAATCAATATAAGCAAAAGCATACACAAGCAATATATAAGCAAGCACAAGCAAATATAATAGATAATGCTACATAACTGTCTAGGCTTAAAAGGTGGTTGGTTAGCTGTTTTTTAAATTGTCCATAAGAATGACATAGCCGAATTTTAACTGGTAGGGAATTCCAGATGGAGTCACAACATAAAACTGGATTGAAATCTGATCTTATGGTTTTGGTTCTATGAATGAAAAATATCCATATCATTTCTGAGAGAAAAAGAAACACAAGATTCAATGTGTAATACAGAATTTAAAAGATATAATTGTTCGAAGAAATTAGGGAGGAGTCCATGAAGATACTTAAAAATGAAACAAGAGGAAAGCTGTAAGATGTATGTGGACCCAAAGCAATTTTCAGAGTACTTTTCTTAGGTCTTATTTATTTTCTGAATACATTTGTCTAAAATTTTCATTTCTGGTAATAAACTACTTGACAATATGAGTAACAAATTGTATCCTTAAGCTTTTTATTCTTAATTTAGGATTTTTTCAAGCAATCCCCCTACTGTCTTTCTTAACCCTTCTATGCTAGTCTCCGGAGCATGGTCCATACACGTTGAATTAAATTTATAGGATCCTAAATATACATTAAAACCATTTTTTTTAGAAAAAAAGGAATTGATTGAGTCTCTAAGGGTCTAATTTGATTAAAAATAAGAATACCTTGATCTGAATCTTGCATTCCACTAAATGAAGCCTCTTCGAACTTGGGGGGGGGGGGTAAAAAATCGTTTCTCTACTATTATTAGGAAATGTCGTTAAAATAATCTTGAAATACAGGGGAGGGGAACGATGAAATGACTCTCTTCACTTTTATTAGCGAAAATGTTATTAAAATCACTTGTAAGGGTCTACTCCAAAATTAACATCAAGTCTTGGAACGTTTCGTTCATAGGGAAAATGTCTTCACTTAGGGCTCGTCCATAATTAACATCAAAGTCTTGGAGCTTTCATTCGTAGGGAATATTCGTATGTCTAGGTTGGAGGTTGAATGGGCATAGAAATTGTCCATATCTGGGTTGGCGCTTGTAGGGCATAGAAATTGTCCATATCTGGGTTGGCACTTGTAGGGCATAAAAATAGTCCCTATCTGGGTTGGCACTTGTAGGGTAGAATGAGTAGAATATTTTTATTTATAACACATACATAAATAAATGTCAAAAAACAGGTTGGCACTTGTAGGGCATAGAAATTGTCCCTATCTGGGTTGGCACTTATAGGGCATAGAAATTGTACATATCTGGGTTGACATAGAAATTGTCCATATCTGGGTTGGCACTTGTAGGGCATAGAAATTGTCCATAACTGGGTTGGCACTTGTAGGGCATAGAAATTATCCCTATCTGGATTAGCACTCGAAGGGCATAGAAATTGTCCAAATCTTGGTTGGCACTTGTAGGGCATAGAAATTGTCCCTATATGGGTTGGCACTTGTAGGGCATAGAAATTGTCCCTATCTGGATTGGCACTTGTAGGGCATAGAAAGTGTCCCTATCTTGGTTGGCACTTGTAGGCAGGGGCGTCCCGAAACTCATTTCATTGGAGGGGCGATCTTCGTAAATTTTACCGAATTGCCACCTGATTTATGCCGAATTTTCTGCACAAATCAAGAATTTTGCTAAATTTCGGGCAATTTTGCAAAAATTTTGCTGAAATTTTCGCCTTCGGCGAAATTTATACCGAATGCCAAAAATTTTGGAGGGGAGGCGCGCCCCTCCCCGTCCCCCCCCCCCCTCGGGACGTCCCTGCTTGTAGGGCATAGAAACTGCCTGTATCTGGGTTGGTACTTGTAAGCATCGTTGTGAATCCAAGTTTTTCTAATTCTTTTCATAGCCAGTGCAATAGTTCTACCGGTATAAGAATCATGGAGAGCAGGCTTATGTTAATAAGCCTCAAGATACGATTCAGAAGGGCTTAAAATAAAAAGCATTGCATCATTTTGCAAAAGTATGACCGCAAGAAAAATTGAGGAGAAAGGCCCCAGTCATATTATATATTTATTTATTTACCCACAAGAAAAGAAAATACAACGAAATAATACAAAATTAGAAAAGACACTATTAACCAGATAAATATAACAAAGAAAGCAAGGAGTACAAACCGGAGACTTCAAAAAGAAGGAAAAGAAGAAAACTAAAGTAAACGAGTGATGCCACTGTGGGCGCCAAGCTTCAATAGGACTGGGATAATTTGCCAGCTAGCTCTGCAAGTTTCGTTCCAATGTCTTGGACCTGTAAACTGAGATAAGGTTTCAATATCTATGTCATGGGGGCAAATATAATACCTCAAAGAATTTAGACTTGAATCTCTTTTTTCCCGCCGAGAAAAATTATGCCAAAGATTTGGCTCCTCTCTCCTCCAACATCCCATCTACCGATCATTCCTTCCCCCACCTTTCGTCCTTATAAGATCTCGTCCCCCAAGGGAAGTGGCTGAGAAGGTACCGAAACTGACCACAGTCCACTGTAATACCATGTGCCACAGTAAAAGCTTTGTGCCAAGCTTTGTGAAATATTACAATGATCTCTAGTGTTTTTATTCTTTAGTTTATTTCATCCTGACGAAGTTTTATCAGACAATTTTATTCTCAATCTCGAGTGTTTTTATTCTTTAGTTTATTTATCCTGACGAAGTTTTATCAGACAACTTTATTTTGCTATTTTTGATTAAGAGACATCATATTTGGGCTTTGCCCACGAGAGATATGTCTTGTTTTAAAATTAAATGAATTTGAATATAAATTTGAATTAATAGAAAATAATAGCAACGAACTGAAATGATGTATCGTTTATAAAAATAGGGTAAACACCAGAAAGAAACAAAACCAATTGACCTCTGTAAACCGAAAATAATCTAGCAAGAACCTTTTTATTGTATCTACCTCGATATGTAATAATTTTAGAATAACTTAATTGGATTTTCTTCTTGCAATCAGCAACAGCAAGAGTCCAGAAGGATTTTAGTGATTTACTAACATTAATTCCCAGACACTTTAAAAAAAAGAAATGGACGAGATAGAAAAAGATTATAGCTTTAGAGAAGTGACAACATTACTTTTAAATGAACGATATTTACATTTTAAAGGTTAAGAGCGAGACTAATCGCCAGAAGTTTAGATGGTACTGTCAAAACAGACAAGGAAAATTCTTTTTTTTGTTCTACTAATCAATAGAATATCAACCGCTTAAGCAAGATGAGAGATGTTTACTGGATTAAGAAAGTCAATAGAAGGGATAGTAAAAAAGGACAGGTAATATAAAGAGTTTAAAAATAGAGGGAGAGAGAACCACACCGTGCAGGACCGCGCTCCGCACCGAAATTTTATTTTCTGAAACCCCCATATTTGTTTTAATTCGCATGGAATGCCAACATCGAGGAAGAAAATTACCGAAGTGATTGTGCCGTGACTAAAAAGAGGATAAATAGTTTGAGAGACCCTAACGGTGTCGAAACGTTAGGAAGGGTCTAAAGCACATGAAAATGTTTCCAATCCCTCTTTAATAGCCTCAATAAAAAATTAGCCAAATTCCACGGCCCTGATGGCAACCTACCCGTCTGGTAATTCAATCTTATTTTCACCAAAATGTACCAAAGAACTAGTTGATTCGTCAATTTTGAACAATTGACGGATTAATCCAATTCCTCAATTGTTTGGTGATATTTAGGATGTTTTTTGAAGCGCAAAATAAAATATTTTGTGCTTGAAAAATATAAATACAAAGATTTTACTCATGATTTCCCCTCTAAAAATATGAATATAAAGATTTTACTCATCATTTCCCCACATTGTCTTCTCTGGAGAAGACAAAGAACGTTGGCAAAGGACTATGAAAGCCAAAATAGACTAAGAGAAGGTGGAGGAGACCGAAGACGTTGGAAAAGAACTAGAGCAAGTCGTCTAGTAGTAAAACAAAAAAAATCAGAAGATGGTAAAGGTTGTTTGGTGATGTTTGGGATGTTTTTTGAAGCGCCAAAAAATTTTTTGTGCTTCAAAAATATGAATATAAGGATTTTACTCATGATTTCCCCTCATTGTCTTCTCTAGAGAAGACAAAGAATGTTGGCAAAGGACTATGAAAGCCAAAATAGACTAAGAGAAGGTGGAGGAGACCGAAGACGTTGGAAAAGAACTAGAGCAAGTCGTCTAGTAGTAACAAAAAAAAAAAAAATCAGAAGACGGCAAAGGATGTTTGGTGATGTTTAGGCTGTTTTTTTTTTTAAACAGTGTTGCCAAGCCGTCATTCTCTTGACAGTTTTTCTGGAATATGAGTTTTATAATGTCTGATGAGGAACAAGGCGAAATGTTAATTAACAAGTATTTTTTTGTCGCAAAAAAGAAGAAGAAAATAGCTTCATTAAATAGGGAAGGACAATAAAATGACTAGAAAGTCATTTATGTTTTAACCGATGTTTTTTAACGATTATGCTGAAATTTTAAATGTATCAGTTTAATCATCATGACTGATGGACTTCCAGCAAAGCACAAATGAAATCCGAAAGAATATGTAAAAAGGAGTTTTTCTGCGAGAATATAGCTGCGTCAACTTCAACTAAAGCATCACTAAAGCAACTAAAGCATAACTAGCCTCCATTTATAAGGGGGGTCACTATTCTTTCCTAATCCTGTTCTTTGTTCAAAATTTTTACAAGCGCTTTATTGACGGCCGTACAAATGTAAAAACATGTTTATAAACTTTTCATTATTCCGAGAACATTGTCTTCAAAATTTCTCAAACTTGCGACACTTTCCCCACCCATTGCGCCACACTGGACACAGGATTGAAGTGAAACCTTGTTAAGATTTTTTTGTGATATATTAACAAAGTATTAACAAAATTAACTATATTAACTATATTAAAAAATATAGTATATAACAATATATATTGTACTGAACAACAAAAACACTAGAAGAAGTTTTGTATTGAACAATACAAAATATAGGGGAGGATGAAATCAAAATATAATATACAAATTATTTCCTTCGGGGAAAAAAATGTTTAAGTTTTCAAATTATACACACTTTTCTAGCTAATATATTTGAAACTTTCTCAATGTAATCTTTAAAAGAAAGAGATTCATCCACAATGATGCAAAGGCCTTGAACAGTTGTAGTCCTCCATATTGCAAGGCCCTCAGCTTCAACTGAAGATATCCAAAGATAACAATTACAAGACCGTCCAAAAACTACAAAATATGACTTAATATAATCAATAGCAATCTGCACCTTCATCTGCACCTTCACAATCTGCACCTTCACAATCAATAGCAATAGCAATCCAGACAGACATTCTGTGGATAATGTTCGACAATGAAGTAACCAGCAATTCTGTCGTTTTCGCACACACAGTTGGAGCTGTGTCATCAGCCAACATCGGGAGAAAAAAATTAATCTCTCTATTAGTAAATTATCAAATATTATTCACCAGTGGCCGAAGAGAAGAAGAAAGATTATTGGCATAAATAAAAAATAATAAGAAACACACCCTTAGGTACTGCACATCTAATTAGCAATGGTTGAGATATTGAGCCAGATATTTTAATTCTTTGTGGACAACCAGAGAGGAAACTGCTAACCAAATTGAGAAATTTTCCATTAATTCCATATTTTCGAAGCTTTACAAAAAGTAGAGAATGGTTAATTGTACCGAAAGTTTTAGTAATACCTAAAAATATTGTTACAATTCGGTAATCTTTGTTAGGAACAGGATTTTCACAGTTAACTAAATATGCTATTGCCTGTTCCCTATTCCTTCCCGAAACCAAACTGATTGGGGGTGCAATATATTAAATTTCAAAAGATGTGTGTAAAGTTTATTATTAATTAAAATTTCAATTATACGGTTTGATAGGGGTAAAACTGAGATAGGTCTACAGTTTGACACATTAGTCTTCTCGCCTCCCTTAAATAAAGGAATCACAACTGCTGTCGCAAAACAAATCACGCATACAAAATACTTCTAACTTCATTACAATTCATACAAAGAAAGTAATAAATCCAAAAGCCAACCATTAATAAATGGTCAACTAGCATGTCGGCAATGTTTAAACTAACTAAATTACACTAATTCAACAAGTTAAATGAGAGTTAGTTTTGGTGTTTATACCCTCTGCCCTCTGATTTTAAAAGAGCAAAACCAATTCATCTTTTTTATTTATAAAATAAAAAACTAGTTTTTTTCAACTGAAAGTAAGGAGCAATATTAAAACTCAAAACAAACAGAAATTATTCCGTATATGAAGGGGTTGCCCCACCCCCTCCTCAATACCTTGTTCTTCAAGCTAAAGGTTTTAGCACTTAAAAAGCTTCCTATTCTGATTGAACAGCCCTTGGGTTTCAGGACTCGTTCTTAAAAAATTTGGACAACCGGTCAAAATTTAGCGTAATGAGCAAGATATTAAGGAGGAGGGTAATCCCTTCATATATTGAGTAATTGCAGTTCATTTTGAGCTTCAACGCTGCTCCATACTTTCAGTCGAAAAAATTGTTTTTTCTAATTTAATTTTTGATCGCTTTTCAAATAATGCCGGTAAATATGGGTCACTTTCCATGTTAAATTCGCTCCTCTTTCGGGAAACTCCTCCTTGAAAGTTCCTCTCATGCAAAATAAACCCCCTATAAAATTCCTTTCGGACAATTCCATCCTTGCTGAAAAGTCTCTCCCCTCCCTTCGTAAAATTACTTGCAGAAGATTAAGCCTCAAAAATCCTCCTTAGTATACTCTCTCTGAAAAAGACTTCAAGTAATAATCGTTTCCCGATGACTCCAGAAATCTCCCTTCCACGGAAATTATTCCCCAGAAATACAGACACACTGGATATTTCCCCGAGGCAATTCCCCGAAACGTCTCGAAAAACAAAATTGAGCAGGCAAAGAGAAATATGACAAACATATTCAGACAAATTTCTCCTAAAAAGTTCACCCCTGGAAATTTCCCTCCATATGGAAAATGTTTCGAATAAAAGCTCAAACCAAGCACAAATCCCCCGTCACTCTGAGAAGTATCTGCATACTTCCCAAAAAAAAAATATTATAACGCAAGCAATGTGCAAATTATATAACTTAAAGACCTATCCCAAGGGGAGGGGGGCGTAGGTCTTGTTGTCTCCAAAGGCATAGTTTTGGGACTTTTCAACTATGTTGAACCAAATGACTATCTCAAAATTTTGATTGAACGATTTTGGGAGAAAAAGGCACGGGGGAGGGGGCTAGTTGCCCTCCAATATTTTTAGTCACTTAAAACAGGCACAAAACTATTATTTTCCGTTCAAATGAGCCTTGTCTCGATGTTCAAGGACCAATAGTTCAATACGATCTCCCCTGGGAAAAAAACATCAAAGAAACACGCATCCATGATCTTTTATCTGATATAAAATATAAAATTCCCCATTTTTGCATATAGGAGCTTGAATTCTCTACAGTAGGGTTCTCTGATATGCTGCATCTAATGGTGTGATTTTCATTAAGATTCTTGGAATTTAGGGGGGGTGTTCCTCCTTTTTGATAATCAGGTAAATTTTCTTAGGCTCGAAGCCTTTTATGGGTAACACTAAGCTTGATGGATCTTACATATTTGTAATCAGCGTAATAAGCCTATTCTTTGTATATATTTAATGATATCGAAATTATTTTTTTTAGAGTTACTGGTACTATTCAGACGTGTCGCTCCTCACTTACAGTTCTTTACCACTAACTGTTTGATAAAAGCACTTTCTCCCTTTGAAATATTGTTTGGCTTCTATCCTCTCGGATGCATACAAGAGAATTTCTTCCATGGTTGCTTTTTAAAGATATCTTTATTATTGTATGAGAGCTGGAAGTTTAGTGAAAAATATTGTAGATGGGGCTATATCTCATGAATAATTAAAAAAAACAGGCACTAGAAATAATTCTGAAATACAAGAAGAAGAAGAAAAAAAAAATAACGTTGAAGCTCCCCAGCAGCATGATCTCATTCTGTGTCCTGACTAAGAAGTTTTTTTCTGTCGGGATCTAAATGGGGAAACTATTCCAGAGGGTTACACCAACGAGCCAAAAACTGTTGCTGGACATGACTTATTCCTTTTCTCATGTTCAAGCTTAACTTAAATGATGCTATTATACAATGCAATAAATTATTATATGGTATTCTCACTAATATATTAACTGCAACAAGATAGTTTTTTGTGAGACTGACAGGTTTGTTTGTTTGTTGTTTTTTTCAATCAATCTAATCTCTTCTGATTGAAGTAAGCTCAGTTGGAATTTTTTCATTCTCAAATCAGCTATTGATTTAAGACGAATTTGTATCAAAAAAGTAAAAATTTATTTTTATGTACACTGCATATGATGAAAAGCTTATCAATATAAAAGACGAAAATTATATTGAAGTAAGCCACGTTCGGGTTACCTTTTCCCACTAACCTCTTAATTAACCCAAGCTTAATCCGGAACTTATTAACTGGGTGAAGTTTAGTTGTATTTCTTTCGGCATATGAACGTGTTCAGGAACTACTTCAGAAAGTGATGAAAATTTAAAGAAGATAAACATTATGGTTTTTCATTATTTGTCATGTGCTTAAACTATTTTAGAATTGCCGTATATAAACCACGTTCAAGCAGTGCCTTTAGATGTTAATAGAGTCAAATTAATGTGGTCTACAGCATACAACCATGGAATAGAGCGATTCCTACTTCATCACAGGGAAGAGCAAGGCGAATGGATTGAAAAAGAAATAGATGGCTCTGTTAAAAGCTATGAATACAAGGTTGGTGTTTTGCTTAATTGGCTTGAACTCAGAGAACTATTTCATTTTTGAAAATTGTAAAAATAGAGAAGTTTTTCACAGTTCTCCAGAGTTTCAGTTCATCAACAGTCTCATTGCCAGAACTTCTAAAGCTTCGCTACTGAAAGCTCTAGTATTACATAGATAAAACATTCAGGATTGGACCTAGAACCAAAGTTAGGACCCTAGACCGAACCTGGGACCTAGAACCTTGCTCAGAAGTTTCTGCCATTAACCATTTTATACTTGTAAGCAAGGCCGTACCCAGCGGGGGGTTTGAACTCCCCCCATGACATGTTTGTCTGACTCGTAAAAACGTAACAAAAATGGATATAAACAAGTTTTTTATGCGTTTTTTTTAGGTTTTTTTGTGTAACCCCCCCCCCCCCAACCCCCGAAAAAAATCTTTGACTAACCCCCCCACCCCCCCCCCCCCCCCCACCCCCCAAAAAATCCTGGGTACGGCTAAGAGTCAGTCAAGCAAGTACATAGGAATTTATCTCGAAAGGATACATGAAACAACCGGAAAAAAAAAATCAAAATTGTTGGGGAAACGTAAAAATATTGATAACTTGGAATGGTGTATGAATTAAAGCTTTCTAATCCATAGACGTTCCTAACCCACTATACACTTCTATGTGCCTGAAAAAAAAAATACTTTCTAGAATTACTTAATGTCTCCTGTAAACTTGCTGTTTCCTGGGAAAATGTGTATCTAGGCCTTTTCGTATCCGTTCTACCTCGAGGAGACTGCATCGTTTTAGAGCAAAAAAAATTGTAAATACAATTATTAAACTGAAATACTAGGCGATGAATAGAGCAAAAAGAGCAAGATTCTAAAATAGCCAAATTTTACTTTGGCACCCGAATTTCACGTCGTTGTACGAAATATATCTACGTGTTTCGGCTTGCTTCTGTTTTGAATCTGAGTTTTTCCAATAGCAAAGATGTGCATATTATAAATTGAACCTTGACAAAATGAATAATCAACTAAAATAAATGCTTTACAATATCAGCTGGAATTCATTTAGTGACGTTGCACCACTATTTCCACCCCAAACCATTGAGGTTTTATGCTTCTTTCCAAGTTATTATAAGGTTTATGTCCCTTCTGCAAGTATTTAGTATGATAGTTAAGAATCCACAGCAAAACAGAAAACTATAATCCAAACCAGTGCAAATATTCCACCGATTTTTTTTTGTCAGCAACTTTTAGTTGGTATACATAAAAAACCTCTACATTACTAGTAAAAAAAAACTCGAAATATGTTTTTAATTCTTCCACTGTCCTGTAAAATTATGTGTGGTGTAATCTAAACCCCTTTAAATTACACCAACTGGCATATCTATGTGACATATCCAGGTATGTAAGCAGAGGTGGACAATTTTAGCATCTACCGCTCCCCCACCTTTCCAGATTCTCAAGATTATTGTGATTCATAACTTTCATATTATTTTCCAAATATGCCTTGTTTCTTAAACTGCATCACCCCCACCCCTAAAAATGAAAATCCAGCCAAAGTGCCTTCATGACACCTGATTCCAGGCTGATCTAAAATATCCCATCCCTATAGAGAGTATGCTAGATCATTTGTCTAGGATAATTGAGACTCGAGTTATACTTTTGTACTTTTACCGTTCTCGCTGAGAATTAACTTTAAATATATTAATTTTGCCAGAGCTAAATCGTGCAAAACTCAATTATAAATCCTTACGCTTCAGCTCAAATGACTTTCAAATTAACTTTTCTCCCTTAAACAGAACCCTTACTGTAATAAAAATAGAAATATTGAACCTTTAGCACCCATATTTTATGCTAAGCCCAAACATACTTTCCTTTTATAGGGATATTAGAGAGTGAACTCATCCTTTTAACTAAGTATGAATAAGTTGTCATAGAAAGTTCTAATATAAAATTTGACCTTAAATTATCAAAGCTTACGTCACTTTTTCATTTTTTACTGGTTTTTATTCAATATTTGAATCCCATATATTTACTTTCTTTTTGTTTTAGAAAAAAAAGTGTTATATCCTGGACCAATAGTGAGGCTTTGATGTGGATTGGCCTCAATAGCATGCTTTTGCTTTGCAATCAAGCTGTAGACATACCTATCGATAAAACTAGAAGGTTTCGAAAGACCTCTTTTCTTTATTGGTTTTACCACTACTTCTGTAGGCTACTACTATTGCATACAATCAAAAGGCCAAAATTTGGCTTGAAAAGCATCCATCAACACTCATTTGTTCCAACGTATTTTTTAATAATAACATGTCTTCATTTTTTTCCAGATGAAATATCAAATATTCCTTCTAAATATTTTTTCAGCAAATGGTAATTCGTATAAACGTTCTAAGCTTCCAAATCATCGGATTTCAAACTATGTTACTTTCAATCGTGATTCTAATAAGCCAATCATGAAAGCTATATTTTTTATTTGAAAGAGTACATCAAAGAATTTTACTCTTTCGACTTTAGTAATTGGTCCAAATTCTTTTATTTTTAATAATAAACCTGTTGCAGGGCCTGGGCTGTGGAAAGGCTTATGAATTTTATATTGTTGGTGTTATTGGATTTACAATGGGACGGGTAAGTGGAACAGTTTCAGTCAGACTTCCAGGAAAATTACCAGGACCATCACCGCCATCTCAAGCAATTTTATTGGAAGTTAATTCTACATACGTTGCAATAGATATTTCTCAGTGGCCATCAGGTGGATGTAGCATCTATAGTTTTGACGTTGAATATCGCATAGAAGGCGAACCCTGGAAGATGTGTAAGTTCGTAAAGTTTTCATATAAGAAAAACTATAAACTCAAAGTTAGAATATGTGTTGGTATATGTAAGTATATAATTCTATTCGTTGCATCCTTCATGAATCTTTTGAAATTTAATGTAAGTGTTTTTTGTCAGGGAATAGAGGGAAAATAAAACAGAAAAAAAGCTGAAACGCTTTTGAACAAATTGGCAAATTTAGTTATTGTGAGGTTATATGTATTTATATAACGATGTATTTATACACTAAATGAATCTTTTAGGAGAAATTATAGGAATTTTTTCTAGTAAAGGAATTCCAATGCCCGATGGCTTAAATTCCAAAATTCATGTTTTTAGCATTAACTATCAGATTTTGCTTAGGACGCATACTCAGACCGATATGTAATGGACATCCCCCTTATACTGATGGATAATCCCCCCCCCCCTTATGACTCAGATAAGATTTGTGTATGAAAAGGGCTTTTACAATCTCAGATTCAGACTTTAAACTTCAGAATCAAAACTTTGAAACAATCACAGCTGAAAAAAAAAATAATGATACAAAAATGAAATAAAAAATGTGATAGGATGGGAAAAAAGGAGATGCAACTCCGTATTTCAAAAAGATAAGAAATATTTAACGCTATTAGAATTTATGAAGAAATCAAACCTATTAATGAAAAAGCTAAGAGGGGTGAAACGAAGAAAATATTATAGCTAACTTATAGCTAAGGAAGAGAGGAAATTTTACGAGGGTTTACTAAATTTGTCTTGGTAATGTAGAGAACAAGTATTTTTAAGCAACTAAATGAAAAATACTTTTTACAGAATTTTCATAATTAATCGAATGAGCTCTACGTAATGAGTGGTAAAAAGGGGCTGGGTTGAGGGAGCGATGCAATAGATCCCAAGACCCTGAGTCAATTTTACTGAAATAGTCTAAAAATTGCAGTAAATTCCATAACTATCTCGAATTTCATCTTGAAAAGTATAGAAATCTAGTTATACCATGCTAGGATCCATGCATTAATCCGTCCTAGCCGAGTGGATTGGTGCGCTGAATTTGCGATTCTTTGTCCTAGATGGCGAGAGTTCGAATCCTAGTGTACCCAATTATTTGGTTTGGGACGGGGCTAGTGGAATTTGAGCTCAGCCAGAGTCGACCAGCTCTAAATGGGTACCTGGAGAAATCTTGGGAAAGTATAAAGGAAGGGTGTATGAAAGCACAGGATGGCTGGCCCCCATCGCCTCATTGCGCTTCCTGGCTGAAGGGCCTTGAGACGGAAGGGCTCCGCCGGCTTACCTTTAATCTATGCTCTTTGCAATTCAAAGATTTAATTGAAGACATTGATTAGCCACCATTGATTAAGCCATCTTGAAGCATCATTCCATAGAGAGTATGAACTCGTGTATGGGTTTCAGATTTTATTGATGGAGTTTAGCCCAAAAGCACCTTTTCTTAAATATATCCAGTTAAATAATAAAAAATATGATAAAGTTTTTTTGTCAGATGGAATTTAAAATTGAATTAGTTATAAGAAGTTTCATTATAGGCATTGTAAAACATAATGAACAAATATAATTCTTAATTGGTATACTACAATGCTTGAAGATGTTAAAATAAGGAGACCAATAATACTAATACTAAGCGAAGCGTACTTTCAGTATTCAGATTTGGGGGCAAGAGGGGTTCACAGCCGGTCTGGGAAAACCGAACACCAAACGGTCGAAAATCAAGATGGCTTAAGGATTAGCGACCTCAAGGAGGCTTAAGGGCATAACTTAAGTCTTTAATAGTGCATTTTCCTTCAATTGCTCATTCAGAAAAGTTAATATTTAGCAAAGATGTTGTTCAGGTTATTCCAAAAACAATAAATAATAAACAATACATGAAAATTAAACAAATAAAAAATTAATTCTTTAGTCCTGCTTCCACGCCCGTCCGATGGTGGAGGCTCACCGGCGACTTCTTGGCGCCTGGTGTCCATAACCCTTATCTATTTTCTTACACTTACCTTACCCTATCAGGTAAGGTAAGTTAGGTAGGTTAGGGGAGGGGTGCAACCCCCCCCCCCCCTAACGACTCCTGTAATGTGATGGTTCTGATAGACTAAATTGATTTTTCTAAGTGTCCCTTATTGATTACGTGGAACATATTTATTATAGTTCCTGATTCTGCAATTTAAACAATGGTTTCTTTTACCTCATGCCATAAACCTAAATACAAAATTAATTGATTGAGAAAATTAATTGAGTATTCCCTAGGTACAGTTGAAACTAAATCTGTGCTTTCTAATAATTCTTTTCTTGTTTGACTGAATGTAAAAAAAAACAGGTTCCATGTGCAAACAAAGAGTAGTGTTAAATACAAAACAAGTATAAATTATCCTGTATGTGATTGGGGTTGTCAGCCCCTTATAACCCTGCTATTTCAACCAAATTTCAAATTGTACTTCAATAAAATTTCTAGGATTTTATGAAAATGCTTGGTAAGTAAATGCAATAGTCTCGTTAACCTATCACCTTTCATACTAACTGAACCGAAAATTTAGCTCCAGTAACGCCGTTCGTTAAAGTAAAACGCTTTAGGAATTTTCAGTAAACCCGGTGTACCAAAACAATAATTTACGCTTGTTTTAAATTTGAACATCTCTCTTTACTTAAAGGATTTGCATAAAAGGGGGCTCTCCTTAATGCCTGACTCTTCACACTCTTACCAGGTGCTTTGAAAAATCTTCTTGGATAATTAAACGACCTGCTTGCTTCAAGAGTCGTTCTTAAAGAAGTAGGACAAATAGCCCAACTGTTGTGTAAAGAGCAAGGTATTGAGAAGGGCGCAGAACACATCCATGATTCTTCTTTTGTCAAAAAAATATATATATATTAATTCTACATTTTTGCTCTTCAGGCTTGATACCTCTTCAGTAGAATTTTTTGATGTGTTAAATCTGATCTTGCGATTTTCATTAAGATTCTTTGACTTTTGAGGGAGTGTTTCCGCCCTTTTTTGAAAGTCAAACAAACTTTCTCCGGCTCTTAGCTTTTGATGGGTAAAATTAAACTTAATTAGTTAGATATATTTGGAATCAGCATGAAAGCCAATTTTTATGCTGTAACACCTTAATTGTTACCCAATCCCGTTTTTTTAGTTTTGGTTACTTTTGTGCCAAGTCACTCTTACTTATTCGTCGTTACCATTAGAGGGTGATTCTCCAGTATTTCTATTGGTTGGGGGGGGGGATGCAGAGGGGTCCATATCCGGATAGTCAAGGGGCATGGGATATATAATAATTTTTTCTCCATATCGTTGGGGTCAACTGCCTTCCTCCCTTGCCCCCCTCCAAAGGATACCCTTGATTACCATGAACTGTTTAATATATGTAAATTACAGATTTCCAATAATATTTGTTTAAAAAAAAGTAAGAAATTGTAAGAAAACATTAGGTAATGAGAAATATGTTGAAGATAAGAACTTAAACCAAATAAAAGGTATATCTTTCTTTTCTTGCGCAATTGTATGATTTGATTTTGGTTTTATGCACAATAAAGTATTTTTTTTTTTAAAGCTAAAAATAACATCAGGGAAAATAAAGTGTATAAGGAATTCTCTAAGACAATTCCAAGTTTAAAAATAAAGTTATTTTTGGATCTCTCTTGCGACACCTTTAGCTGCTCTTTTTCTCCTTTTGATCTCAATTTTAGAAGGAAATAAACTCAGCCCTGAATATTATTTTTAATCAGACGGATGTGGATTTTTATTTGCCAACAGATACAACAGTCTCTTTTCCTTTTTCTTTCGTTTCTCTAGTGCTGTTTCCTTAAATCTCTTGACTAGAAGAAATCAAACTTGCTTAAAATGATAATAGTATACATGCTTAATTCAGGGCCATCACGTGTGGGGGGGAGGGGAGACCTCTCCCCCAATGTTTTTGGGTACTCGGTAAAAAAATGAGTCGAAAAAATCATGGTGCCGAGCGCTACGATTTTTTCGACATTGGCAAAAAAAATTCTTGGTTTAACAAAGAGTGTGAAAATAGCGACGTAACATATACCAAAATCTCAATCTAGGTCGGTAAACGCAGCGGTTTTACCGACTCATGCAGTGATTTTATGTACTGTATTCAAAATGGACATTATGTTTATTATTGACAAAAACACTCGGTAAAAATTACCAGCCAGTCTGTAAAATCCTTCCCCCCCCCTTCCCTGACATTTTGGTTAGTAACGACCCTGGCTTAATCTAGTTGTTTTAGGGTTATCTTTAGTACATATAATTTTTATACGATTCCAAACTGATGTCTAAGACTGAAATCCCAAATTCGTTCAAGAAGTGGCAACACAGACCCAAGTATATGCTTCACTGACTAGCAGAATAGTATCAGCACTAAACGCTATACTTCTTTTGCTATATACTCTCAAATTAAATGTTCCATGTTTATTAATCTACGATGGAAGGCTGCAAGAAGTATAGCGTTGTGTCTTTCATGGGTGAATTTAACTAGGATAAACCCTTTTCTTCTTTTTATAGATGCCAGAGTTTGTGCTTGTTGGCAATCCATCTGAGGCTAAGTGGAAAGAAGGTCATTTAAAAATGAGGCGGGGACATAGGGAGGGATTTAGGGGAAGTCAAAACTTAACGAGAAGGGTTAAAGAGTGAAGTTTTACACTTCACTCACTGCAGGACCAAGCCACTGCACTCACTGCAGGTGAAGTTGAAGTTTTGCAGTAGTAGCCGTTTCTGTATTAGTAGCATTTCCTAAGTGACATCATAACTCTGACACGGTGAATTGAATCTATCAAATCCTATGCTATAATTGTCATATCCTGTCGGTGGATGTTAAAGTGGTCGGCACATAGCAAGATACGGTGCATTGATACCCCTTGTGCTGCTAATGCGGTGGATTTATATTTATTTTTTACTTTCAATTCAGAATGGTAACACTACATAGCCATTGGCCACTTGTCACTATTTATATGGCACGAAATGCCATCAATTTTTATCTATTCAACTTTTTGCCACTATGCTGCTTGTGGTGTAGTTTTAGGTTGTTTTTTTACGAGGACTGTACGTTTACTCTGTTGTACATGTGTTATGCGATTTGTTTATAGTAGGCTACCTTTTCTCTCCAATTTTTGGTTCTGATTGGTAGCAGAACCACTTTACAATGCTGTTTATGCTGGTTTTATTTAAATGTTCACCCCTATTTTTCTTGTCGTATCGGTGTCTTATGTTTCTATGTTATTGATTTTAACTTCATTCCACTAAACATTCTGGGGCTTGTAGTTTTGAATTTCTGTAAGACCTACTTTAATGCCTCTAAGTTTTTATTTATCTTTGTGTTCCCTATATTCTCTGAGAAAAGGTAACAGCACTCTTCAATTTTTCAGATCTACAAAGTACGCTACCTCAGCCTCACCTATACATTTATGACCTTCACCCAGCTACGGCCTACGCAATTAGACTAACAGCAAAAAATATTGTTGGGGCACTTTCTCAAGAGTACAGCTTTATCACTTTAGATGAGAATGGTTTTCTTCCAACTCAATCTCAAATAAGACGTGGTAAAATATGGGATGCAGAGAAAGTAGCTGATATCGTAGATGTGTATTCAACAAGATTCGACTTACCATTTTGGCTGCTTGTGCTGTCCTCTGTATTGGGCACTTTGTCATTGCTAGGACTTTCTGTGGTTTGTCACTTTTTCAGGAAGCGTAAGTGAAAACTTTTGTAATAATTCCTAGTCTGTTCTTTCTTGACCTAATGAAAAAACTAGTCACTTTGAACAAAAAATGATTATCACTTTGAGAATTAAAACCTGGCAAAAAATACTAAGCCCGATTTTATCCCCAAAACACGTTTACTCATTCTAACTTTCAAACATTGAAATCATTCTTTAAACCATGAGTTCTTTCCAAAAAGGGGGGAGGATCATCAAATTTAAAAAAAGGTACATTTCTAAGCTATTGTGTTAATTTCACCCAAAGCCTTCACTCATATTTCAAATGGAGTGCAAACGTTTTCTCTCTTGTATGTAGACAAAGCAGAATTATCTAATTTGCTTCTCAAAAGATTTCCAAGCCAGTCTCTGCCGAAGGAAATTCAAATTAAAATCAATTACACGGACAGCAAAAGCCCTTTTCAAGAATGCAATTTGATCTGAAAAACTTTCAGACTGTTCTAGACCTGACTGAACTAGTCTCATCTGGTCTGGCGCAGGGCTCTCCAGAACTCTCTGTTTAACGCAACTCTCGTAAGATAAATTTGCAACTAATGCCGATCCAGAAACGATGCAGCTAGTTTTTTAGGTTTGTCTTAATAATAAATTTTAATGCGGAAATATATTTATGGGAATTTTGAAAAAAATTGGAAACATTGATAAGTCTCATTTATTCTTTTTTCCGTTAGAAAATCATAGATGGCTATTTAAGGTTGTTTGAAAGCTCTACTCACTGAATGAACCGATTGATTCCTTTGAAACTTTCTTTGAACCTTTCAAGAGGTTCAAAGAAATTGACACCTTGTTTCTTAATGTGACACCTTGTTTCTTTTACTACATTAAATAAAAAAAACAAGTTTTTTCAACTTGTTGAAAAAACCGGATGGCTACCACTTCACCAGTTTTTTTTTTTCGGTTTTTCGCCAGTAGGTGGTTCAATGAGAAGGTCTTCTTCGGGGAAAGTATTTATTAGATTGTAAATCTTGAATTTTCAAAATTCCCAATGAATACAACTTCAGAATAGTAGCTTATATAATATTTTCTTGAATTTCTATAGACAATAAGTCAAATTACCTTTATTTAAAGTCAAAGCAAATTTGTTCTTCTAAGGGACGAGGCATCCCCATTGCCCTCCACGATGGCACCTATTCATAGATATGACAATAGTTGTGTGCTTGTGTTGAACAGTATTAAATATTAAAATACGGGGCTTGGTACCTAATATCAGACTATCCAAATAACATATTGAATACGAAATATTAAAATTAATAGCTCAAGTTTCTTTTTGCAGCAATAAAAAGATTCACGTGTAACGCTTCGGGCCTTTAGCTGCCTGTAGCTTAAGGAAGCAACACCGTTGCTTAAGGTAGCACCTCATCTAGTTCAGTTTTGGTTTCTTTTTATATAACCTGGTTTGTCTTTTTATATTCTCTTGTGGACTTGTGGATTTATTATTCTTATTCCTGCATTAAGGATGGTTGAGCAGAGGCCTGGACCGAAATGTTTTCATCTTTCTCTGTTTTTCACTGGGTATGATCTACCTCGTTTTTTTTTCATTGTTCTGCATACCTTCGTTTTGTCAACTTCTCGTGTCAAGGGCCATTCCCCCAAAATCTAGGAAATTATATGTAAATATACACCTTTGGTACATACAATTGTAGTTTAAAGACGTTTTAAAACTTACGAATTTAAATCGATGCAAATAACAACGCGGAGCGTTCATATGCAATACACGCGAATATTCTACTACTCCCCCCCCTTCAATAAATAACCCACCATTGAAGAGTTACGTTTGAACTATTACAATTGTATCTCTGTGGACTTATCTAGAAAACTGTGAAACGAGTTTAACAAATAAAATATTTTAAAATATGTCTTTCTACTGTTTTTGCTATTGTAAAAGAAAATCCTGGTTTTTTCTACCCTGAAACATCCCAGGCTTCAAATATGGCAGCTAAATATTAACCACTCACAAGCTTTTGTAGCAATACAGACTTTAAATTTTTGATCTCTTTATTTTTAGCGCAAAAATAATGTCACATGATCAATCCCAAGCCGAAGAATCACCACTAAAAATTCCTAAGCAAATATTTTGGTGGGGGGTCAGTGTGCCACCAAACAGCCTAGTAATGTCGATAGTTTCTGATTCCCTTTTGAGTATTTACCAATCAAACTGAGAAAAACTCTTATGAACTTGCTTTTGTCTAGCAGGAGTCCCCAGTATGAACAGGTGCTTGACCTTGAATTGGTTTTTGCTTTGATTCAACTTAGTAACACAATCCTCGACAAGTTAATCAGTATCAGAGCTTGCTATTGTTTCTATCACTAAAAAAATCGAGAAGAGGGCAGCAACCGTAAAAGGTAAAAATGTCTCTCTGGGGGGATTTGATTTCTAGAATTTTGAGCAGCAAGATTGAGCAATATGTCCGGAGTCAAAATGGTTCTGGCATTAAATTGGCTCAGCCTCATAATACCATTTTTGATCAGAATTGAAAAGAGTAGGGGAGGCCGGGGTTATCCTGGACAAGGGGTTACTCTGGACAGACCATTTGCTCTCTAATTGCCATCTGCAAGATTCGATAAAAAATCATGAAATAGTGTTTTCTAGCGATATATTAAAGAAGCTCATTAAAAAAGCCAATAGTTTAACCGTTTCTGAAAAAATTGGATAAAAGTAATTTGAAGATTAGTCTCGTGATTTTTCAATCCTTTTGCAAGTTCTGTAGCAGCTCACCTTCACTCTGCAACAATTTTTCTTCCATTTGAGTAAAAAAAAATTCGACGCTAGATTTCCGGACATTACGGCCCGACTGAGAGCCGCCTTCTTAGAGCCTGGTGACCTCTCTGAATCCGGCAGTAAGTTATTGTCATACCCTAATGGATTTATTACTGTTGATTAATAAAAATCTCTCAACCAAATACGTTAAAATGAGCTATATTTTTCCGCAATGTAACTTTTTAATAGTTTGTATTGGTGAACTCAATAATTACCCCATGAAAAAATAACGATACGCAAAGTAGGATTCCAAACTGTTCGCAATGCGATATTCAACTAATATCGTGAAGTGGATCTCGATAATGCTGTAACAAATCTCGATATACGCCGCCACAAACAAATCTCTGAATACCATAGGTTTTCCGGGAATCAATACTCAAATTGAATCCAATTTGATCCAGTTTAACCGAATCCAATTTAATCAACCTAAAAATAAACCTCCGAGGCACTAAATCAACAGACAAGAAACAAATAAATTTATTAGTAGAAATAATACTTACGTAATCTTTCAACAATTATCAGGGAAACCCATTGAGTTGTAAATGATGGTTGGTTGCATACACATAACCTACTACTATATATTCATCCTTCACCTATAAATTAAAAATCACAAAACGGAAAAAAAGCAAATAACAAAAAAAAAATCAATTAAAATAAATAAAGTAAATAAGTTCTAATCTAAATCACTCACAACTTCCACAACAAGAGGTAACCTTTCAACCTACTCGTGAACTGGATAACATTATCTTCTACCTTTATAACCTCCGGGGAGAGAATTTCACAGCTGTGGTTCAAAAAAACGCTAAAATAAAGATCCTTCATGAGTATTGCATGCCTCAGACACTATCTTTAAAGAATTTTTAGTTCCGTAACAATAACAAAATGAGTTGTGATAAAAATATCCAAAAGCACTCAAGTGGATAACGATTCTAACATTGATAAACAAACATAGCTTGTTGATAATCTCTTAACTTATAAACATTTAAAATCGTTAGTTCAGTAAAGCAACTCAAAGTGTTACTTTCAGATCTCATACAACCTCCAAAAACACGAACATGAACTCTTTTAAAACTTGACGCAAACAAACTAGTCCACAGCAAACAACCATAAGAAAGATACACACTGAAATGAAAGTGGTAGAGGATAATTTTAATTCTTAGTCAATTTTTTAGCCTTCTTATAAGACCCAAACCTTTTGCCCTTTTTGATGCTACTGAATCTCAATATACGTTTCCAAGTCAAATTCCAATCAAGGTAAAAGCCTAAATATTTAACACTAAAATATTTAATTATAAATACATATGTTGAACACATATGTAGTAACAAGTATATCCTTCATCTGTAATTCTGGTACCTACAACTTAATTTCATTGATTTGACTGTACAGCAAGCCAACTTTTCCCCCTTTCCCAATACTATGGAAAAAATTGGACTTTTGAACCCAATGGACGTATTCTGATAAAGGGGAGGTCTTGTAGATTTTGTGCAAAATAAATATGTTGCTAATTCTCCTGCAACAATCTTGAAAATGCATTCCAGAATCAACTTCTCCAACAGAGAGCATGACGCTACATACAGATTCATCTCGATCTGCTCAAGATACTCTTGGTAACGACACAGATGGAAGTCAACAGATGAACGACACAAACATGAAAAATAACTTCACTGAACGAAAGAGAGATGGTAAGCTATACTCTACCCTCGTGTTTGGATATAGCGTTTTAGGGGCCAGGTTGGAGTAATACCCACCTTAGATTTTTTCAATCTCTTTTTTAGTACTTCATTAAAAAGTTGAAAACAGTCCTGTCACCTACATTTTCCTGTTACTTCAAGGGATTTCACTTAGATCTAAGAAGTATAATCTTTTGCTTAAGCTCTTGGAAAAATTAAATAAAATAAACACAACCTAAAAGAAAACAATATTAATTACACGTTTTATTATTATTTAATACCTTGGGAGTATTCTTCAGTTCTTAGTTTTTTTTTACCTTTACTATTGGATTTATGCTGAGCCCCCAGAATCTTGAAATATAGTTAAATTCTAAGTGGCAACCCTGACACAGACGAGTTATTTTGTTAGATTTTTTTCTTGAAAAATTTTCTTTTATTTTAAATGTGTCGTTAAAAGTCAAATTAATTTGTCTAATTGCCAATATTTTGGTTTATTTTAGTATCAACGTGAACGATTATCATTATAATTTAACACAGACAATGAATTGTACAGACAAAAATGGCAAACAGTGGCGCCAGTTAGCATGAATGTGGCTTGAAATACTTTTCTTGTTTTGTTTTTGTGTGGAGATGCGAAAAACTGTTTTAATATCTGAGGGAGGGGCAACCTTTTTTTTAATATAGAAAAAAAGTGAATGTGTATCACTTAAAATAAGCATAGAAAAATAGAGAAATTAAGTGGGGAGGGATAATTGTTCCCTTCAAATTGCCACTCCTGGTGGCTAAATACATTGATAAACACGTCAAAGTAACGTCAAATTGATGAAAAAGATGGTAAAATTTTCTTTTAACACATTCTCTATACAAAGACACAAGCAAACCAAAACACTCGTTGGAATTTTGCCTTGACGAATAGTTATTAGGCTATTCAATTGAATTGAATTTATTGAAAAACAAAACAAGAAATATATGACTTTTTAACAAAATCTACAGTATTTTACATACAACAAAATCAACAAACATCTCAACTTAGTCTCCCCCGTATATGAAATGAAAAATAACAAAGTATACCCCTTCCCTTGAATATTCATCAAATTAACCGCATTTGAATAATCCCTGTTTTTTAACTTACTTGACTTCTGATTGGCTTATGTAAAGAAACCAAATCGCTATATTTTGAATGACTATCTTGCAAAACCGTATTATTCCAAATCGTATCAAAGTTAATCAAAATCGGTTTTTACCGATTAGTAGTCCGTACCGATTAGTAGTACCGATTAGCAGTCTGTCCTCCTTCACCAGCAAATAGGCTGCTTGCAATCTCCCAGCCCTTAAAAATAGCATAAATGTTTCGTACTGTCAAAGGGGCAAAAAAAACTATCAGTAGAGAATTCCTCTGGAAAACGTCGTCCTTTGTTTTCCGCAGTGCCCACGTTTCAGAACCATTCTTGAACCATCTGAAAATTATAATTTTTATTATCAGCCAGAACTAAGAGAAAATTGTTGTTTAGAGAAAATTTTGTGTCTCAACAAAATAGCAGAAATCCCTATTTTATTTTGAGGCATCTTACTAAACATTGCATTGGAACTTTCAATTTTTTTTTTGCAAAAGAATCCTTTTAAAACATTTTACTAATAGCCATTGAACCCTGAAAACCATTCAAAAATTACAAAAAAGCCTGAGGATGATGCGGTACAAATCCTGTTAATATTCACTTAAGGTTTTTTTTTTTTCTTTATTAACCAATTTTTTACACCCATAAAGAAAATATTCCAATTGATCACCAAAAATACTACATACCCGGACAAGTTTGCAGTTTATTTTGTAGTTTATTTTGCAGAAGTTTGCAGTCTATTTTAAAAATTAGAATCCCTTTGATTTCTTGCTAGTGGAAGAAACCCATGAACATAGTTAATTTCTTCATTTTTGTAGGATCGTTTTGTCTATCGGTTAACTAAACCCACAAAGGATATGTTTCTGGACATAAAAAAAAAAAACTAATAAATGTAGGATAAGTTTTATCTGCTGATTTGACAGTGTTTTCAGATGAGTGTTGACTTAATATATAAATATATATATATATATATATATATATATATCTATATATATATATATATATATATATATATATATATATATATATATATATATATATATATTATATATATATATATATATATTATATATATATATATATATATATATATATACTATATATATATATATATAGTATATATATATATATATATATATATATATATAATATATATATATTATATATATATATATATATATATATATTATATATATTATATATATTATATATATCTATATATATATATATATTATATATATATATATATATATATATATATATATATATATATATATATATATATATATATATATATTTGCTCCAAAATCGTTCACATCGTTGAAGTTTGCGGAATCTGCCTCTGTTCTAATAGCAAAGGTTACATCAACGCTCGTAAAAAAGTTTCAGATAAGCCTATGTTCTGTTTGTCCAGAAGATATCCAAATTCTGGTGAGAATTGTGGAAGAATTGCAACAAGCCACGTCCTGGTGCAGTTTTTCAATTGAAAAAAAACTCAAAACTTGATGTTGCAGCTTGTTGAGAACTTGCGAATGCAGCAAGTGGAGAAATTTTCCAATGACCCAAACATCCAGTTGAAGCGATTTTGACCAAAGACGGCTGACACCGATTTACAAAGGCCCATTTACCACGAAAGTTGGGTAAACCATAATAAGCACATGTTTGCATCACTTTCCAATGAACTGGATTCAACATTCAAATCAGGGCTATAAAGGCAGCCAAGCAACGAAATACCCCGTCACACTGTGATAACCATTTCTAAATGGCATATTGAGCTAATAGGGAAGAAGCTAAAAAAGAACAAATCTCTGGGGCTTGATTACATCACTTCAAGAAATTACAGCACGGCACACAGGTTTTACATGAACATTTAGCCTTATTGTTCCAAATGTACGTTGAACAGGGAGTCAAGCCTGCAGATTTTCAGGGATGCTGCACATCCAATATCCCGAGAAGGATTCAAGATCCTTTGCTTTGTTCAAGCTACAGGCGAATCACAGTTTCTTTGGTTATCAGCAAGGTATCTGAGAACGTACTGGTGCCCCATATTTTTTCACATGCTTTGATGGGAAAGAAACAACTTGGCAACTTGGCTTCAGGACTGGATCGGGCTGAAGACATGCCCGTAACAGCTACATCCTTTCTTTTATTACAGGCTTCACGGCATAGTGCTTTCTTAAGCGTCAAAAATATTCAAGTAATATTCAATATTTTTATAAACATTATTTTTTCTATTTTTACACTTGTGTACTTAACTTTTTACAGTTTTGTCTTAGGATATTTTAAGCAATACGTTTTTAATTCACTCTTATTTCTGTATTCTATTTATAGTATAGGCATCTTAAATAATAATACTGATTGAATTGTACTTTTAGATAAGAGACAATACTATATATTGGAAGGTCAATATGAAGCAGTAAAACCATATGCCACGTTTGAGCTGCCAAAACGACACCGATGCCATTACGAAAAAATTACAAAAGCATCAGAGAGAACAAATCCTCCTAGAAGGGTATTAATTTATGCATTTCATTCATAGTAGAACAGCGCTCTTGGATTTTCATTTGTCTTTCTTTATTTATTTTGCTCTCCTTTTTTGGTGCTAACTTTTTCTAATTAATTTTCCTCAACTCATCGACTTTTTTGTTGATTTTTTTGTCTGTTTGTCACAGAAATTTGTAAAGTTTTGTATTTATTTTTCGACCATTTCCAGATGTTCAATTATTTTTAAACTTTATCTGTATATGCACTTCCAGTGACAGTGTAACAATTTAACAACACAGTTTCTCCCTCTTCGATACTCTTGCGTGTTTAGATAAAACAAGACAAACTGGAAACTGGGCGCAGCAAAAAGTACAAAACCAACACTATTAGGCAAGACTTAATAGTACATTGGTAAGAGCGCTTCCATTGCAACTCAACCCTCGTGTAACTGAACCCCAGCCAACTTAACCCCTATAACTGAGCCCTCGAACAACTAAACCCCCATGCAGATGAGCCCTTGTGCAACTCAACCTTCGTACTCAGTTTTTCAATATTCTACAAATAGGAGGCAATATCATGGGGTAAAACACAAGTTAGAATCTTTACATGTTCTACCTTGTTGTAATTGTTTGTTTTGTAAAACCATAAAATAAACGCCTGTCAAGATAATTCGTTAAAAAAACCTGTCTTGTTGTCACAAAAAAGAAAGAAAATCTGACGTCAAAACCATTAAAGCCAGATTTGTTTTTTTCTTTTTTATGGGTGTTAATGGGAGTTTCCTTTGCCCTGTCCTTGTCTGTATACTGTGATGGCTTTCTTATCACTTTTCATGTTTTGTTATTTTCACTTTGTGATATTTTCTCGGCTCTTAGTTCGTTAGCGTTCGGTTTGAAAAAGGTTTGTTACAGTATCTGGCAAAGAGGCGAGACACAAGCTATTTTCGTTGTATTGAATTTGTTGGTATGAATCTTTTCAAACAAATCAGACGTTTCCTAAACGTTGAGTAATAATCATCTTTGTTGAAAATCTTTGAACTTTGTGAATATAGATAACGAAAAGGGCTCGTGATTTCAGACTGATTTAGGATTTCTGTTTTGATTTCTGGTTGCTGTTCAAAGAGTTGCCACAGCAATTCTTTGCTCAACATAGGTTGCTATGTTGCATCACATAGGCCCGACTTTAAAATTTTCAAACGGATGAGCGGGAAAATGAGTTTTTCGCACCAAAAATTTGATATGAATTTTGGAAAATTTAAAAGCCCAAAAATTGATTTTCTTCCTGAGTTGGTTGTCTTCGTCAAAGTCCCATAGGTTCAGTGTACTCAAACTGAAAGTTAATTATTAATCACAGAAAATCAACTTTTGGTCCATTTCGGGGTATCAAGAACGGATGAAGCCAAAATTAATTTAAAACTTTAGTTAATACATTATGTGCAATTTCTTTAGATTAAGTAAAAATATTTTTCCGAAAACAAAGTTTTTAATAAACAAAACTCTAAACTAAAAGGACAGGAATTGAAATAAACGACCATAGAAAACATGGGGTTTTTTTGGAAAAGAGAAAACATGGGGCTATGGGGGTTTTGTTATCTCTGAAAAAGTAGTTATCTGAATTTTTGACTATTTTGAACAAGATCGTTATACCAAAATGTTTATCAGATGTCTTGGGATGATTTTAACTAAAGAGGACATGGAAGGGCACTGTTCACTCAATGACTAGTTTTCAACATTCCCTTCAAAATGCCCTGAAAGTTTAAACTTAATAGGCTACCCTGAGCTGTTATCGAGATATTGCAGATACATCTTCTTGTAAAACTGGATGTATAGAGTATCAAAGTCAAACAGTTCGTGGTAACGAACCGTAAGTCAGGAGCGACCCGACTTAATAGTAACTGAAACTCTAAAAAACGGTAATATTTTGACACCAATAGACACATCAAAAGAATCGGATTTTTATGCTGATTTCAAATGTAAAAGTTTCAATCAAGTTTAGTCTTACCCATCAAAAGTTACGGGCCTGAGAAAATTTGCCTTATTTTCGAAATAAGGGGAAAAAACCCTTTAAAAGTCATAGAATCTTATCTGCAAAAAAGTGGAATTTTGTATTTTTTGCCAGAAGAAATATCAGGGATGCGTGTTTATTTGTTTTCTTTTTTTTTGCTTTTCCTTATGATCTTATCGACCCAGTGGTCCTAGAATATCGCGAGAGGGCTCATTCGAACGGTAATAAAAAGTTCTAGTGCCCTTTTTAAGTGACCAAAAAAGTTGGAGGGGAACTAGGACCCCTCCCACGTTAATTTTTTTCCGAAGTCACCGGATCAAAATTTTGAGATAGCTATTTTGTTCAGCATAGTCGAAAAATCTAATAACTATGTTTTTGAGGATGACTTAATCCCCCACAGTCCGCGGGGGAAGGGTTGCAAGCTATGAACTTTTCCCATTTTTTTTATATAGTATTAGTTATTGGGAATCATACAGACGTTTTCAGAGGGAATTTGTTCTTGTGGGGGGGGGGGATTAAGTGGGAGGATCTTTTCGTGGAAAAATCTTTTGTGGGGGAATAGAATTGTCCATGAAGATGGCGCCGGATTTCCCAGCATTATTCAAAAAATGATCAGAAATTAAATAAAAAAACAATGTTTTTTTTAAGAATTGGAACAAAATTCGAACTTTAGCGTAAAGAGTGACGTATTGACGAGGAGGCGAACCCCCTCATATACGCAATGATTTCGGTTCGTTTTAAGTTTTAATGTTGCTCCTTACTTTCAGTTGAAAAAACTTGTTTTTTTTATATTTAATATTTAGTAAAGATGTAGGTAAGGGCTGAATAACATCAGCTGTTTATTAGATATTACTGATTTTTCCTTTTCACAGCCAGAAAGGAAAAAATGTTTTCTTGACTGTGTTTGGCATCCTTCTCAACCTTTCTTTATAATTTTGACCTTAATACTTTAAGCTTTTTTGTATATTCAGGATCAAATGTGCCCTCTTTTCTTAATAAAAGAACCTTATATGTTAACAGTAGGCCACTAGCATAACTTATAGCCCTTGTACCTGAGGCTGGGGAGGGGGGGGTAACCCCAGGAGGCATAGTTATTTAATCTTTGGAATGGTTTAAATAAAATGGCCATCTCAAAATTTAGATCGGATGTATTTGGGAAAAAAGAGAGGGAGGGGGTGCTGCCCTCCGATCACTTTTGACTCTTAAAAAGCGCACTGGAACTTTTAATTTCCAATTGAATAAGTCCTATCCAAAGTTATTGCGAAAACCTTTTTCATAAAAACCTTAGATGTTAACAATGGGCAACTCTCATAACCTACCGCCCCTTCCCTGGGGGGTGCTAGTGGGGTTGTTAACTCTGGAGGTATCGTTATTTGGCTTTTGGACTACTTGGAATAAAAGAGCTATTCATTGTTTGATTGGCTGAATTAAGGGGAAAAATTCTGTTTGGGTGTTGGAGGGGGGGGGCTTCTTGCCCTCCCATTTACTTTTTATTCTTAAAGATGAATTAGAACTTTCGAATTTGATTGAGCATCTTCCTAAGCCTATACGACCATCCCTTCCATAAAATCCTTATGTATAACATTGGGGAACTTGCATAACTTTCAGCCCTTTTCCGGGGATAGTTATGGTTTTTTTCAATCGCAAGGGAATTGTTGTTTGGCTTTTAGGACTAAATTAAACAAAATGGCTATATAAAAATTTTGAATGCATTTGACGAAAAAGAGCATGGTTGCCCTTGATCAGTCTTGACTCTAAGGAAGGGTGCTAAAACTTTAAATTCACAATTAAATGAGCCCCCTCGAAGTTTATGCGGCCACCCCTTCCACAAAAGGCGTCTCTGGAAAATAATATAATAAATCATTGAAGCCTTATGGCTCTTTAGTATAGTCAACGCTATAACGTTGCATCTGATACAATTTTATTCCGTGTACTTAAAAAAATTTTTTGTCGTTGTTTGTCGAGTAATCAAGACAGACAGTTAACAGGGAATGAGTTTAGTTTTTTCATCATTATGTAAATTCTAATTACTACAGCTCGAACTTGGGCATCTTATTCAAAATTGTCCAGAAGTCAAATAACTACTCTTCCAGGGATGACCGTATGTTTTCTGTTTTCCCCCAAAATTCCCATTTTTTCTATGGTTATTTATTTTAATTCCTGTTCGTTTTGGGCTTCATTTATTTTTTAATAGTAATTTCTGGTCATTTCGAGTAAAAATTATTATAGGAATTTATTTCTGCTGGACTAAGTTTTAATATGGATCTTTACTTTTCCTTGAAAAACTTTTTTTTTTTGCGGAAAAATCTTTTAGTTAATTCAAAGAAAGCGTACATAATGTATTTACTAAAAAGTTTTAAACCAACTTCGACTCCGTCTCGGCTCACGTTATTCCCTTAGGCATATTTTTTGAAACGCTCAACTTTTTTGAACTATCTGGCTATCTCCAAATTCTGATTAGGTTATTTTCGGGTTACGAAGGGGCCTGGTAGCATAATAGTCGGTTAGTCGAAGTCATCCTCAAAGACATAGTTATTAGCTTCTTAACACCCCGAAATGGACCAAAAGTTGATTTTCTCCTATTGATAGTTAAATTTCAGTGTGAGTAGACTGAATTTAAAGGACTTTTACGAAAACCACCAGCTCAGGGAGAAAATCAAATTTTGGGTTTTCAAATTTTCTGAAATCTTTGCGAATTTTGTTGTGAAAAACCAATTTTTTCACTCATCTGCTTGAAAATTTTAGAGTATGTGTGGCAACTTTTACCACAGCAACCAGAAATCAGAATACAAGTCCTAAAATCAATCTGAAATTGTAATTTTTTTTTATCTAAATTCGCAAAGTTAAGAGATTTTCCACACAGATAACTATTACCCAACATTCAGAAAAGGCCTGATTAATCTGAAAAAAATTCACACCAAAGATTCATACAAAACGATTCACTGCCGAAAAAAGTACGGTAACTCGCACAGAGCTGTTGATGGATGCCTCTCATACAATGAATGAGGGTCTTTGCAACCCTTTTTCTAGTGCAAAGTGCTGATTGGGCAAAGTTCTGAAAGCCCCGGGCAAGTGCTGATTGGACCTGTGCGTTATGATAACGCGATATTGTAGAATGTGTACTTTTTTACTAATTAGACCTTGAATGTAATATACTTTCTTTATTTTTATCTGATCTAATAATCTCTCATGACTTATGTTGTTAACAATGACTTAAAATGATTTATGTTGGAATTTATTTTATTTAGGATACAAATGACGTAATGAATTACGGTGTGAAGGAGATTTATCGACATCCCCATTACGCAGATGGTGATAGTGATTATGAACCATTGCCATACAGCGTTAATTCAAGGCCTCCTCCAAGCTATCACACTGAAACTGAAAAATCCTGCCTGCATTCAGTTGCATTATCTGAAGACTGCTTAGTTTTACATTAAAAGTTATCCTATATTTAAATTATATAGATAAATAAACATTTTTGATATATCGCATTTTTTCTTTTTTCAAATTTTAGATAACTCGACCTACTATTTTCATTCGTACGACGAGGACATTGTCCAGAAAATTTGTCGAGAGTAACTTGATATTATTATGTTGGAACATCCCAGGCAGGGGCGGATGCAGGATTTTTTTAGGGGGGGGGGGGCAAAATAAGTTGATCCGATAAACTTGCGTTAGGAGCAAGATTTAATTAACGCAAACTTGAGTTAATTAAGTAAATTACACTACTTTAGACTACGCTAGGGGGGGGGGGGGGTGCCTCCCTCGCCCCTCCCCTGGATCCGCCACTGATTCCATGTAACAGAATTAATCTCCTATCTTTAATTTTATATCCATTTTTATTATGAAAATTGGTTTTTTAATCTTCCCGCAGAATAAATTTTATTTATTCCTCTCGTTACAGCAGTATTCGCAGCACCAGCATCTGTAAACATTTTTTAGAGCCGACCACTCCATCATCCAAGAATATCTGTATGCATGGGCGTAAGGAGGGGGGCAGCTGCCCCCCCCTAGACCTTCAAATTTACATTAGATATGGTTGGAAAAGCAGTTGATAAAAGGCCCTCCATCACAATATCGACTAACCCCCCCCCCCCTAAACAATATGCTGCCTACGCCCATGTCTGTATGACAAAATTATGGTTAATTCACGTGCATAGAACATGGTAAATAGTTCAAGCAGACCCACAGGACCTCATTTAACAATAATATAATCCTTAAAAGCTGAAAGGAAAACTGTTTAGTTAAAGCATTTTGAAAATATTACCCTTTACATCATTAAAACTCAAAATATATACCTTATGAAAACTCATTGTCTGGTGCTCTAGGTCTAAAGGTCGTTTCTGACATTTTAGTCTCTGATTAGGAAATTACCAAAACCGTGGCCTAAATTATTAGTAGTCGTGAAGGACGATTTTTATAGCATTTTAGATTATTTTCTTAATTTTCCACTGAAACAAAACTTGATGTTTACTGCATAGCCTGGAACTAAAACTTGAAATTTATTTTACAATATAAAATATACAAAAAAATGAGCTAATAACCTATATAGAGTTATGGTAGCTCTTTCGACGTAAATCCGGTTGCTTTGAATGCGACTTAGAAGCTCCAATTAATGAAACAAATATAGGTTGTTTCACAACTCTTTCAAATCAGTGAATCAAGTCTCTACATTACTTTTGAAGATAGCAATGTCCCATTTCATTTTCATATGCAAATGTCTTAATCGTTTGAATGCAAATTTACCTTTTTGAGAAAAGAAAATGAGGGTTTTCTCACTCGGTTATCAACACGACTGAATAGTCAAAACTTTAATTTCTGACTATCCAGTGGCCGTTCTACTGATTGTGGCAATTATTTTCTCGTTAACAAATAATGGGAGCTGTAGTCATTACTGCTATTACTAACAACTCACCGCAAAACCATGTCGTCTGAGGCAAAAAACAATGGCCCTGTGAGACGGGGGACGAAAGAGTATCCTTCAGAGTCTAGAGAGTGGCCCTCTTAATTACCGTGAATTAACGCCATTCAGCGATGCTTGTTCCGACTACAATCAATGACAATTTTGTCCAAGTCTTAATTGGAAAATTTTTCGGAAATTTTCTTTGATATTATGGGAAATGTTTTATACTTTTTAGAAACAACTCAAAATAAACTGATAAGTTAAATGAATGTTATTTGAGTATTGCAACCGAAATTAAATTTGCAACATACTCTGTTACTCGTATATCTCATAAACTCTTTGACAATCCTCGTTCAGTTATCGCTTCTCGGCTTTTTAACTGAGATCAAAGTGTAATATCTGTTCTTATCGGATTAACACCTGATAGGGTCCCTACATGGGACTACTCATCATTTTATTTGCAAAATTATGATGTGCTTGATAATATCTTGCCCAATAGCAGTTGGCGTAGTACCATGATAAAAGGACAATCCCTTAAACATAAAGGTTTTGATTTTAAGCCTGTCTACGGTAACGAATCTATAACAAAAATGGAAACGGCTTCTTAATATGGAAACAGAGTAAGGAGACTAAGGAAATGGACTACAATCTTTTAAAACGAATTGAAAACAACTAAAAGACAAAAAAAAATTATGAAGACATTACGGAAAATAATAAAAGAGGAAAGAAAAGTGGTCGAACGGCAACCAGCCACCTCCCATGTGTTTTTTAGCTGACTTTCCCCCAAAGAGGAGAGGAGATAAAATAAAAAGCATTTTTCAGAATCCAGGGAGGTTAAATTCGTTGTCCCTTCAATTTTACTGTTCATTCAAGCTATTCAATTCTTGAAAATACCACGTACAGATATTCTTTTTTTTTAATCTAGGGCTTGCAGGGCAAGCAAATTTTACAGAGAACATGCCCACTCCGCCAGTTGACACCACTGGTATTGATCAATAGCTTCAATTCACGGAAGGAAAAGGGGCTAGGCCATATCCAGTGCCCCCCCCCCTACATTTTTTTCTGATATATTAAAACGTAACGCAATGCATTTAAAAAAAATTCCGATGCGTTTTTTTACCCCCCCCCTCCAAATAAAATTTTGGACATGACCCTGGGGGGGGGCGAAAGAGTATTCTGCATAATCCAGTAGGAAAATTTGTTGTTTTTTCAATTTCTTTAACAAAAATACGAAAAAAAATAAGCCTTTTTTTAATAGCAATACCAGGAAAAGGTCATGTTGAATCTGAAAGGGGGAATGCAGAACAAAATTATGGGAAAATATCCCCCCCCCCCCTTTCCAATTGAAGCTAGCGCTATTCATACATGCTACTTCGTAATAATACAAGTTATATTGTGACATTATTAAATTGGCTCCAAATATGGACACAAAAGCTGGATTTTTAATCACCCAAGCAAAATCCACAGCAACAAAGCAGTGAGACTTTATCAGGTAAATGATTGCTTTCTTTATTTTTATTAGTATTTATCCTTTTCTTTCTTCATTTACTTGATTATTTCTATAATTCTATCTTGTTACTAACAATGTAGTCAGAAGACTGTATTGAAGAATAGATAGCACTCAAGTATAATTCCAGTTTTATAGTAGAATTTGAGTAGGCCTATAAACTTATTAAAGCACCAAGCTTTCAACCCTAGAAAAGCAATAGAAAATACATGGAAGTCCTAAAATATGGAATCGATCTTTACCCATTTTGGGCTAAATGTTACTTGGTGCATTTAAACTACCTAAAGTACTCTTTCCGCCTAAACATAAATTCAATAGGAAGTAGAATTTAAAACTTATTTTAAATATTTTAATTTTGCAAATTAAAGCGTCAGGCTTCAAAAATACTTTGAGCTAAAATGTTCTAATTTTCTGCAACAAAATTTCAGTCTTATTTTTTAGCTTTCTGCTCAATTATATCTGAAAGTTGTTCTAAAAAGAATTCCAGCTTCCATTATTAAAAGACGATGATGTTTTATTTCTAATCTTACCTTTCTTATCTATAGTATCTACAGGACTAGGTTTATCAACTATAACAGGGGGCTCTTCGACCTTTATTTCAACTTTTGGAGTGCGATTCGTCGTAGACTCCTCGGTTTTGGCAATGGGAACTGGTTTAGCTTCTTCTACCATGCGTTCGTCAGTAGCTTCTGACGAGTTGACAACATTTGACGGTGGTGGTGGTGCCTTTTTGCTCTTCCTTAGCGCAGACAAAATACTCGAGGTGGAAGTTGAAATTGCTGTTGCGAGATTGCTAAGGGACAGACGGTTCCCAGCACGATTTTCATAAGCCAAATTGGAAGTTGATTTTGAAAAGGCACTCTGCAGCTTACTGGTCTCTGGCAGTTTTGATAAATGCTCTTTACTTAGAGGAGAGCTGAAAAAATAGTAATCCGTTAAAATCTGGACAAACAAAACAAATTATTATCCCTAGAATTTACAATTTCTTCATATAAAGTAAAACTCAATACAAATAATTCGCATACACTATTTGGATTATAACAGATTCGAACTGAATAAATACAACCTAATAATTTCAGTGCAGGTATGTACACCATAATGTCGAAGTGGTTGGCGGGCTGAGTTGGGAATCATTTATCCGCTAGGCATGGGTTCGATCCCTGGCGTGGCCGGATATTTGGTTTAGGACGGGGTCAGTGGCGTGGCTCTGTAAGCTCAGCCAGAGTCAGCTGATGGTAGACTTAGTAGAAAGAGTCAGTAGAAAAAAGTCAAAAGTAGAAAGACTTAGTAGAAACAAGATAATACGAGGGAAGTTGCATTCCAAGATGGTAGTACCTTTTGACTTTTTCAAGTGCAGAAGATCAATGCCTTATGGACTGTCATTTTATATGGACTTGCACTAGTTTCGTTCAGATTTCTTGAGAAATGATTTGCCCTTTGCTTTTGAAGTCTAAATAGTTACGTGGCTATGCTGTAAGGATAACAAATCCAGCAATAGTTACTTTCTAACACGAAACAATAGAGGGCTAAATGTAGCTTGGACTTGACTCACTTTTACATCATCTAACGACTTAATGGCCTAAAGCGGCTTAGTGCTGCGGTGATTTGTTAGTAGTCTTAGTAGTTTCCAAAAATACAGACTCCATTTTTAGGTCCAGTTTGCCCGTCTGTTTGCAGCAAGAAAATTCGCAATAATTATGGGAATTGAAGTTCAGCCAAGCAAATAAAAACATATACATTTTTACGACTCTTTACTGCTTGCAAACTACACCTAGAGACCATTTTATGTCACTAACCCTATCATCGAAAAAGTAGCTTGTTTTTTTGTTTGACGAAAGTGAACTCAGAAGCTCCAATCACTAAAATCAGAGAACTGGTACTCCCTATCACAATGTTTGAAACTGCAAAAAAAAAAAAAAAAAAAAAAAAAATGTAGAACGAGAAAAGACAAAAGCTACATTTACTGGTTTAATGGACTGAAAACTATATTTTTACTTCACTTTTTGATTTTACGTCACTGTCTTTACTAGTCAGTGACTTAAGTCATTACTTGCAATAGAAAAATTTAGATTTTGTTACTTAAGACGATTTTGCAGTGACTGATTCAGTATTGGAAAAATTCACTCCTATCTCCAATGGTACATTGTATATAATTTGTGAGCTTTATAGCAAAGTTGGCATGGATGCCGAAACTCTTGGCTTATCGAACGGTTAAGGCCACAGACAAGAAGTATGTAATATTAAATACTTTTCTCTGCGATCTTGGCTGAGTCTATGTGAGGTGAGGAGCTGCCACTCTTTCAATTTTCTTTATGACTTTAGCCTCAAGTATTTTTTTTTATCAATGAGTCTTCTTCTGCATGTTACTTTTTTTCTTGTTATAATATTTTTGCTGATAAAAGCTACTGCTTATTTAACCAAAATACTTACTTAGGTTCCATTTATTGTGTTATCCATTGTAATAATAAGATTCTTTCTTTCTTTGTATATGTTACTCTTAATGTCCGAAATTTGATTAGTGTCGACACTCACCGGTGAATGTCCGAAAGTCCATTTTCTCTGCTTGGATTCAATTAGCTTTTTCAGTCTTATGCAAGCTTTGATGGTAAAAGCTAAAGTCATGTTACGTTAAAAATCCCATCAATAGGTTAAAAGCCTAACCTAACCTGTCACCAACAAACCTTGCATAAAACTGAAAAGTTGACTGGTAACGCTGACTAAATCCAAAAAGAAAAAAATGGATTTCGGACATTCGCCGGTGAATGTGGACATTCACCAATTTCGGACTATCACGATGAGATATATAAAAAAAATTATTAGACCATGTTATCAGACCAGAGGATAAAGAATTAAAAAAAAAAAGAGGGGGTGGGTCTTTTCGATTTGTAAAAGACTATTTCTGAAGTTGTAGTTTTGGTAAATCTTTCCTGTTTTGCGTCACTGCCAGGGGACGGAAATGAAGCTTTAAGGGACAGCATTACTGTTTGGAGAGTGGGACAAAGCGAATTTCAATTCATCCAAGAAAAAGAGGAAAAATTTTTCTACAACTCTGACAAAAGTGTATAACGCATGTTCTTTTGGTTGTCCATTATGGTTGATTCTAGTGACTACACAATTACTGAGGAACAATATTAGATGAAAAGAAAATAGATTGTGCAATTGAGAGAGAAAAATCAATGAGAAAAAAAGGCAATGAATAAAAAAAGTTGTTATCTGACGTCACATAAGAGGAGACGTCAAATCCGGTTTATAAAAGAGGTTGAGGAATTTCTTGACCTCTCAGACATTACTCAAACTTTATAGAGACTATATATTAAATTTGTTCATTGAAGAGGCTACAGATTCTGACACTTAAAAACCTTGAATGCTACATAAATTTGTCTCGAAACATATTGCAATAATTATGGAACATAATAGATTTCTAAGACTTGAAGTAAACATTTGCAATATGATCATTCAGAGGGAAATTTCATATTTAGGGTATATTTAACAATCTCATGCTTCTAAGCTGTCCAAGAGTAGTACTTTACATTAAGTTCCATTCAGTTTTTGTATTATGTAAAAAGATCAGAATCATGGCTGCCCCTTTGGGGATAACCTAGTAAAGAACAAACCATAGCCCAAAGTAACCAACAGTTTTAAAACGCGTTCGAAAATACTTTTTAAAAGGCTGAAATTTATCTGGTCTCAAGTTTTATATTTACGTGTTAAAGTGTGTTGCATGGTGAACTATCGTGTGTCTTCAAACAAAGCATACCTCCTTAATACAACATACAGACCTAGCTTTTGTCTTAAGCTTCGTGTTTTGTTATGTCCTACATAAAAAAAAATCCTAAATACCACAAAAACTGTTTTATCTATATAGAAGATAAATATATAGACTAATTTATTGATATAGATTTATATAAAAGTAGAAGATAAGCGAACTTTTGTTTTATGTTTCAAGTTTTGTTACGTTCTACGAGAAGACCATTTATATATATAGAAGCAAACACATTAATACATCAAATTCAAAGAATATGATTCTATCCGTGTATCCACATATACAATTAGGCCAGATAAACAATAATGGCACCTGTGTGCAAATTTTGGTTTAGTTATCTTGGCCTAATTTAAAAATATATTGGCCAGTCTATTTTATTTTTAGCAGCATTGCCTGTGTCCAGCAAAAAAAAAGTTGTTTCTAGCATTGGTTCCTGTGTTTTTATGCTAGTGTAGAAACCAAAAGGACAAAAAAAGGAATATACTATCTTA